>JAAGEH010000035.1:925377-1034484 GCA_011751065.1 Lasiurus cinereus | reverse complement strand
ACAGTCCATCTCCCACAGTTCCCCTGTCTGAAACTGTCATGGGATAGTGCATCACCCACAGTTCACTTGTACGTCACTCTCCTGGGAAAGTTCATCTCTCACAGTTCTCCTTTCTGTCAGTTTTCTGGGACAGTCCATTGCCCACAGTTCTCCTGTCTGTCACTGTTCTTGTGACAGTGCATTTCCCACAGTTCTCCTGTCTGTCACCCTTCCTTGAACAGTCCATCTCCCACATTTTTCCTGTCTGTCACTCTTCCTGGAATAGCCCATCTCCCACAGTTCTCCTGTCTGTCACCCTCTCTGGGACAGTCAATGGCCCACATTTCTACCGTCTGTCACTGTCCAGGGGAAATCCATCTCCCACCCTTCTCCTGCCTATCACCCTTCCTCGGACAGTCTATCTTCCACAGTTCTTCATTTTGTCACTGTCCGAGGACTGTCCATCTCCAAGAGTCATCCTGTCTGTCACTGTCCTGGAACTGTCCATCTCCCACAGTTCTCCTGTCTGTAACCCTTCCTGGGACATTCCATCTCCCACAGTTCTCCTGTCTGTCAGTGTCCTGGTATAGTACATCACCCACAGTTTACTTGTCCGTCACTGTCCTGGGAAAGTCCATCTCTCACAGTTCTCCTGTCTGTCAATGTCCTGGGACAGTCCATCTCCCACAGTTCTTCTGTCTGTCACCCTTCCTGGGACATTCCATTGCTCACAAATCTCCTGTTTGTTACCCTTTATGGAACAGTCCATCGCTCACAATTCTCCTGTCTATCACCCTTCCTGGGCAGCTTTTAATACAGTTCTCATGTGTCACCATTCCTGTGACAGTGCGTCTCCCACAGTTCACCCTTACTGGGACAGACCAACTACTACAGTTCTCCTGCCTGTCACTTTCCTGAGATAGTACATTTCCTACAGTTCTCCTGTGTGTCACCCTTCTTGGGACAGTCCATCTACCACAGTTCTCCTGTCTGTCACTGTCTTGTGACAGTCCATCTCCCTCAACTCTCCTGTCTGTCACTGTCCTGGGACAGTCCATCTCCAACAGTCATCCTGTCTGTCATTGTACTGGAAAATCCATCTCCCCCATTTCTCCTTTCTATCACACTTCTTCGGACAGTCCTTTGCCCACAATTCCCCTGTCACTGTCCTGGTACAGTACATTGCCCACAGCTCTCTTGTCTGTCACCCTTCCTCGGACAGTCCATCACTAACGTTCTTCTGTTTCTCACTCTCTCGGAAAAGTCCATCTCCAACAGTCATCCTGTCTTTCACTGTCCTGGGAGAGTCCATTGCCCAGATTTCTCCTGTCTGTCACCCTTCCTGGATCAGTCCATCTCTCACAATTCTCCTGTGTATCACCCTTCGTGGGAAGGTCCTTTTCGCACTGTTCTCCTGTCTGTCACCCTTCCTGGGACAGTCCATCTCCCACAGTTCTCCTGTCTGTCACCCTTCCTGGAATAGCCCATCTCAAACAGTTCTCCTGTCTGTCAGCCACCCTTGGACATTCCATGCCCACTTTTCTCCTGTATGTCAATGTCCAGAGGAAGTCCATCTCCCACAGTTCTCCTGGCTATCACCCATCCTCCAACATTCTATCTCCCACAGTTTTTCTGTTTGTCACTGTCCCAGGATTGTCCATCTCCAAGAGTCATCCTGTCTGTCACTGTCCTGGAACAGTCCACTTCCCACTGTTCTCCTGTCTGTCCCCCTTCCTCGGTCAGTCCATTTCCCATAGTTTTACTGTATGTTACTGTTCTGGGATATTCCATCTCCCACAGTACTCCTGTGTGTCAGTGTCCTGGGATATTCCATCGCTCACAGTTTACTTGTACGTCACTGTCCTGGGAAAGTCCATCTCTCACAGTTCTCCTGTCTGTCAATGTCCTGGGACAGTCCATTTCCCACAGTTCTTCCGTCTGTCACTCTTCCTGGCACAGTGCATTTTCCACAGTTCTCCAGTCTAACACTGTCTAGGAAAGTCCATCTCCCACAGTTATCTTGTCTGTCACCCCTCCTGGGACAGTCCATCTCCCACAGTTCTCCTCTCTGTCAGTGTCCTGGGAGAGTCCATTGCCCTCAGTTCTCCTGTCCGTCACTGTTCTTGTGAGAGTGCATCTCCCACAGTTCTCCTGTCTGTCACCCTTTCTGGGACAGTCTATCTCCCACTGTTCTCCTGTCTGTCACTGTCTTGGGACAATCCATCTCCCACAGTTCCCCTGTCTGAAACTGTCATGGGATAGCCCATCGCCCACAGTTCACTTACCGTTACTGTCTTGGGAAAGTCCATCTCCCATAGTTCTCCTGTCTGTCACTCTTCTTGGGATAGTCCATCACCCACAGTTCTTCTGTCTATCACTCTTCCTGGAATAGACCATCTCCCACAGTTCTCCTCTCTGTCACTTTCCTGGGACAGTCCATTGCCCACAGTTCTCCTGTCTGTCACTGTTCTTGTGACAGTGCATCTCCCACAATCCTTCTGTCTGTTACTCTTCCTGGAATAGCCCATCTCCCACAGTTTTCCTGTCTGTCACCCTCCCTGGGACAGTCCATGGCCCACTTTTCTCCTGTTTGTGACTGTCCAGGGGAAGTCCATCTCCCACCGTTCTCCTGCTTATCACCCTTCCTGGGACAGTCCATCTCCCATAGTTCTCCTGGATGTCACTGTCCTGGGAAATTTCATCTCCCACAGTTCTCCTGTCGTCAGTGTCCTGGGATATTCCATCGCCCACAGTTTACTTGTCCGTCACTGTCCTGGGACAGTCCATTTCCCAAAGTTCCCCTGTCTGAAACTGTCATGGGATAGCCGATCGCCCACAGTTCACTTGTCCGTCAGTGTCCTTGGGAAAGTCCATCTCTCACAGTTCTCCTCTCTGTCTGTGTCTTGGGACAGTCCATTGCCCAAAGTTCTCCTGTCTGTCACTGTTCTTGTGACGGTGCATCTTCCACAGTTCTCCTGTCTGTCACCATTCCTGGAATAGTATATGTCCCACAGTTCTCCTTCTGTCACTGTCCTGGCACAGTCCATCTTCCAGAATTCTCTTGTCTGTAACTGTTCTGGCACAGTCCACCCCCCACAGTTCTCCTGTCTGTCCCTCTTTCTGGGATATTCCATCTCCCACAGTTCTGCAGTCTGAAACTGTCCTGGGATAGTCAATCGCCCACAGTTCTGTTGTCTGCCACAGTCGCGGGAAAGTCCATCTCCTTGAGTTCTCTTTTCTATCACCATTTCTGGGACAGTCCATTGCCCACAAATCTCCAGTCTGTCACCCTTCCTGGAACAGTCCATCTCTCACAATTCTCCTTTCTATCACCCTTCATGGGACAGTCCTTTAATACAGTTTTACTGTTTCACCCTTCCTGTGACAGTGAATCGACCACAGTTCTCCTGTCTGTCACCCTTCCTGGGACAGTCCATCTACCACAGTTCTCCTGTCTGTAACTGTTCTGGCACATTCCACCCCCCAAAGTCCTCCTGTCTGTTCCTCTTTCTGGGACAGGCCATCTCCCATAGTTCTGCAGTCTGAAACTGTCCTGGAATAGTAAATGGCCGACAGTTCTCTTGTCTATCACCATTTTTGGGACAGACCATTGCTCACAATTCTCCTGTCTGTTACCTTTATGGAACAGTCCATCCCTCACAATTCTCCTGTCTATCACCTTTCCTGGGACAGTCCTTTAATACAGTTCTCCTGTGTCACAATTCCTGTCACAGTGCATCTCCTATAGTTCACCTGTGTGTCACCCTTCCTGGGACAGTCCAACTTCTACAGTTCTCCTGTCTGTCCCTTTCCTGGGACAGTCCAACTCCCACAGTTCTCCTGTCTGTCACTGTCCTGGGACAGTCCATCTCCCTCAACTCTCCTGTCTGTCACTGTCCTGGGACAATCCATATCCCACAGTTTTCCTGTCTGTCGCTGCCCCGGGATAGTCCATCTCCAACAGTCATCCTGTCTGTCACTGTCCTGGGAGAGTCCATTGCCCAGAATTCTCCTGTCTGTCACCCTTCCTGGAACAGTCCATCTCTCACAATTCTCCTGTCTATCACCCTTCCTGGGAAGGTCCTTTTTTCACTGTTCTCCTGTCTGTCACCCTTCCTACGACAGTACATCTCCCACAGTTCCCCTGTCTGTCACCCGTCCTCGGACAGTTCATCTCCCATAGTTCTACTGTATGTCACTGTCCTGGGACATTCCATCTCCCACAGTTTTCCTGTCTGTCACTCTTCTTGGGACAGTCCATCATCCACAGTTTTTCTGTCTGTCACTCTTCCTGGAATAGCCCATCTCCCACAGTTCTCCTCTCTGTCACCCTCTCTGGGACAGTCAATGGCCCACATTTCTCCTGTCTGTCACTGTCCAGGGGAAATCCATCTCCCACCCTTCTGCCTATCACCCTTCCTCGGACAGTCTATCTTCCACAGTTCTTCATTTTGTCACTGTCCCAGGACTGTCCATCTCCAAGAGTCATCCTTTCTGTCATTGTCCTGGAACTGTCCATCTCCCACAGTTCTCCTGTCTGTCACCATTCCTGGAATAGTATATGTCCCTCAGTTCTCCTTCTGTCACTGTCGTGGCACAGTCCATCTTCCAGAATTCTCCTGTCTGTAATTGTTCTGGCACAGTCCACACCCCACCGTTCTCCTCTCTGTCCCTCTTTCTGGGATAGTCCATCTCCCACAGTTCTGCAGTCTGAAAATGTCCTGGGATAGTCAATCGCCCATTGTTCTGTTGTCTGTCACAGTCGTGGGAAAGTCCATCTCCCAGAGTTCTCTTGTCTATCACGATTTCTGGGACAGTCCATTGCCCACAATTCTCCTGTCTGTCACCCTTCCTGGAACAGTCCATCTCTCACAATTCTCCTTTCTATCACCCTTCCTGGGACAGTCCTTTTCTACAGTTTTCCTGTGTCACCCTTCCTGTGACAGTGAATCGACCACAGTTCTCCTGTCTGTCACCCTTCCTGGGACAGTCCATCTACCACAGTTCTCCTGTCTGTAACTGTTCTGACACATTCCACCCCCCACAGTTCTCCTATCTGTCCCTCTTTCTGGGACAGTTCATCTCCCATAGTTCTGTAGTCTGAAACTGTCCTGGGATAGTCAATGGCCGACAATTCTCTTGTCTATCAACATTTCTGGGACAGACCATTGCTCACAATTCTCCTGTCTGTTACCATTTATGGAACAGTCCATTGCTCACAATTCTCCTGTCTATCACCCTTCCTGGGACAGTCTTTTAATACAGTTCTCCTGTGTCACAATTCCTGTCACAGTGCATCTCCTACAGTTCTCCTGTGTGTCACCCTTCCTGGACAGTCCAACTACTACAGTTCTCCTATCTGTCACTTTCCTGGGACAGTACATTTCCCACAGTTCTCCTGTGTGTCACTCTTCCTGGGACAGTCCATCTACCACAGTTCTCCTGTCTGTCACTGTTCTGGGACAGTCCATCACCCTCAACTCTCCTGTCTGTCACTGTCCTGGGACAGTCCATCTCCCACAGTTTTCCTGTCTGTCGCTGCCCCGGGATAGTCCATCTCCAACAGTCATCTTGTCTGTCACTGTCTTGGAACATTCCATCTCCCACAGTTGTCCTGTGTGTCACCCTTCCTGGGAAATTCCATCTCCCATAGTTTTCCAGTATGTCACTGTCCTAGGACATTCCATCTCCCATGGTTCTCCTGTCTGTCAGTGTTCTGGGACAGTCCAAAACCCACAGTTCTCCTGTCTTTCACCCTTCCTGGGACAGTCCATTTTCCACAGTTCTCCTGTCTGTCACTGTTCTTGTAACAGTGCATCTCCCTCAGTTCTCATGTCTGTCACCCTTCCTGGGACAGTCCATCTCCCACAGTTCTCCTGTCTGTCACTGTCCTGGGACAGTCCATCTCCCAGAGTTCCCCTGTCTGAAACTGTCATGGGATAGCCCATCGCCCACAGTTCACTTGTCCTTCACTGTCCTGGGAAAGTCCATCTCTCACAGTTCTCTTCTCTGTCAGTGTCATGGGACAGTCCATTGCCCACAGTTCTCCTGTTCATCACTGTTCTTGTGACAGTGCATCTCCCACAGTTCTTCTGTCTGTCACTCTTCCTGGAATAGCCCATCTCCCACAGTTCTCCTGTCTGTCACCCTCCCTGGGACAGTCCATGGCCCACATTTCTCCTGTCTGTCAATGTTTGGGGAAGTCCATCTCCCACCGTTCTCCTGCCTATCACACTTCCTCGGACAGTGTATCTCCCACAGTTCTGCATTTTGTCACTGTCTTGGGATAGTCCATCTCTCACAGTTCTTCTGTTTTTCACTGTCCCAGGATTGTCCATCTCCAAGAGTCATCCTGTCTGTCACTGTCCTTGAACAGTCCATCTCCTACAGTTCTCCTGTCTGTCAGTGTCCTGGGACAGTCCATCACCCACAGTTCTCCTGTCTGAAACTCTCCTGGGATAGTCCATCGCCCACAGTTCACTTTTCCATCACTGTCCTGGGAAAGTCCATCTCTGACAGTTCTCCTATCTATCAGTGTCCTGGGACAGTCCATTGCCCAAAATTCTCCTGTCTGTCACTGTTCTTGTGACCGTGCATCTCCCAAGTTCTCCTGTCTGTCACCCTTCCTGGAATAGTCTATCTCCCACAGTTCTCCTTCTGTCACTGTCCTGGCACAGTCCATCTGCCACAATTCGCCTGTTTGTAACAGTTCTGGCACAGTCCACCCCCCACAGTTCTCCTGTCTGTCACCCTCTCTGGGACATCCATGGCCCACATTTCTCCTGTCTGTCACTGTCCAGGGGAAGTCCATCTCCCACCGTTCTCCTGCCTGTCACCCTTCCTCGGACAGTCTATCTTCCACAGTTCTTCATTTTGTCATGTCCCAAGAGTTTCCATCTCCAAGAGTCATCCTGTCTGTCACCATTCCTGGAATAGTATATGTCCCACAGTTCTCCCTCTGTCACTGTCCTGGCACAGTCCATCCTCCAGAATTCTCCTGTCTGTAACTGTTCTGGCACAGTCCACACCCCACAGTTCTCCTGTCTGTCCCTCTTTCTGGGGTAGTTCATCTCCCACAGTTCTGCAGTCTGAAAATGTCCTGGGATAGTCAATCGCCCACAGTTCTGTTGTCTGTCAAAGTCGTGGGAAAGTCCATTTCCCAGAGTTCTCTTGTCTATCCGCATTTCTGGGATAGTCCATTTCACACAATTCTCCTATCTGTCATCCTTTCTGGAACAGTCCATCTCTCACAATTCTCTTTTCTATCACCCTTCCTGGGCAAGTCTTTTTCTACAATTCTCCTGTGTCACCCTTCCTGGGACAGTCCTTCTACCACAGTTCTCTTGTCTGTCACTGTCCTGGGGCATTCCATCTCCCTCAACTCTCCTGTCTGTCACTGTCCTGGGACAGTCCATCTCCCACAGTTTTCCTGTCTGTCGCTGCCCCGGGATAGTCCATCTCCAAAAGTCTTCCTGACTTTCACTCTACTGGGAAAGTCCATCTCCCCCATTTCTCCTGTCTATCACCCTTCTTCGGACATTCCTTCTCCCACAATTCTCCCGTCGCTGTCCTGGGACAATTCATTGCCCACAGCTCTCTTGTCTGTGACCATTCCTCTGACAGTCCATCTCTCACAGTTCTTCTATTTGTCACTGTCTCCGGAAAGTCCATCTCCAACAGTCATCCTGTCTTTCACTGTCCTGGGAGAGTCCATTGCCCAGAATTCTCCTATCTGTCACCCTTCCTGGGACAGTCCATCTCCCACAGTTCTCCTGTCTCTCACCCTCCCTGGGTCAGTCCATGGCCCACATTTCTCCTGTCTGTCACTGTCCAGGGGAAGTCCATCTCCCACAGTCCTCCTGCCTATACCCATCCTGGGACAGTCTATCTCCCACAGTTCTTCTGAGTGTCACGGTCCTGGGATAGTCCATCTCTCACAGTTCTTCTGTTTGTCACTGTCCCAGGATTGTCCATCTCCAAGAGTCATCCTGTCTGTCACTGTCCTGGAACAGTCCAACTCCCACAGTTCTCCTGTCTCTTACCCTTCCAGGGACAGTCCATCTCCCAAAGTTCTCCTGTATGTCACTGTCCTGGGACATTACATCTCCCACAGTTTTCCTGTAGTCAGTGTCCTGGGATAGTCCATCTCCCACAGTTTACTTGTCCGTCACTGTCATTTGACAGTCCATCTCCCACATATCCCCTGTCTGAAACTGTCATGGCATAGCCCATAGCCTACAGTCACTTGTGCGTCACAGTCCTGGGAAAGCCAACTCTCACAGTTCTCCTCTCTGTCAGTGTCCTAGGACAGTCTATTGCCCACAGTTCTCCTGTCTGTCACAGTTCTTGTGACAGTGCATCTCCCACAGTTCTCCTGCTTGTCATTGTCCTGGAATAGTCCACTCCCACAGTTCCCTGTCTGTCAATGTCCTGGGACAGTCTATCTCCCACAGTTCCCCTGTCTGAAACTGTCATGGGATAGCCCATCGCTCACCGTTCACTTTTCCGTCACTGTCCTCTCAAAGTCCATATTTCACAGTTCTCCTGTCTGTCAGTGTCCAAGGACAGTCTATTGCCCACAATTCTCATGTCTGTCACTGTTCTTGTGACAGTGCATCTCCCATAGTTCTCCTGTCTGTCACCCTTCCTGGAATAGTATATCTCCCACAGTTCTCCAACTGTCACTGTCCTGGCACAGTCCATCTGCCATAATTTTCCTGTCTGTTACTGTTCTTGCACAGTCCACTGCCACAGTTCTCCTGTCTGTCCCTTTTTATGTGATACTCCATCTCCCACAGTTCTGCAGTCTGAGATTGTCCTGGGATAGTCCATCGCCCACAGTTCTGTTGTCTGTCACAGTCCTGGGAAAGTCCATCTCCCAGAGTTCTCTTGTCTATCACCATTTCTGAGACAGTCCATTGCCCACAATTCTCCTGTCTTTACCCTTCCTGGAACAGTCCATCTCTCACAATTTTCCTTTCTATCTTCCTTCCTGGGACAATCCTTTTCTACAGTTCTACTGTGTCACCCTTCCTGTGACAATGCATCGACCTCAGTTCTCCTGTCTTTCAGCCTTCCTGGGACAGTCCATCTACCACAGTTCTCATGTCTGTAACTGTTCTGGCACATTCCACCCCCCACAGTTCTCCTGTCTGTCCCTCTTTCTGGGACAGTCCATCTTCCACAGTTCTGCAGTCTGAAACTGTCCTGGGTTAGTCAGTCGCCCACAGTTCTCTTGTCTATCACCATTTCTGGGACAGTCCATTGCACTGTCTGTCACCCTTCCTGGGACAGTCCTTTAATACAGTTCTTCTGTGTCACCTTTCCTGTGACAGTGCATCTCTCACAGTTCTCCTGTCTGTCACCCTTCCTGGGACAGTCCAACCAGTACAGTTCTCCTGCCTGTCACTTTCTTGGGACAGTACATTTCCCAAAGTTCTCCTGTGTGTCACCCTTCCTGGGACAGTCCATCTACCACAGTTCTCCTGTCTATCACTATCCTGGGACAGTCCATCTCCCTCAACTCTCCTGTCTGTCACTGTCCTCGGACAGTCCATCTCCCACAGATTTCCTGTCTGTCGCTGCCTCGGGATAGTCCATCTCCAACAGTCATCCTGTCTGTCACTGTACTGGGAAAGTCCATCTCCCCCATTTCTCCTGTCTATCATACTTCTTCGGACAATCCTTTGCCCACAATTCTCCCGTCACTGTCCTGGGACTGTACATTGCCCACAGCTCTATTGTCTGTCACCCTTCCTCAGACAGTCCATCTCTCACAGTTCTGCTATTTGTCACTGTCCCGGGAAAGTCCATCTCCAACAGTCATCCTGTCTTTCACTGTTCTGGGAGAGTCCATTGCCCAGAATTCTCCTGTCTGTCACCCTTCCTGGAACCGTCCATCTCTCACAATTCTCCTGCCTATCCCCCTTCCTGGGAAGGTCCTTTTCGCACTCTTCTCCTGTCTGTCACCATTCCTGGGACAGTCCATTTCCCACAGTTCTCCTGTCTGTCACCCTTGTTATGATAGTCCATCGCCCACAGTTCTCCTGTCTGTCACCCTTCCTGGAATAGCCCATCTCCCACAGTTCTTCTGTCTGTCACCCTCCCTGGGACAGTCCATGGCCCACATTTCTCCTGTCTGTCACCCATCCTTGGACACTCTTTCTCCCACAGTTCTGCTGTTTGTCACTGTCCTGGGATAGTCCATCTCTCACAGTTCTGCAGTCTGAAACTGTCATGGGATAGTCAATCGCCCAAAGTTCTGCAGTCTGTCACAGTCCTGGGAAAGTACATTGCCCACAGCTCTCTTGTCTGTCACCCTTCCTCGGACAGTCCATCTCTCACAGTTCTACTATTTGTCACTGTCCCGGGAAAGTTCATCTCCAACAGTCATCCTGTCTTTCACTGTCCTGGGAGAGTCCATCTCCTATATTTCATCCTTCCTAGAACAGTCCATATCTCACAATTCTCCTGTCTATCACCCTTCCTGGGAATGTCCTTTTCGCACTGTTCTCCTGTCTGTCACCCTTGTTGGGATAGTCCATCTCCCACAGTTCTCCTGTCTGTCTCCCTCCCTGGGACATTCCATGGCCCACATTTTCCTGTCTGTCCCCCATCCTCGGACAGTCTTGCTCCCACAGTTCTTCTGTTTGTCACTGCCGTGGGATAGTCCATCTCACAGTTCTTCTGTTTGTCACTGTCCCAGGATTGTCCATCTCTAAGAGTCATCCTGTCTGTCACTGTCCTGGAACAATCCATCTCCCACAGTTCTACTGTGTGTCACCCTTCCAGGGACAGTCCATCTCCCATATTTCTCCTGTATTTCACTGTCCTGGGACAGTCCATCTCCCACAGTTCTCCTGTCTGTCAGTGTCATGGGATAGTCAATTGCCCACAGTACACTTTTCCGTCACTGTCTTCGGAAAGTCCTTCTCCCACAGTTCCCCTGTCTGTCACCCCTCCTGGGACAGTCCATTTTCCACAGATCTCCATTCTAACACTGTCCTGGGAACGTCCATCTCCCACAGTTCTCTTGTCTGTCAGCCTTCCTGGGACAGTCCATCTCCCACAGTTCTCCCACAGTTCTCTTGTCTGTCACTGGTCTTGGGACAGTCCATCTACCACAGTTCCCCTGTCTGAAAAGGTCATGGGATAGTCCATCACCCACAGTTCACTTGTCCGTCACTGTCCTGGGAAAAGTCCATCTCTCACAGTTCTCATCTCTGTCAGTGTCCAGGATAGTCCATCGCCCACAGTTCACTTGTCCGTCACTGTCCTGGGAAAGTCCATCTCTCACAGTTCTCCTCTCTCTCAGTGTCCTGGGACAGTCCGTTGCCCACAGTTCTCCTGTGTGTCACTGTTCTTGTGACAGTGCATCTCCCACAGTTCTCCTGTCTGTCACTCTTCCTGGAATAGCCCATCTCCCACAGTTATCCTGTCTGTCACCCTCCCTGGGACATTCCATGGCCCACATTTCTCCTGTCTGTCACTATCCAGGGGAAGACCATCTCCCACCGTTCTTCTGCCTATCACCCTTCCTCGGACAGTCTATCTCCCACAGTTCTTCATTTTGTCACTGTCCTGGGAAAGTGCATCTCTCACAGTTCTTCCGTTTGTCACTGTCCCAGGATTGTATAACCCCAAGAGTCATCCTGTCTGTCACTGTCCTGCAACAGTCCATCTCCCACAGTTCTCCTGTCTGTCACCCTTCTTGGGACAGTCCATTTCCTATAGTTCTCCTTTGTCACTGTCCTGGGATATTCCATCTCCCACAGTTCTCCTGTCTGTCATTGTCCTGGGACAGTCCATCTTCCACAGTTCCCCTGTCTGTCATCCTTGTTGGGACAGTCCATTTCCTATAGTTCTCCTTTGTCACTGTCCTGGGACAGTCCATCTCCCACAGATCTCCTGTCTGTCAGTGTCCTGGGATAGTCCATTGCCCACAGTTCACTTGTCCGTCACTGTCCTTGGAAAGTCCATCTCCCACAGTTCTCCTGTTTGTTACCCCTCCTGGGACAGTCCATTTTCCACAGATTTCCAGTCTAACACTGTCCTGGGAAAGTCCATCTCCCACAGTTCTCCTGCCTGTCACTGTTCTTGGACAGTCCACATCCCACAGTTCCCCTGTCTGAAACTGGCAGGGGATAGTCCATCGCCCACAGTTCACTTGTCCGTCACTGTCCTGGGAAAGTCCATCTCTCACAATTCTCCTCTCTGTCAGTTTCCTTGGACAGTCCTTGCCCACAGTTCTCCTGTCTGTCACTGTCCTGGGACAGTCCATCTCCCACAGTTTTCCTGTCTGTCACTCTTCTTGGGACAGTCCGTCGCCCATAATTCTTCTGTCTGTCACTCTTCCTGGAATAGCCCATCTCCCACAGTTCTCTTGTCTGTCACCCTTCTGGGACAGTCCATCTACCACTGTCTATCACTGTCTATCTCCTGTCTATCACTGTCCTGGTACAGTCCAATTCGCACAGTTTTCCTGTCTGTCGATGCCCTGCGATAGTCCATCTCCAACAGTCATCGTGTCTGTCACTGTACTGGGAAAGTTCATCTCCCCCATTTCTCCTGTCTATCACCCTTTTTCGGACAGTCCTTTTCCCAGAATTCCTCCATCTTTGTCCTGGGACAGTACATTGCCCACAGCTTTCTTGTCTGTCACCCTTCTCGGACAGTCCATCTCTTACAGGTCATCTATTTGTCACTGTCCTGGGAAAGTCCATCTACAACAGTCATCCTGTCATTCACTGTCTTGGGAGAGTCCATTGCTCAGAATTCTCCTGTCTGTCACCCTTCCCAGGATAGTCCATTTTCCACAGTTCTCCAGTCTAACACTGTCCTGGGACAGTCTATCTCCCACAGTTCTCTTGTCTGTCACCCGTCCTGGGACAGTCCATCTCCCACAGTTCTCCTGTCTGTCACTGTCCTGGCACAGTCTATCTCTCACAGTTCTCCTTTCTGTTAGTGTCCTGGGACAGTCCATTGCCCACAGTTCTGCTGTCTGAAACTGTCCTGGAATAGTCCATCGCCCACAGTTCACTTTTCCGTCACTATCCTCGGAAAGCCCATCTCTTACAGTTCTCCTGTCTGTCAGTGTCCTGGGACAGTTCATTTCCCACAATTCTCATGTCTGTCACTGTTCTTGTGAAGGTGCATCTCCCACAGTTCTCCTGTCTGTCACCCTTCCTGGAATAGTCTATCTCCAACAGTTCTCCTCCTGTCACTGTCCTGGCACAGTCCATCTGCCACAATTCTCCTGTCTGTAACTGTTCTGGCACAGTCCACCCCCCACAGTTCTCCTATCTGTCCCTCTTTCTGGGATAGTCCATCTACCACAGTTCTGTAGTCTGAAACTCTCCTGGTATAGTCAATCGTCTACAGTTCTGTTGCCTGTCACAGTCCTGGGAAAATCCATCTCCCTGAGTTCTCTTGTCTATCACCATTTCTGGGACAGTCCATTGCCCACAATTCTCCTGTCTGTCACCCTTCCTGGAACAGTCCTTCTCTCACAATTCTCCCTTCTATCACCCTTCCTGGGACAGTCCTTTACTACAGTTCTCCTGTCTGTCACCCTTCCTGGGACAGTCCATCTGCCACAGTTCTCCTGTCTGTAACTGTTCTGGCACATTCCACCCCCCATAGTTCTCCTGTCTGTCCCTCTTTCTGGGACAGTCCATCTCCCACAGTTCTGAAGTCTGAAAAAGTTCTGTTATAGTCAATCGCCCACAGTTCTCTTGTCTATCACCTTTTTTGGGACAGTCCATTGCTCACAATTCTAATGTCTGTCACCCTTCCTGGGACAGTCCTTTAATATATTCTCCTGTGTCACCTTTCCTGTGACAATGCATCTCCAACAGTTCTCCTCTGTGTCACCCTACCTGTGACAGTGCAACTACTACAGTTCTCCTGTCTGTCACTTTCCTGGGTTAGTACATTTCCCACAGTTCTTCTGTGTATCAAGATTCCTGGGACAGCCCATCTACCACAGTTCTCCTGTATGTCACTGTCCTGGGACAGTCCATCTCCCAAGGTTCTTCTGTCTGTCAGTGTCCTGGGATAGTCCATTGCCCACAGTTCACTTGTCTGTCACTGTCCTGGGAAAGTCCATCTCCCACAGTTCTCCTGTTTGTTACCCCTCCTGGGACAGTCCATTTTCCACTGATTTCCAGTCTAACACTGTCCAGGGAAAGTCCATCTCCTACAGTTCTCTTGTCTGTTAACCTTCCTGGGACAGTCCATCTCCCACAGTTCTCCTGCCTGTCACTGTCCTTGGACAGTCCATCTCCCACAGTTCCCCTGTCTGAAACTGGCAGGGGATAGTCCATCGCCCACAGTTCACTTGTCCGTCACTGTCCTGGGAAAGTCCATCTCTCACAGTTCTCCTCTCTGTCAGTTTCCTTGGACAGTCCTTTGCCCACAGTTCTCCTGTCTGTCACTGTCCTGGGACAGTACATCTCCAACAGTTCTCCTGTCTGTCACCCTTCCTGGAACAGTCCATCACTCACAATTCTCCTTTCTATCACCCTTTCTGGGATAGTCCTTTTCTACAGTTCTCCTGTGTCACACTTCCTGTGACAGTGCATAGACCACATTTCTCCTGACTGTCACCCTTCCTGGAATAATCCATCTCCCACAGTTCTAATGTCTGTCACCCTCCCTGGGACAGTCCATGGCCCACATTTCTAATGTATGTCACTGTCCTGGGAAAGTCCATCCCCCACAGTTCTCCTGTCTCTCAGTGTCCTGGGATAGTACATCGTCCACAGTTTACTTGTCCGTCACTGTCTTAGGAAAGTCCATCTCCCACAGTTCTCTATTCTGTCATCCTTCCTGGGACAGTCCATCTCCCACAGTTCTCCTGTCTGTCTCTGTCCTGGAATAGTCCTCTCCCATAGTTCTCCTTTCTGTCAGTGTCCTGGGAAAGTCCATCACCCACAGTTCAGCTGTCTGAAACTGTCCTGGAATGGTCCATCGCCCACAGTTCACTTTTCCGTCACTGTCCTCCGAAAGTCCATCTCTTACAGTTCTCCTGTTTATCAGTGTCCTGGGACAGTCCATTGCCCACAATTCTCATGTCTGTCACTGTTCTTGTGAAGTTGCATCTCCTACAGTTCTCCTTTCTGTCACCCTTCCTGGAATTGTCTATCTCCCACAGTTTTCCTCCTGTCACTGTCCTGGCACAGTCCATCTGCCACAATTCTCCTGTCTGTAACTGTTCTGGCACAGTCGACCACCCACAGTTCTCCTATCTGTCCCTCTTTCTGGGATAGTCCATCTCCCACTGTTCTGCAGTCTGAAAATGTCCTGGGATAGTCAATCGCCCACAGTTCTGTTGTCTTTCACTATCCTGGGAATGTCCATCTCCCAGAGTTCTCTTGTCTATCACCATTTCTGCGACAGTCCATTTTACACAATTCTCCTATCTGTCACCCTTTCTGGAACAGTCCATCTCTCACAATTCTCTTTTCTATCACTCTTCCTGGGACAGTCCTTTTCTACAGTTCTCCTGTGTCTCCCTTCCTGTGACAGTGCATCGACCACAGTTCTCCTGTCTGTCACACTTCCTGGGACAGTCCATCTACCACAATACTCTTGTCTGTAACTGTTCTGGCACAATTCACCACCCACAGTTCTCCATTCTGTCCCTCTTTCTGGGACAGTCCATCTCCCACAGTTCTGCAGTCTGAAACTGTCCTGGTATAGTCAATCGCCCACAGTTCTCTTGTCTATCACAATTTCTGGGACAGTCCATTGCTCACAATTCTCTTGTCTGTCACCCTTACTGGAACAGTCCATCGCTCACAATTCTCCTGTCTATCACCCTTCCTGGGACAGTCCTTTAATACAGTTGTCCTGTGTCACCTTTTCTGTGACAGTGCATCTCCCACAGTTCTCCTGTCTGTCACCCTTCCTGGGACAGTCCAACTACTACAGTTCTCCTGCCTGTCAATTTCCTGGGACAGTACATTTCCCACAGTTCTCCTGTGTGTCACACTTCCTGGGACAGTCCATATACCACAGTTCTCTTGTCTGTCACTGTCCTGGGACATTCCATCTCCCACAGTTTTCCTGTCTGTCGCTGCCCCGGGATAGTCCATCTCCAAAGGTCATCCTGTCTTTCACTGTACTGGGAAAGTCCATCTCCCCCATTTCTCCTGTCTATCACCCTTCTTCGGACAGTCCTTATCCCACAATTCTCCCGTCACTGTCCTGGGACAGTACATTGCCCACAGCTCTCTTGTCTGTCACCCTTCCTCTGACAGTCCATCTCTCACAGTTCTGCTATTTGTCACTGTCCCGGGAAAGTCCATCTCCAACAGTCATCCTGTCTTTCACTGTCCTGGAAGAGTCCATTGCCCAGAATTCTCCTATCTGTCACCATTCCTAGAATAGTCCATCTCTCACAATTCTCCTGTCTTTCACTTTTCCTGGGAAGGTACTTTTCGCACTCTTCTCCTGTCTGTCACACTTTTTGGGATAGTCCATCGCCCACAATTCTCCTGTCTGTCATCCTTCCTGGAATAGCCCATCTCCCACAGTTCTCGTGTCTGTCACCCTCCCCAGGACAGTCCATGGCCCACATTTCTCCTGTCTGTCACTGTCCAGGGGAAGTCCATCTCCCACTGTTCTCCTGCCTATTACCCATCCTCCGACATTCTATCTCCCACAGTTCTTCTGTTTGTCACTGTCCTGTATAGTCCATCTCTCACAGTTCTTTTGTTTGTCACTGTCCCAGGATTGTCCATCTCCAAGAGTCATCCTGTCTGTCACTGTCCTGGAACAGTCCATCTCCCACAGTTCTCCTGTCCATCACTGTTGTGGTATAGTCCTTCTCCCACAGTTCTTCTGTCTGTCACTGTTCTGGTACAGTCCATCAGCCACAGTGCTCCTGTCTGTCACTGTCCGGGGACAGTCCATCTCCCTCAGTTCTCCAGTCTTTCATTTCCTTTGACAGTTCAACTCCCACAGTGTTCCTGTCTGTCCCTGTCCCGGGATAGTCCATCTCCAACAATCATCCTGTCTGTCACTGTACTGGGAATCAATCTCCCTCATTTCTCCTCTCTATCACCCTTCCTGGGACAGTCCTTTGCCCCCAATTCTTCTGTCAGTCTTCTGGGACAGTACATTGCTCACAGTTCTCTTGTCTGTCAACCTTCCTCGGACAGTCCATCTCTCACAGTTCTTCTATTTGTCACTGTCCCTGGATAGTCCATCTCGAACAGTCATCCTGTCTTTCACTGTCCTGGGACAGTCCATTGCCCACAATTCTCCTGTCTGTCACCCTTCCTGGAATAGTCCATCTCTCACAATTCTCCTGTCTATACCCTTCCTTGGAAGTTCCTTTTCCCACTGTTCTCCTGTCTATCACCCTTCCTGGAACAGTCCATCTCCCACATTTCTCCTGTCTGTCAGTGTCCTGGGATAGTCCATCGCCCACAGTTTACTTGTCTGTCACGGTCCTGGGACAGTACATCTCCCACAGTTCCCCTGTCTGAAACTATCATGGGATAGCCAATCGCTCACAGTTCACTTGTCCGTCACTGTCTTGGGAAATTCCATCTCTCACAGTTCTCCTCTCTGTCAGTGTCCTGGGACAGTCCATTGCCCACAGTTCTCCTGTCTGTCACTCTTCTTGTGACAGTGCATCTTCCACTGTTTTCCTGTCTGGCACCCTTCCTGGAATAGTCCAGCTCCCACTGTTCTCCTTCTGTCACTGTCCTGGCACAGTCCATGTGCCACAATTCTCCTGTCTGTAACTCTTCTGGCACAATCCACCCCCCACAGTTCTCCTATCTGTCCCTCTTTCTGGGATAGTCCATCTCCCACAGTTCTGCAGTCTGAAACTGTCCTGGGATAGTCAATCGTCTACAGTTCTATTGTCTGTCACACTCCTGGGAAAGTCCATCTCCCAGAGTTCTCTTGTCTATCACCATTTCTGCGACAGTCCATTGCCCACAATTCTCCTGTCTGTCACCCTTCCTGGAACAGTCCTTCTCTCACAATTCTCCCTTCTATAACCCTTCCTGGGACAGTCCTTTTCTACAGTTTTCCTGTGTCACCCTTCCTGTGACAGTGCATCGACCACAGTTCTCCTGTCTCTCACCCTTCCTGGGACAGTCCATCTACACAATTCTCTTGTCTGTAACTGTTCTGGCACATTCCCCCCTCACCACAGTTCTCCTGTCTGTTCCTCTTTCTGGGATAGTCCATCTCCCACAGTTCTGCAGTCTGAAACTGTCCTGGGATAGTCAATGACCCACAGTTCTCTTTACTATCACCATTTCTGGGACAGTCCATTGCTCACAATTCTCCTGTCTACCCCCCTTCCTGGGACATTCCTTTAATACAGTTTTTTTGTGTCACCTTTCCTGTGACAGTGCATCTCCCACAGTTCTCCTGTCTGTCACCCTTCCTGGGACCGTCCAACTACTATAGTTCTCCTGCCTGTCACTTTCCTGGGACAGTACATTTCCCACAGTTCTCCTGTGTGTCACCCTTCCGGGGACAGTCCATCTACCACAGTTCTCCTGTCTGTCACTGTCCTGGGACAGTCCATCTCCCTCAACTCTCCTGTCTGTCACTGTCCTGGGACAGTCCATCTCCCACAGTTTTCCTGTCTGTCACTCTTCTTGGGACAGTCTATCGCCCATAATTCTTCTGTCTGTCACTCTTCCTGGAATAGCCCATCTCCCACAGTTCTCTTGTCTGTCACCCTTCTGGGACAGTCCATCTACCACAGTTCTCCTGTCTGTCACTGTCCTGGTACAGTCCAACTCCCACAGTTTTCCTGTCTGTCGATGCCCCGGGATAGTCCATCTCCAACAGTCATTGTGTCTGTCACTGTACTGGGAAAGTCCATCTCCCCCATTTCTCCTGTCTGTCACCCTTTTTCGGGCAGTCTTTGCCCAGAATTCCTCCGTCACTGTCCTGGGACAGTCCATTTCCCACAGTTCCCCTGTCTGTCACTCTTCTTGGACAGTTCATCGCTCACAGTTTTCCTGTCTGTAACCCTTCCTGGTATAGCCCATCTCCCACAGTTCTCCTGTCTGTCACCCTTCCTGGGACAGTCCATCTACCACAGTTCCCCTCTTTGTCATTCTTCTTGTACAGTCCATCACTCAGTGTTCTCCTGTCAGTCACTGTACTGGGGGAGTCCTCCCACAGTTTTCCTGTCTATCATCCTTCCTTGGAAAGTCATTGTCTCACCTTTGTTCTGTTTTTCACTGTGCCTTGATAGTCCATCTTCAAGAGTCATCCTGTCTCTCACTGTCTTGGGACAGTCCATTGCCAACAATTCTCCTGTCTGTCACCATTCCTGGGACAGTCCATCTCTGACAATTCTCCTGTCAATAACCCTTCCTGGGATAGTGAATCACCCACAGTTTTCCTGTCTGTCACTGTCCTGGGACAGTCCATCTCCCAAAGTTCTCCTGTCTCT
The DNA here is from genome assembly GCA_011751065.1 of Lasiurus cinereus. Lineage (NCBI taxonomy): Eukaryota > Metazoa > Chordata > Mammalia > Chiroptera > Vespertilionidae > Lasiurus > Lasiurus cinereus. Next base: position 1,015,067 of record JAAGEH010000035.1, on the reverse strand, counting down.
CAGTGTCCTGGGACAGTCCATCTCCTACAGTTCTCCTGTGTGTCACTGTCCTGGGATCATCCATCTCTCAGAGTTCTGTTTGTCACTGTCCTGGGATTGTCCATCTCCCACAGTTCTCCCGTCTGTCCCACTTCCTGGGACAGTCCAAGTCCCACAGTTCCTCTGTCTGTCATCCTTCCTGGGATAGTGCATCTCCCACAGTTCCTCTGTCTGTCACTGTCCTGGGACAGTCCATCTCCCACAGTTCTCCTGTATGTCACTGTCCTGGTATAGTTGATCGCTCACTGTTCACTTATCCGTCACTGTCCTGGGATAGTCCATCTCTCACAGTTCTCCTGTCTGTCACTGTCCTGGGACCGTCCATCTCGCTCATTTTTATTCTCTCTCACTTTCCCAAAATACTCCATCTCCCTCATTTCTCCTGTCTGTCACCCTTCCTGGGACAGTCCATCTTCCTCAGTTCTCCTGTCTGTCACCTTTCCTGGGTCAGTCCATCTTCCACAGTTCTCCTGTCTGTCACCCTTCCTGGGACAGTCCATCTCCCACAGTTCCCCTGTCTGTCACTATTCTTGGACAGTTCATCGCCCACAGTTTTGCTCTCTGTTTCCCATCCTGGGATAGCCCATCTCCCACAGTTCTCCTGTCTGTCATCTCTCCTGGGACAGTCCATTTCCCACAGTTCCAATGTCTGTCACTCTTCTTGGACAGGCCATCACCCATAGTTCTCCTGTCTGTCAGTGTACTGGGAGAGTCCATCTCCCACTGTTCCTCCGTCTATCACTGTCCTGGGGCCGTCCATCTCCCACAGTTCTCTTGTCTATCATCCTTCCTCGGACAGTTCTTGTCTCACCGTTTTCTTTTTGTCACTTTGCCATGATAGTCCGTCTCCAACAGTCATCTTGTCTCTCACCGTCCTGGCACAGTCCATTGCCCACAATTCTCCTGTCTGTCACTGTCATGGGACAGTCCATCTCCCACAGTTCTCCTGTGTGTCACTGTCCTGGGACAGTTCATCTTTCACTGTTCCCCTGTGTGTCACTGTCCTGGGACAGTCCCTTTCCCACAGTTCTCCTTTGTGTCACTGTCCTGGCACAGTCCATCTCCCACAGTTCTCCTGTTTGTCACTGTCCCGCAATAATCCATCACCCCTAGTTCTCATGTCTGTTACCTTCCTGGGACAGTCCATTTTTCACAGTTGTCCAGTCTAACACTGTCCTGGGAAAGTCCATATTCCACAGTTCTCTTGTCTATCACCCTTTCTGGGATAGTTCAACGCCCACAGTTTTCATGTCTGTTACTGCCCTGGGACAGTCCCTCTCCCACAGTTCTCCTGTGTGTCACTGTCTTGGGACAGTCCATCTCCCACAATTTCCCTGTCTGTCATTCTTCTGGGATAGTCCATTGCCCACAGTTCTCTTCTCTGTCACTGTCCTAGGAAATTCCATCTCTCACAGTTCTCCTGTATATCACCCTTCCTGGGACAGTCCATCGCCCACAGTTCTCCTGTTTGTCACTGTCCTGGGACAGTCCATTGCCCAGAGTTATCCTGTCAGTCGCTGTCTTGGCACAACCCATCTATCCAGTTCTCCTGTCTGTCACTATCCTGGTCTACGCAGACACTTTATCATATAAAATCGTATAATTTTTATGTAGAGATTGTGTTAGTTTATAAACTCTGCCCAGGGTTTTGAGAGGTATGGGCGGAGCCTCTGTTTCACCTGGTGGAGCAACTTCTTGTTAGCTCTCTCAGTTCACCTGAGTCCACAATGCAGTGGCTGGAGTGGTGAGTTCCTGCCAGAGAGATGCTCATGGCCTGTGGTGCTGAGGGACTTGCCTTGAGGAGCAGAATCTCAACTGAATGAAACCACTAGGTTTTCCTTCACTGCCAGCAGGCTGCTCTGCACACCATTTTTGCCCGAGCGAGGACATGAGGCCACACAGCTCGTATTCAACTCCGTGTCAGACCAGTGGTGTGATTGTTGTTGCTCTCCCTACTTAATCCATCAGCTATGACTAAGTTAATGACTTCATAAAAATGTGCAAATTGAAGGCTAACTATAATGCCGTTCTCACTCGGCCCTGATTCAAGCCTATGTCGTCATCAGTGAGAAATAGGTCACTTTGTTCTCAGGATAGAGTCAGTTCCTGTTTTTTCTTAGACTCCCAGGAAATAAAAGGTGTTTCCATTCAGAAGTAAATTATTGAAACATTCACTTCTTTTTACCACTTTTGAAGGATCTGTGTTATAACAGTATATTTCTACAATTCTTGAAGTCTGCAAAAATACGAGTTATCTTAGAAAAATCTGGGCTGTAAGTTAATTCCCATAAGGCACCACTGCAACATTAAAAGAACATGTAAAATTCCAGTGTCCACACTGTCACTTTGGTACAGATATCCACCTCATTATGCAGGAATATTGTAATTCCCAAATATTAATAAGATGCTTCTAACTCTTTTGATATTGAACCTGGCAAGGTTTCATACACTTGGGTATAGAAAACACTATCTTTAATATTATACTAAATAGACCTAGCCGATTTGGCTCAGTGGATAGAAAGCATCAGTCTGTGGACTAAAGGGTCCCAGGTTCGATTCTGGTCAAGGGCAGATACTTTGGTTGCCGGCCCCTCCCTGGCCCTGGCCCTGGTTGGGGCACATGCAAGAAACAATTATGTGTTTCTTCACATCGATATCTCTGTCCCTCCCTCTTTTCCACTCTCTCTAAAAATCAATGGGAAATATCCTCAGCGGAAGATTAAAAATAAATTAAAACATTATGCTAAATAAAAAAACAAGTTTGTAATAAGATCAATTAAAAGCATAGAGACATCAAGTATTCACTGTCTCCTTTGGATAATGTTTGATGGACATACAAAAATACTTTAAAAAGTAATGCTGATAAGCTCTCTCCTAGCACTCACCACCTGCCACACTCAATTCTAGGTGAGGACAGTGTCTCTCTACCATTCTGTAAATGCAGACATGAAGGCACAGAGAGGTTAAGTAACCTGCCCACGTTCACACAGCCTGTGAACGTCAGAGCCCAAATGGGAACTAAAGCTGCCTGCTCCCCATTATCTGCTCCTGGAGCCAATACTTTACACAGAAAAGTAAACATAGAGGAGAAGGAATGTAATTCTTATTTTTACTTTCATGTTTGAAATTTAATAGTTTTATATAAGGGGTATTTTAATTTTTTGGTCAAATGAACTCTAACAGAAAAGACCAATATAATCCAATTTGCACATTTTCATGAAGTCATTAACTTAGTCATAGCTGATGGATTAAGTAGGAAGAGCACCAATAATCACCCCAGAAGCGGTGTCATATGGAAAACCTGCAGGTGCCCCCCTTCCTCGCTTCCCACTGCAGTATCTCCCCTTCTTCATCCAGGGCCACCAAGCCATTCCAATCCAGCTTTAAACATTTCCAGAACCAACATTTTCCTCTGAACACCCTGCTTTTTCCTTCTTCCTTTTAATCAGTGGTGTGTCCTTCCTGCTTCAACAGGGCTCCATGAGTGACTGGCGTTTAGGGAGGGCCTAGTGACATACTGTGTCACGTGAGTTTGTTTTCAGCACGTGAAGGACAGAGGAATGGAATAGGAAAGGATGCAGGGGACATATAATGAGAGAAACGGCCTAAGAAACGTGGACTCTCCTCCTTACACAGGAAAGATGCAATTAAATGTCTTCCACGCAACAGGCTCCTCTCTCAGCACCGGGGCATTGGGAAATCACATCGGCCAGGGGTAGGACAGAGATTCCTGTGACAAGGCCACCTCCCCTTGGGCACACAGCATGGCCCAACCACAGCTCCACTTCGGAAAGGGGTGGGATGGGGGTGGCCTGTGCTGTGACAGCGCCCACATCTCACTCCACTCTGAGGAATGAATATGAAGTTTGTATGGTTTAATGGCACCTGGAGATACATTACAAATGCACTTCGCAGAGCAGCAGATCAATTAACGTGTATACTACATAAAAATGTTGATGGGAGGAAATTAACCGTCCAGGACCAGGCATGTGTATCTGTCACTTTCACCACATCATGGTGGAGCAGGGCTTCTTCCATATTGTTGTTAATCTCAGCAATGCAGAGTTGAGGGGGTCTGCTCAAGGGATATCATTAAAATGTATTCTCTGTCTCATTTTTGACAAACTGTCCCAGTGTGTGATATCAACCCTGTGCCTCGGTTCCCCAGTGGGCGTGTGCTGTTGTGGGCATGTCAGGTTATAAAGTGGAAACGAGGAGCCAGAGCCTCTATCACCATTAACTCCTGGGCCATCGGGGGCTTTATGGGCCTGAATAGGGAAAGGAAATAAAAGCAGGGACTTTTACCCAGTTATATTTCACCTCAAAGAGTGGCTTCACCTACACTCTCTGGCTTCTTAAGTCAGAATAGCATGGCTGTGGGTACATTGCAAATACTCCCATTTTCCTGCCACGAGTGGAGGCAGCTGCAAACCCATGTGCTTTCCGCCTGTGCAGCCCATGCTCTGGGGGTGGGAACCGGCTGCTGAGGGTTCTGGAGAAGAATTAGGGAACCAGGTCTGTTTCCCCAGTGGGGAGCCGGGTCCTTTGCCTGCACAGACATACAACGCCCCACTCTTTCCTTACAAATGCCCTTGAACATGTGCAATCTTCGGTTTTATCAGCTGGTCCAAAACCCATTTCCTCCCATTCCTATATACAAATTTACATGTTTCAAAGCAGGAGGGAAAGAGAATTAAAGAAAAGCCAGTAAGACGTCGCCATCTCTGTACCCCAATAAATCACGGGGCCTCTCCAGAGACACATGTGAAGTCACTTGGGGTAAAGGAGCTACAGTTATGATTCTTAGCGATGACTTTGCCTGGGATATTTTAATGTGTCAGCAAGAGGCAGGTGAGACGGGTAACCCCTGAAGACATGCTGTGCAGAGTCCAGAAAGATGGGCTCCCCGCTTAACTCAGGTGCAGAGGGTGGTGGGCAGCAAGGGTTCCCCTGAGACAGGCTGGGACACATCACTGGGGCTGCCTCTGTTCCTACGTGAGACAGTCGCTTTCATGCATCCCACTTTATGCGCGCTACATGTGTTAAAGTTGATGCTCAGACAATAAGGGCTGACGTCCGGAGGTGAAGCGGGCAGAGGTGAGGAGCACCAGTCACCTCCTGAGAGCCTGGGGGCCGGAGGTGCGCACCCAGGACTGTGGTGGCTGTCTGGAGGTGGAGAGCCATGCCTGATGTCAGGGCCTGGGTGCACGTTAGGCAGAATGAGTGATGACATCGCCTGGGACATTTTCTCAGAGTCACTAGATAGAGACAAGTCCTGTGTTTGAGCTGCAATTGAGTGTTTTATTGGACAATGCTATTCCCACACCGCTCTCCTTTAAAAGGCACAACCACTGAACCTGAAGGAAGGAGGAGGAAACAAGGAAGGGTGTCTGTTCAGATCCACCAAGTAGTATTGAGGCTGCAACCACTCTCTCACTAAGGAGCGTTTCCCTAGGAAAGAATATTTACAAACTGTCTGTGACCTCGACTACCTGACCATTTAAAAACAGTGACCGCTATGATTACCCTTATTACCTCCCCCCACCCCATGCCATCTCCCATCACTGTGCCTTCTGCCTCCACCGCCCCGCATGCCAAATGCAGCCACACCAGTGGAGAGGGAGCCTCTCCTGCTGCAAGAAAGCCCCTCTCGCTCTCTGGCCTTGGTCCCAGAAGTCTTTGCCACAGTGAAGCAGCACATGGCTTCTCACACACTGACAATCGCTCTCCCAAGTGTGAGCAGCTGCCTGAGCAGCCACAGCCCCTCTTACCTGTGTGGTAAAACTTCCCTGAAAATCCAAGGTTGAAGGTAAAATTGGCAACCTGAGTGCGCAGTAAATTTTGAGTCTCTAGTAAGGCCTGAAATAAACAAGAAATTAACATGATTTTAGAAAAGTAAATGTGAAGCTTGGGATGCCTTTTTTTCAAATGCGTCAGCACCAGGGAAACAAAACATGCACTTTGGGGTTTCCTAAGGGGTACGGTCACGTGGGGTCCCTGTTTCAGACACAAGAACCTGGATATTGCTATGCTTATGGATGGTCCCCAAACTCAGAAGCAGTCCAGGCAATTCTTGCATGCATGGCGCTGACATCTGTGTTCACTTTGGTGTGATATTTTGTCAATTCTGGATTATTATACTTATTTTCTGGGGGAAATTTTACAGAATTACTCGATAGAGACAAGTCCTGTATTGATTGCTAAGGAATTGAAAGAAAACTTCTGTTTGAGTTGCAATTTGGTGTATTATGTAAGCGTGCTACCTCCCCCATCATTTTTAAGACATAACTATTGAGTTTAAAGCTTTAGATTTTACTCTATAAACTAAAGAGCAACATCATTACACAGGATGTTGATGGCCAATCTTGAGAGAGAACCAGAAGGGTCCAGTAGGAAACAGATGACCAATTTCAGAAATAAAATTCTCTAGTAAATATAGCAAAAACTCCCCTAACTTCTCAATTTGTAGTTAATCCATGTTAACTTCTTGATGGCAGACAGGATAAGAGCTCACAGATAAGAATCTTACAGTTAGACTGTGTGCTTTAAGTGGCTGCCAACCCTCTGGGGGCTGCAGAGCAGCGAGGCTCAGAACTCCCCGCTCCGTAGGCTTGTGAGTGTGCAGTACGGATTCAGATGCTGTTAACTGCGTCATTATAGGTTTTTAAGGAGGACTGCTTTGGTTTTGATGGAAATGAGACACTCATTTCAAACTCAGGCTATAGATGGATCCCCAGTAGTTGCCCTCTGGGGCCCAAGAGGAGAGGTGGTGGAGGTGGCGGGGGGAGAGCATAGAGGGTGAAGTGAACAAGTGCCTGAAGCACTGGCATTTTTTGTGGAGCATCAAGGTGGTGGCTGACGATTTACTTCAAAATTTGTGAACCGAGCCTGGCCGGCATGACTCAGTGAGTGTTCACTTGTGAACCAGGAGGTCACAGTTCAATTCCCTGTCAGGGCACATTCCCAGATTGTGGGTTTGAGCCCCAATTCAGGGTGTATAAGAGCTAGCTGATCAATGGTTCTCTCTTATCATTGATATTTCTCTCTCTCTCTCCTTCTCCCTTCCAATCTGAAATCAGTCTCTCTCTCTCTCTCTCTCTCTCTCTCTCTCTCTCTCTCTCTCTCTCATATATATATATATATATATCAGCGACCATCACATCTGAAACAACCAAATGGATGACCGAGTAGCAGTCTGCGTGGGGCAACCAGTCCAACAGGAGGGTTAGTGAGGGGTGACCAAAAGAATGAGCAGCAGGCTGCAAGGGTGACCAGAATCACAGGGGGGCAGTTGGGGGCAACTAGACAGGCAGGGGGTGCAGTAAGGGGTGACCAGACTGGTGGAGGGGGCAGTTGGGGGTGAATATGCCTGCAGGGGGAGCAGTTGGGGGTGACTAGGCTGGCAGGGGGGTCAGTTGGAGTGACCAAGCCAGCAGGATGGGCAGTTAGAGGTGATCAGGCAGGCAGGCAAGTGAGTAGTTAGGAGTCAGTGGTCCTGGATTATGAGAGGGATATCCAACTGCTGGTTTAGGCCCAATCTGCAGGATCAGGCCTAAACCAGTAGTCAGATATCCCCTGAGGGGTCTTGGATTGGAGAGGGTGCAGGCTGGGCTGAGGGGACTGTTCCCTGTGCATGAATTTCATGCACTAGGCCTCTACTAAAAATATAAAAATATTTTTAAAAATTTGTGAACCTAACTACTTAATTTCCCCGAATCAAGATGGATCTCCTGCAAATTAGTTTAATTAAAGAAAAAAAGAAAGGAAATGTGCCCAAATAATTAACAAGTCATCAGCTATATAATCTCAGTTCACAGTTATCCTTGGTGTGATCCTGACCAATTCTGTTTAAATATCGTTGATTAAATAGAAACGGAAAAAAATAGATACATTAGTTCAGGAATATGTATTTCTCAAGAAGAGCAAGCTCAATGATTAAAGAAGGCGGAGTTAGAAGAACAGAGGGGGACAGCCTCCTGCCCCTCCCTCTCGCAGCTCCTTCCTCGGCTTCCCTGTCTCATCCCTCAGAGCCCCTGAGCCTGGGATTGGGAAGTGGGTATGCAGACATGGGTAGGCTGGGCAAGGAGGCTGTGAGCTGCCTGACTGCCTGGGAGACGGGAGCTGGGTCTGGCCCTGGGAAGGCACAGGGCGACTTCTCGTGGGCAGGGCCCCAGGAACTCTAGTGTGTGCTGTGATTAGTGACACTGGGGGTGGCCCACACACTGGTGCTTTCACAGGCAATCGGGTAAAGGGGAGCAACCAATTCCATCACCTCCTCCCTTTGCAGGCCTCGCTATCTTCCTGGACTGGCACAGCACTCCCGTCTGTCAAATGAGTTCCATACCCCTTTCCAGCTTCCTCTGCTCCACCTTAGGCCCTGAGGTGGACTAATATCCCAAACAGAGCCTGCAGGTCAATCTCGGGATCATTGGTTAAGGAAGCTGCCCTGTGGGGCACTTTTAACCCTTCCCTGACCTGTGCAATGGGCTCACACTTTTCACCTGCCTCACGCCGTCACCTGGTTCAAGTGTCACCTGCCTCACACTGTCACCTGCCTCACATGTCCCCCACCTCACTCTGTCACTGTGACACTGCATCAGGCCTACTTAGTGCTTACATCGGTGCCTGGCACATAGTAGGAGCTACTAAGAGGCATTCTCTGCCCACACCGGGTGTCACGGGGCTACCTTTCCAGGGAAGAATTTGCAATGCTATTTCCTCATCACCTGTCCTGGGATTCTCCCAGTGTCCCCATTCCCCAGGCCTTTCCTTCTCTCCTCTGCCCTTTGCCCCAAAGCCTCCAGCTGCTCCCTCATTCCCAGCCTGGCTGTCTGGGAAGCTTCCAAGGTCTCACAGCTTTTCCTCTCCTCCTCACCCACAGTGAGCTCTGGATTGTTTCTTAAGACTCGCACCCTTTCTGCTTCCCTTTTCCTTCATCACTTTGTACCCTGTTTCCCCGAAAATAAGACAGTGTCTTATATTAATTTTTGCTCCCAAAGATACGCTAGGTCTTATTTTCAGGGGATGTCTTATTTTTCCATGAAGAAGAATACTGTACACATTTATTGTTGAACAAACAAACAAACAAAAAAAAGGAAATTTATTACCTGTATATAATACAGTAGTAGTTGTCCTCACAAACCAGCTCACTGATTGGCTGCAGCGCAGCCGGAGCTGTTCAGGCAGTGCGAGGTCTCTTTAAATCAGGAGTCAGACGCTTTACAGTAGCTTCAGGGACCTTATATTCCTGGGAGGCCTTATGTTCGGGGAGGCCTTATTATTGGGGAGGTCTTATTTTCAGGGAGGTGCCTTATATTACAGCGAGAGGCAAAACTGGAAGCAGGTCTTATTTTCTGGGGATGTCTTACTTTCGGGGAAACAGGGTATCTTTTTCTCAGGACTTTTAGTATACACAAAGGGAGGTGATCAAATCTTAATATATATTCATCCATGTGGAAAGCATTCAAATCATGATAAAAACATATACCAATAGACTTTGGTGAGTGACACGTATCTAATGGTAGATGGTAACATGTGTCATGGACCCCGGTAACAATCCCAGGACACAATCCCAGGACACAGGATACAGGTGGGATGTGGCATCCACCTGCCAGTGCTCACAGGGATGTACTACAGCTTCACATGACAAATCCCTGGTGAGACGCCCATGCGTGGGCGGGGGGGGGGCGCGGTGGAGACAGGGACTTCCTCCCCCTGCTGCCAATTAGCTCATGAAGAACATGCCGTCCCCCTGGTTCCCTGACCCCCCGCCTTTTCCCCCCAATTCTCCCTCCGTCGTCATACGCAGCCTCCAGACATGCACTCTTGACTACGTTGGCAGTAAAAACGACCATTTCCAAAAGTAAAAGCAAAATAAATGGGTAGAAGAAGCAAACCCTAAAGGGCTCCGAGCCTTCCTCCCCCACCACAAGCAACTGTTACTGCTTTTCAAAGGACAGCCAGGAGGCTTCCATGGCCAGGGAGAGACACGGCTGCTAACACACCATGCAGAGCAACCCCCAGGGCTCTGTGGTCTCCTGGAGACCTGGGCACAGTAAGGCCAGAGGCCGATCGGCTCTCCAATATTATGTACTCTTGGAAATATATTTAAAATCGCAATTAAACTTTTGCCCGATTAGCATGGCTCAGTGATTGAGCATCAACCTATGAACCGGGAGGTCAGGGTTCAATTACTGATCAAGGGCACATGTCCAGGTTGTGGGGCTCAATCCCCAGTGGGGGGCGTGCAGGAGGCAGCCCATCCATGATTATATCTCATCATTGATGTTTCTATCTCCTCCCTTCCTCTCTGAAATCAATGAAAAATGAAAAATAAAATAATAAACTTTTAATAAATATTATTTCTTAGAGCATTTTTTTCTACTGAGAAATTATTTAAAACAACTATTAAGTTATTTTAATTTAAAAATGACTCTTAAAGATAGGACATATCCTGACATATGGTTCTCATTTTGTATTTTAAGTTCTAAACAATGAGAACCTCAAAGGAAGTCATGGCCTCAAATGAGGACACAAACCCCATTCTTCCCAGGATGCCTTTCCTATTCTGTGTTTGCTGAACCCCAAAACCCTGGCTCAGCAGCGCTGGGCACAGCCAGCGGCTCACAGTGGTACCCAGGCCCCAGGTACCCATGCTAACAGGGATACCCATGCCACAGGGATACCCAGGCCACAGGAGTACTGAGGCCATAGCAGTACCGTGGTCACAGAGGTACCTGGACCACAAGGGTACCCAGGCCAGAGGGGTACCCGGACTCCCAGCTTGGCTTCTCTCACTCCATCTTGGATGTCCCGGTCAATCAACGCTGGTTAGCAAGCTTTTGGGTGTACAAGTGTCCACTATTGGCTGTACAGTATCACATCTCCTTAGATGTTGTGTTGTGGTCCCTGCCCAACGTTTCTTGAGCACTCGTTTCTATTCCGTGTATACAGCTCCTGCTCTTCTGTGAGCCTGAGAAGCATCTACCTGATTGGTCAGATTTCAGGAGTCTGGAGGTGGCAGAAGCCACCTCAAGCTCAGTGCTACTTACAGCCTAATTATCACCCCCATTTATCCCATTTATAACCAGACCGTCCCCTATCATCTGATAAAAACCCCCTCCTCTACCAGCTCTGCTTCCCACCAGGAAAGGCACATGAGATCCTCTTGACAGAGAAAGACAGAAATGTTTCAAGGCAACACTTTCCCACTTTCCCACCAGGATAGGAGCATCTGGAAGGTTTCCCACAGGAATGTGCCTTCAGAGTTCCGTGTGGACGTGGGCAACCTTTGGTACACTTCCTGGGAAAGAAATTTTGCTGTCCACCCTAAGGAAGATTCCTGAATGAGTGAAATATATTACTGCACTTCTTAAAGAAATCTTTGAAAACCTAATATATTTCAGATGTTCTAGGTCCTAGAGATCCTGCTTTGAATAAGGGAGTTTAGATTCTTTAAGAAGTGCTGAGATAGACGATAAAGAAATAAATGGTGATCATGGTGCAGAGAGGAGTGTGGGGAGCTGGGGTGGAGGGTGGGGGAGATGTGTGAGTGCCTGTGTGTGTGTGTGTGTGTGAGTGTAAGGCGTAACATTCCTCAGGCCCCCAATCCTTGGTTGCTTTGTGAACTGACTAGGTGGGAGGGCAGTATGGAGGAGGGAACAACCCCACTGAGCAAGGGCCTGGGGCAGTGGTTCTCAATCTTTTTTAATGCTGTGACCTTTGAATACAGTTCCTCATGTTGTGGTGACCCCCAATCTTAAAATTATTTTCGTTGCTACTTCATAACTGTAATTTTGCTACTGTTAATGAATCATAATGTAAATATCTGTTTTCCAATGGTCTTGCTAGCAGTTTTCAACCTGTGGGTCGTGACCCACAAGTTGAGAACCACTGCTATAGAGCCTAAGACCATCAGAAAACACAGATATTTACATTATGATTCATAACAGTAGCAAAATTACAGTTATGAAGTAGCTCTCTCTGTGGCTGTAGCCACATCTTGGTTGGGTTAATTAGCATACTCCGATTGACTGGTGGGCATGGCTGGCGGGCATGGCTTGTAGATGTAGTAGAGGTACAGTCAATTTGCATAATACTCTTATTAGATAGGATTGCTGCACCCACTAGGCAGGATGCGTTTTTCTGCACATCCCATATTAACACAGTACACTTTTTGGGGCAACTTCTGTCATAACCCTTCAGGGCTACTAGGAAACAATTTGCTTTCCTCGACTAACTGGGTGAAAACGTCAGGTCCCAGACGTGCTTGGTGTGGACTCTGGGTTCCTCTCCAACCAACGTAGGCGTGTGCTCTGCCCCACATATCACTGCTAATGAGACCTCACTCCTAGTCTCTGGGCTACACCCTGCCTCCTTGGAGCCAGTCTGACATTGGCTCTTCTGGAAGGCAACAGTTCCCATGCAGTTAAAGGTCAAAGTCTCTGGCAGAAGCAAGGAAGGAGGTGTGCAACTGAGGAGGCAGGCAGGGACTGGCCCTGTCTCTGGAAGCTGATGTGGAGAAGGCTGGGTGGGCTTTGGATTGCCAGAACACAGACAAGCTGGTAATTTCTGGAGAGAAAGGGGTCCCTCCATCTAAGACCAATGAGAGCATTGCAACAGGAGAGCTGACCTGCTGGCTGGCCACTGTAAAAAGGAAACTAGCCACACCCTTCAAGCCACCCTGTTCCTGCCCATGGGCAGGTGGACCTGGGATCCCGAGGCCTGCAAGCACAGGGTCGGCTCTCAGTGTGAGGGATGAACTATGGGCCTGGGACACACAGACACTGGCCAGACTGACAGCCAGGAAAATCTCCCCTCTCCTCAGTGTGAGGCCAGCACATCGATATTAGGAGGCCCAGCCTGCGTGGCTCAGAAGTTGAGCATCGACCTAGGAATCAGGAGGTCACAGTTTGATTTTTGGTCAGGGTACAAGCCCTGGTCAGGGGACATGTGGGTTCAATCCCCAGTAGGGGGTTTGCAGGAGGCAGCCCATCAATGATTCTCTCTCATTATTGATGCTTCTCTCTCTCTCTCTCTCCCTCTCCCTTCCTCTCTGAAATCAATAATAATTCTAAAAAAAGAATATGGACAGTTCTGTAAGAAACCACCACACTGTCTTGCCAGGGGCAGTGTCTGATGCTCTGTATGCCCCTGCACTGGGTGGTTTGTGTCAGGACCGATAAGTGTGTGGTGCCCACTCAGTTGTTTAATTTGAAATTCTCTTACCAAGGAGGTGGAACCCCTTTTCCTATGTTATTTACTTTCTTTTGATCCTCTTTGGTGAGGTGTCTGTCCAGACCTTTGGCTCACTCTTCAGGTGGGTTGTCTGTTTTCTTATTTCTGCATTTTAAGTGTTCTTTATATATTTAGATGCAAGTCCTTTATCAGACATGCATTTTACAAACATTTTTCTCAGTCTGGCTTGTCTTTTCATTCTCTTAACAGTGTCTTTTTTAGGGCATAAGTTCTGAATTTTAATTAGGTCCTGCTTCTCATTTTTTTTCATGGGTCATAACATTTATTTGCTCAATGAATCCAAGGCAATTGGATAAGACAATTGAAGCAGGTGATAGAATCTATGTAACTCATGATTGTGTTTTGAAGAGGTCTGGAAATAAGTCCTCTCCAAAAAAGTTTAATATTTTTTTAAAAATAGATTTTTATTTATTTCAGAGAGGAAGGGAGAGATAGAGACATCAATGATGAGAGAGAGGCATTGATTGGCTGCCTCCTGCATGTTCCACACTGGGGATTAAGTCCACAACCAGGGCATGTATCCTGACAGGGAATTGGACCATGACCTCCTGGTTCATAGGTCGACAGTCAACAACTGAGCCATGCCAGCAAGGCCAAAAATCTTTAATCTTTAAAATCTATAAAATCTGGCCAGTGTGGACAGAGCAGCCTGGGTAATGAGGCAAAGATGTTATTAAAATAATACCTACTTGGACTTTAAGAGCTTAGATGGTGATAGCAGTGAGGGGAAAGGAGAGACAGAAAGTGCCTTTCAGAGGAAGAGAACACATGACTTGTCTACTCATTTATCTAAGACGAGACTCCTGGTGCATGGATTCATGCACATTGGAATAAAATGAATTAGAAGAAATATTTTACTATAGCTATTTGCATCTTGCTAATGAGAAAAAAAAAACATAGGATTCTACAGAGTCTCTTATCTACTGACTCCAGGACTTCTGTGAGGATCCAGGGAGATGAGGCACAGAAAATGCTTCACAGATATTTGGTTACAGTGTAAAATGTTTGCATCTGGCTATAAAGTAAGTCGGGTTTCTGGGCTGAAAAACTCCAAGGAGGCTAGTTGCTAGGTGTTGTTACGTGATGTCATTACCCGGTGCCCATAGCCACCATTTCCAGGCTGAGCTGGGCTGTGGGCATTTTACATCATGGGATTTTGGCAGTGTTGCTGTGATTTGGTGGGATGTTGCTCCATGATGGTGACGGGGCCTGTGTCCTACTTGGGAAAAGCTGAGCATTGGTATGTCAGTGCTAGCTTGATGGTGTCCTTTATTTTATATGGCCAGTGCCCATCATGGCAACCCCAGCATTGAGCATCTGCCCCCTAGTGGTCAGTGAACATCATAGCAACTGGTCAGACAGTCAGACTGTCGATCGCTTAGCTTTTTATATATATTGATAAGAAGGAGACAGGAACTGAGAGCTTGAAGCCCACATGGGAAGACCAGGGCCTGCTCACATATAGAACCTGATGTTAAAGATGAGAACTGACTGGCTGGTGACATGGATGAAGAGCTAATAGTAAATATTGTAATTGAGTTTAAATGTCCTGAAAATGAATTAAGCATAAAATGCTCTTGTATAAATGCAGGCACATGTTCCAAATATAAATACCAAATGAGAGTTATAGCTCAGCTGGGAAAATGAGATTTATTAGATATTTAGAAACATTTAAAAGTTATAAGTATGGATGCTTAATTCTTATGCATTTGTAAATACAGAAGTAAGTTAACATTAATTTTATAATAAAAATCGATTCTTATTTATAATGTAAATTATTTTGATGATGTAGATCTGTGGTCCCACAACAGTCAGCAACTATTTTGAGAATGTATCCATTATGCACAAATATTTATTTTATAGATGATATACTGGTCCATTTATACTCATTTATGTCCTTTATCAAATATGCAAAATGGAAATGAGCAAATGAACAAACACCATTTAAAATTTTCTTCTATTTATTAACATATTTACACCTTTTTGGTGCTAATGAAGATTATAATGTCTTTATATATATTGATTTCAGAGAGGACAGGAGAGGGAGAGCATGTGCTCTAACTGGCAATGGAACCGACCTCACCAGCTGCGAAAGATTCTAATGTCTTGATTGTGAGGCCTGTGACTGGGTGGGTGAGCTGAAGAGACTCCATCTGCAGGCTGCAAAGTGACTAATGGACAAGACGTGGGGACACTGCTGGGCGCCTCCTGTGGGCCCGAGGTATCAGTGGCACATTTTATTGGCAGCCTCTCTGAGGGAGTTTTTAGACCACCCTGCCTCTGTGAGGGCTAATCTAGTCAAACAGATACAAACTTCAGGTCACTTCAGCAAGCCCGCCACTGAAGATGCTTGGAGGGTGCCATTGTCTGGTCCCTGGGACACCCCTCCCTCAGTGCAGGGAGGCTGTGCATGTGGTGGCAGATTCAAGGCTGCCTAAGAGCCCCCAAGTGGAGCACCAGGGCCCATCTGTCCTATGTGATACGTCAGTTCAGTATGTTTCTTACTCACAGATGAAATAACACCCAACGTCCTAACACTTTTCCCGTGTCCCAACACATCACCCTCATCCATCCAACACTGGAGCAGTAGCTGGAGCTTCCTGTAGTTGGACATCACCGTGAGGTTAAGCTCAGGCCGGGGGAGGGGGAAGAGGTCCTAGGTGTGGGTTGGAAGGCGAGGTCTACAACTCACCCCCTTACACGTTGACTCTCAGCTCCCACGTGTGGAGATTCCTCATACTGTGTAGACTTCCTTGTCAGGAGAAATATGTAACATATGAACTCCTGCCGGATAACAATGGGTGGCTCAAAGCCTTCCACCACCGTGAACTGTTGCTGTGGTTGTTATATGACAACAATCCAGCTGAGGTCATGTGGATTGCAGATGTGTGATGTTACATTAGTTCCACAAAAGCAAATGTGCACACAGGGGTAGGCAAAGGGTGGTTCACAGCTGTGAGTCTGCAGAACACAGGGGTTATTCTTGGGTTATTATTTCTTAGCTAGAGGCCTGGGGCATGACATTTGTGCACTGGGGGGTGGGAGGGGTCCTTTGGTCTGGCCTGTGCCCTCACGGTCTGGGATCCCTTGGGGGATGTCCACTGAGGGATCCTTAGCACTGCCGTGGAGGTGGAGAGGCTCCTGCCACCACTGCTGTGCTCACCAACCATGATTCTGGCTTCTGGTTGAGTGATGTTCCCCCTGTGGGAGTGCAGACCACCAGGGGGCAGCTCCTGCATTAAGCATCTTCCCCCTGGTGGTCAAAGCGCGTCATAGCTACCGGTCATTTTGCCGTTCAGTCAATTCGCAAATTATATAGAATTTTTATTATATAGGATTCTAATATTATTTTCTTTTTAAAATATATTTCCACTAGTGGCCCGGTGCATGGATTTGTGCACATTGAAAGGAAATTAATTAGAAGAAATATTTTAATATTACTATTCACCCTTTCTCTATAATAGAAGTGTCATCCAAATTCACAATCGACAATGACAGATCAGTCAGAACACATGTGTGCAATTGGCATGAGAGATTTATATGTATCTTGCATGCACAAATCAATGTTTATTTTTAAATGTCAATGTGCATCATATGTACCAGCTGGTTGGTTGGTCAGGTGGATGCATGATTGGTCATATATATATCTATATAGACTAGAGGCCTGTGCACCGGTGGGGTCCCTCAGCCTGGCCTGTGCTCTCTTGCAATCTGGGAGCCCTTGGGAGATGTCAGTAGTCTGTTTCAGCCTGATCCCTGCAGGTTTGATTCTCTGTATTGAGTGTCTGCCCCCTGGTGGTCAGTGTGCATCATAGCAACCAGTCGACCAGTCACTTAGGCTTTTATATATCTAGATATATAGCTTGATTTCAGAGAGAAAGGGAGAGGGAGAGAGAGAAACATCAATGATGAGAATCATGGATTGGTTGCCTCCTGCACAACCCCTACTGGGGGAGCCTGCAACCCAGGCATGTGTTCTGACCAGGAATTGAACTGTGACCTCCTGGTTCATAGGCTGATGCTCAATCACTGAGCCATGCCAGCTGGACTAAACCAGGAATAGCTTCTTATATAACGCAAAAGGCAGGGTAAACAGCTAACTACCAACATGTGCTCTCCCCACAATGACCCTCTGAAGCCCTCACATCTACTTCTTCCCTGCTTTGAAGGCCACATATGCCTCAGTGCTCTTTTCTGCCTCCAACCCTCTCTCTTGTGTGTGTGGGGGGTTCCCATACATACATATGTATTAATGTGGTCATTTCCTCTCTTAATCTCATGTCCACCTAATTCCTTTTCCAACTGAAGGAACCTTGAGGGAGGAGGCAAGACTCTCCCTGTCTATCCCTCTGCCTGCACTCTTGCTCTCCTGAAAACACCCCTTCCCCCTGCCCATACTCCTACCCCTCTTGTCCACACCACTGGCCCATGCCTGCTCCCCTACCCCTTGCCTGCACCCCTGCTTCTTCCCTTCACTCATGCCCCTGCCCACATTATTTAACAGCTCAGCCTCCTCCAGCCTCACATACGTGCCCCACCTGCTATGCATGCTGCTCTCCATAGGATGGAACACCATGGGGCTCACTTATTTTCTAGGTGTGGTAACTGCCCCCACCTCTGAGGCGCACACCCAGATGAAGGTGGGGAGCAGCTCCTCTTTGCACCCAGATGTGTCCATGAGGCAAGAGACCTCAATACAACACATGCTGGGTGGTGGCCATGCTCAGGGCCGAGGGGATCATTTCCAGGAGTTGGGTGCTCACACCCCAGCCCCAGAGTGAGGGCAGCCTTCACCCTTCCCTGATGGAGAGGATGGGCATCAAGTTCAAACACACAGGAGCCTTCCTTGTCCCTGAGCCAGGCCTGGAGCCGGCTGGCTTAGACAACCAGATGATAGAATGTGGAACATTCGCTCTTGTAAGAAACAAACACCTCAAGTTTAAAAAGTCAATGGGGTTCAGTTTCCCTGTTAATTACTCACCTGGCTGGAGCGAACCAGGTATTCACGATTCATTAGCAGATAATGCCAAGAGAAATGAAGAAAGTCTTCACAACTCTGCTGGTGTGGCTCAGTGGATAAAGCACCAGCCTGCAGACTGAAGGGTCCAGGGTTCGATTCTTTTCATGGCACATACATGCCCAGGTTGAGGGCTTGATACCAGTGTGGGGCATGCAGGGGGCAGCTGATCCATGATTCTCTCTCATCATTGATATTTCTATTTCTCTTCCTTCCTCTCTGAAGTAAAAAAAAATCCTATATAATAAAAACCTATATAATAAAATATGCTAAGTGTCCAACCCTTTGTTTGACCATTTGACCAGTCACTATGGGACACACTGACCATTAGGGGACATATGCTCTGAATGGTAGGTTAGCTTGCTGTTGGGGTCTGGCCGATTGGGATTAGGCAAGATGGGTCGGACATGCCCTGAATGAATTCGTGCACCAGGCTGATTTCAGCCTGATCCTCGAAAGCCAGGTCAAGGGAACCCACTGGTGCACGGATCCATGCACCGGGCCTCTATTATATTTATAAAAAGTATCCACAGATTGCTGAGCAGCAGCAGAAAATCCTCCGAGGGTGCTCCCAACGGAAGAGGTCATGTGGGGACTGTGTGAGATGTGCTGATTTGTGACCATTCCAGACCCTACCCTAGAGTGGCACGACAGGTATAAACCCATCGGTAGACATGCACTGGCTGGCCGCTCGAACCCGGACCACTCTCCACAGAGAAGCACAGACGTTACTGTACGTCTTGTGTTTCTAATTTCCCCAAAACCAGCAGGAAGTGTGCATAAGAGCTATCTGTCTAATGACATCATCCGATGAGGCCAGAGAGCCCTCAGCATGGGTAGGGGAGTGGTGGACACGGGAAACAATTGCACCCCTTGACATGTAGTTTAATGTCAATGAAAAAGAGATTAGCATCATGGTAGTCTACACTATTGATTTGTTTTCAATCAACTGGTACCCCTGCCATTTCACTCAGGAGCCGGAAGGTGAAAGTGTTCTGACATCTCTTTTTTGTGAAATAACTGTACCATTGCGATTCTGACACTGGGACACCATGTCAGCTTGAATAAATATCTAAATTAGAAATACGTATAATTCAGCCCAACCCTTCCCAGCCCCGGTACCACTAGGGGCTGACTGATGCGACAGGATCCTGGCATCTCTGTGCACATTTTACGGGGTTTCTCCAGTACCCTCTTCCCGTGACCCATTTTAATTGGAATGCTTTGTTCTTATGTGATTTTTACAAATACCTTTCACATTTTTTCTTTAATAACAGTATCTTTTATAATATCTTTCTTATTACTTGCAAAAAAAACCCTTATTTTTTGATGCATTAAAAGGACAATGTGGTGAAGATTTAAAGCAGATGCTGGGGTTGTCCCCTCAGAATGAATTTCCTGAAACTTGGTTTTCTTATCCTTAAAGTGGGGGCAGGAAGACCTGCAGTGAGGAATTAAGGGAGACACAGGTGCAAAGAATAGGAAGAGTTGCCTTGGGGATATGGCTTTCATGTGTCAAGAAGCTGAAAACTGGAGTGATCCTAAGATTGTGGATTTCCCACAGGAAGCGCACACTGATAGAGACTGGCCTGAGGTTGTGTGATCCTTCATCTCCTGCTGTGCTTCACTGTGCCTTTTGTGTCTGATCCAACATTTGCAAGTCAGAGAGCAGCTCTCACCATAGGATCATGTTTAAATAACAGCAACAGGCAAGTGACATTCTAAGAGCTGAGTCTTCCCCTCTTTTTTTCTTTTTAAATATATTTTATTGATTTCAGAGAGGGAGAGAGAGATAGAAACATCAATGATGAGAGAGAATCATCCAGCCGTTGCCTCCTGCACATCCCCCTCCACTGGGGATCAAGCCCCAAGTCCAGACTTGTGCCCTGATGGAGAATTGAACCATGACCTCCTGGTTCATAAGTCAATGTTCAACCACTGAGCCAGTCAGCAGGGCTGAGTCTTCCCCTCTTGTCTCTTCAGATCTAGGGGCACCTGTGCACACAGGTGGCCTGGTCTCCTCCATGTACCTGTCGGAAAGTTGGTCAGCTTAGAATGAGATGGGACCTTCCATTTTTGTGACCACAAACACTTTGGATTATTGAGGCCAATAACAAACACCCACTTCTCATTCAGAGCACATGGTCCTCTGGCCAGTGTGCATCTCTTGCTTAGGCAAATTGAGAAAACGTCACTGGAGAATTCCCTCCTGTACTTATGGGGTCCTTATGGACCAAAGTGAAAAAAAGAAAGTCATTTAGAAGAAATAACGACTTCAAGACAGATTTTAAAAAGCTGTATTTCATCTACCCAATTCACTTCCAAATATCACACAGCTAGATTATCTGACTTTAAACGGGAGATGGTTTGACTGTTACCCTAAGTTAAAAAAAAATAAATAAAATGACAGCATGAGGGTAAGGTTAATTGACATAAGGGACAGACAATGTGGAGAAATCATGTTTGAGCATTTTACCCGATTTCCAAGGAATTTAATCTTTTTCCTTTCTTATACATTATCTCATGGGAACATCTGCTTCTGAGAAGTCTTCAGAGAAATCAAGTATCTGCAGTAATCAGAGCCTAATGAGAGTCTCAAGAATCTGAAGGGTTTCCCAGTGTTTTCGCTCCTTCCAAGTGTGCAGGGAGGAGGCTGATGAAGCACAGCTGTGAGGGACCCACCAATCACTAGTGATGATGGTGAAGAAAGGTGGATAAAGCCCAAAACTCCTCTTGCAGAGACGGGCAGCTGTACCTTCATTGCCCCAGTCTTGGCGCGACCCTCAGTTCCACACAAAAATTCGTTCCCTTTTCCAAGTTGTCTACACCCATTTAAAAATATATATATTTTTGTTGATTTTGGAGAGGAAGGGAGAGGGAGAGAGAGAGAGAGAGAGAGAAACATCAATGATGAGAGAGAATCATGGATTGGCTGCTTCCTGCATGTCCCACACTGGGGATGGAGCCCACAAGCCAGGCATGTGCCCTGACCGGGAATCGAACCCTGACCTCCTGGTTCATAGGTCAAGGCTCAACCACTGAGCCACACCAGTGAGGCCCTGGTGGCGAATTGAAGCGCGACCTCCTGGTCTCGGGGCCACTTTTTAAATTCTTCTGTTACCAAGATCTGCCTATCTCCTGAGCCTGCACTGAATCCTCCGGCCTTGATCATCTCTGGTTTTCTCCTTAGCATGGTCATTTCTTTTCCTCCTGCCAATCGTCTCCCTTGCTCCCGTGACAGTGACCTGCTTGAGAATCGGGTGGTTCCTTGTGTGGTCGGGTCTTCTCCACAGAACCTCAGGATCTCAGACAAGGCCACCAGGTTCTCTGAGAGGTTCATTCTTCAGTGGAATGACCCTCACATTGAACCGTCGGAGCTCACTAACCATCACAGTGATGTGTGGAGAGCATGCGCCCATTAATTTCCCCACCTGTGTTCCCTATCCCAAAGCTGGATTTTGCCTCCAGCTTTTTTTACAAATGTATGTTTATTGATTTCAGAGAGGAAGGAGAGGGAGAGAGAGATAAAAACACCAATAATGAGAATCATTGATTAGCTGCCTCCTGCATGCCCCCATATTGGGGATCGAGCCTGAAACCCAGGTATGTGCCCTTGTCCAGGAATCGAACCATGACCTCCTGGTTCCCAGGTCAATATTCAACCATTGAGCCACGCAAGCTGGGCTCCCTCCCACTTTTTAATAGAAATATGTGAGTTGTCATATTCCAACCCACCGATCTGGATAAAAAGAACCAGAATCTGACCTGTCTGTTGGCCTAGGGAAACTGCCCCATGTAGGAGGGAACTTTGTTAAGGCCCATACTCAGCATTGATTTTTCCGAATCCACAGTGTGCTCACTGGTTGTGTTTTCTTACGTGCGGGACTTGTGTGCCCAACAGGACTGCACACACCTGCAGAAGAGTATTTCCCAGCATGGCTCAGCAGCCGCTTAATAAATGCTTGTTACTTCAGCGCTCAGCTTTCAACCATAATTTACAGTTTTGCATTTCATTCATGAAGTGGAAACTACCTACTGTCTGCACATATCCAGGGCGGCATCAGGGCGGTGCCTGCAGGCGCATGGCCAGTGGACAGGAGCAGGTGACCTGTCTGGGCCATGCCTCCTGGTGTCAGAGAGCAGATAGTCTACATCTGAGTCCAGGCACGAGGCTGCTACCTGATGATGTAAAGGCTCTAATGCTCATGAGCCATCATTTTCCAAATCATGACAATGAGACACAAAGGTTTAAGTGGATGTCATGTGCTCGTGTGGTCAGCAGGTGGCTGGGTGGGGAGGAGACTAGATCCTGGGTACCTGGAAGGGACAGCCCAGGAAGGCAAAGGCAGATTCTGTTCCCGCTCCTTGCTGCTCGTCAACTGCGGCACCTGGACTTCTAGAAATTAAGTCAACGTCCTCTCCTATCTCTATGTCAATGAATCTCATGGCCTAAGCCTTTATGTATTTTGAGTGGCTAAAAAGAAAATAATTTAAAAATATAAGTCATTGAAACTAATTTGTACTAACACAATGCCATCATTCATCAAAGCAAAGACAGGTTAACTAGAGGTTTGTTTCATCATGACCACACTTCAATGGTAATATATATCCTGGCTTCACGTGCACTAACTACTACTGATAAACGAGGTAGGTAGGAGTCTTCATGGGGGATCTAGGAAAGGAACAGGTTTCAGATACAACCGTTGCTCTTATTGCTTAGCGAGTCACCCCAAAAGCGGACCTCGGATGTCCCTGTGACAGGGATGCAGGGGGTAGCTCTCTGAGCTATGCTGGATGAAACCCAGGGCTGTCTGTCCTTCTGTAAGTACAGCTGGCCAGGTCTTGGGGCTAGCACGTCATATTTTCATCTTCCTGCTGCCACTCTAGCCACAGCCCAGGCAGTTCTGAATTATGGTACCACATGAACTGCAGTAGTTAATCTGCGCTCACAGACATATGAGTGCCATGAATTGTTTGTGGCATGTATGGCATTGCCTCAGTACTCAATATTTCATCCTTTTTAAGCTAATTGGGAAAAACATTACTAAGGTTATTTGTAAAATGATGATTGTAGGAAAAGTGGGAAATAGTTTAACCTCTTTCACAGGAAAATTAAGCTAAAACCAATTTAATTATCAGAAGATAAATATGAAATACAGTTGAATTTGTAAGGTTGATTATTTTTTTCAATCTTACCACAATGGGAGAATTGTTCTTCGAATTTTAACATGGACCTGATTCTTTCATTTTAAATTGCTGGTGTTTAATTTGATGAAGTTGAACAGGTTACAGCTTTTATTTTATCATTATTTCTATGAACATTCACTGAATACCTGTATATGTTTGGTGCTGGGCTGCCAAAAGAAGAAGAATGACTTTATCATTCCTTTTACTAATTTGTTTGCTAAATTTTTGTTGAATGTATACTTGGTTCTAGACATCAGGGCTTCAAAGGAGAACAATAGAAACCAATGACCTTTCATGACTGCAGAGGAGGCAGTACACAAACCTCTAATTACATAACCCTATATAATAAAAGCCTAATATGCTAAGTGTCCTTGTCTATCCAACCAATCAAAGTGTAATAAGCTAATGATATGCTAAGGCTGCTCAGCTGCTCACTATGACGTGCACTGGCCACCAGGGGACAGACAGTTGACTGGTCAACCAGTTGCTATGACGTGCACTGACCACCAGGGGCAGATGCTCTGACAGGTAGGTTAGCTTGCTGCTGGGGTCCAGTTGATCAGGACTGAGCAAGATGGGCTGAACATGACCTGGAGTCCTCCTGCAGTGCTTCTCTCCTGGCCAACCTCCTGCATCCCTCCCTAGTCCTGATGGTGCACTGGTGAGGTCCCTCGGCCTGGGCTGTGCCCTCTTTTAATCTGGAACTCTCCAGGGGATGTCAGAGATCCAATTTCAGTCTGGTCCCACAGGCCTGGCTGAGGGACCCCACTGGTGCATGAATTCGTGCACTGGGCCTCTAGTATCACATACTATCACATAGGCTTTATCCTGCCGGGAGAGATGGTGGTCATGGCAGGTCTCACTATGCAAATGGGACCTGAGCTACTCTTTGGATGAGGGAAGAGAGCAAGCCATGGGTACATCTGGCAGAAGAAACACAAAGTGCAAACACATTTGTAGAAAAGAATGTTGGAGGTGACATCTGAGATGAACAAGGACCAGGCAGGACCCTGCATGAGGGCAGAGGGAGTAAGAGGAGGACAGCAGGGGTCCATCCTTGGTCCTGATTGAGTTCACAGGAAGAAGACATTTTGGGATCTAAAGCACAGCACAGAATTTGCTATATTCAAAGTCATCTTCGGTATGAATGGGTTTCTGTGTGAGGCAGAAGCTTACAAAGGGGTTCTCTTGGCTCAGAACATAGTAGCTAGATGAGAGGGTGGGGACCTGGAAAGAGAGGGAGATGAGAACTCAGAGGCTTGGAAAGAGGACAATAAAAATCATCCAGGAAGCTTCCAGAAGTTTCATATGACTGAAGAATAGTTGATTAGAAAATGATAATAACTTTTATGTTACAAATTCAAGGATCTAAACTTTTATCTTCAATATCAGAGTGCAAAGTTCTTCAATGATGCGACTGATGAAGAAAATTCAGGTAATGTTTCTGGCAGATCTACAAAAGCTCAGCCAGTATGGGCAGTTAGAAGCCTGTGGCTGTAATGCCGGGAAAACATGAACTTGGGGAGAAGGGCAGGAATACATAAAAGTGCTACTGAGGCAGGATAATACACAGACTGGATGTGTGGGGGAAGTGAGAAGGAGATTGCAAAATTGACTCCTTCATTTTTGGTTTAAACATGTGAACAAGAAGGAATGGTGTTCATGAGCAGAAGAAAAAGAGGTTTGTGGGAAAATGATGGTTTCATTGTTTCATTACATTAGGCTTTTATTATGCAGATCTGGACTGCAGAAAGTCTAGAGTGTTGATGGGTCTGGTGAACTTGGAACCATGGGTTTAAATAATATGTACAGAAGGAAGAGCAGATGAGTAGTGCAGAAGGTGAAAGAGAGTACCCTAGGAATATGCAACACATGTGGAGAAAGAGAGGCAGGCAAGGAGGCTGCTAAGAAACAGCCAAAAAAGACAAGAGATGGTGGTGATGATAGTGATAGTGATAGTGGTGATGGTGATGATGATGGTGGTGGTGATGATGATGGTGATGATGGTGATGGTGATGATGGTGGTGGTGATGATGATGGTGATGATGGTAATGGTGATGGTGATGATGATGATAATAGTGGTGGTGATGGTGGTGATGATGTGATGGTGGTAATTGTGATGATGGTGATGGTGGTGGTGGTGGTGATGTTGATGATGTGATGATGGTGATGGTGATAATGATGGTGGTGATGATGATGGTGATGATGATTTTGGTAGTGGGTGGCATGTGAAAATAATGTCAGTGAAAATGATGGATGTGATCAAGACTTACAATTTTGAGAGTTTAAAAATAGTTAGGTTTATCGAAAGTTTACTAAAGCACTTTGTACTGGTTAAGGTATTTAGTCTCACAGACACTCTTTCTGGAATGAACTGTTGTATATTCTACATTCCAGGAAATGGTAGTGCCAATAGCTGAACTTGTTGAGTCAAACTGCTGCTAGCCCCTTGTATGGACTAAATAATATAATTCTTACAACACCAATCTCTCCAGGGAGTAACTGTGGAAATGCTATCATTATCACCCCATTTTATTTGTGTGGTTATTGGGGAGCCACATGGATGAGCAAACTTGGTCAAGGTTACAAAGCTAGTGAATGTGTAGGCAGCCTGGGTCCACACCCCAAATGCTCAGCCCATTATCACTGTTTTTGTGACATATCGACATGAATGCGTGCTTTCGCTTGCACAGTTCGGATATGAAAGAACGGTTTCCACAGAGTGATCGTGGCTGGATCACAGCCTCCAGGTACTGAAACTGCAGTGCGAAGCCATGTGGCTGGCATGCCTTGGTGGGATTTGATAGTGAAGGGACAGGCTTGATGAACCAGGAGCTGGGCATCTGTGTGGACTGAGGAAGATGATTTAGTTGTGTCCTTAAGAGGACAGTGGTGAGTGGGTAATTCCAGTGGAAAAGAGGGATGGTGATGTGAAATAGAAGGGATGATGGAGCCAGGCACCAAGGAAGAGGGAGAGATGGGGATAGAGCAGAGGCCAGAACTCACCACTCAGGCACAAACAAACAACACAGCCTCATCAAAGTCATCTCATCCTTTCAGATTCTGACAGCACTAGGAGGGTCCAGCACATCCACGCACAATCTCCTCCTTCTCTGGAGATAGGTGTGGTCAGACGGTCCCCCTGAGCTCTCGTCTGGACTATTTTGCACACTTTTATGAGGATTTGGGCTTGAGGGAAAGTTGGCTCTCTTCTTGGATAACTTGGGATTCCAGGGGTCAAAAAAAACTAGGATAAAACCTTCTTTTATTTATTTACTTATATTAAAAAAATATTTTTATTGATTTCAGAGAGGAAGGGAGAGGAAGGGGGAAAGGAAGAAGGATGAGAGAGAGAGAGAGAGAGAGAGAGAGAGAGAGAGAGAGAGAGAGAGAATCTGAAGCTCTGATAAACTTTCCTGGATGGACACATGTGGGCAGTTAGAACTGTCTTCTCAGGCATTCCCTAACCCTGCAGAATGTTCACCAGACACGCATCCTCTGAATGACATTCCAAGAGGGCCTAACAACAACTCTCCAATCATAACTACACTGTCTCTCTTTCCCTGCAATTAATTTCTGCAATTATTTTATAATTCTTCAGGGAATACATTCATTGACTAAGGCCATGTGTTTTATATTTTAGGTTTTTCTTTTACCTGGACTCATGCTTTACTCAAGAATTCCTCCTGATATAGTGTTGACCAGAAGCAGTGCTTTTGCCTCTACTTCATTTACCTTCTCTATTTCCTTGACAACTGTGAGTGACAGTTATGGTATGTGATTGTCTGTATAGTATGGGACCAGCAAACACATCACCACTCCCAGCACAAGGCATGCCCTGCTCTGGCTTCAACCATGTGCATGTCAGTCACCACGGTCCCCCAAGGCTGACAGGATCCATCTATTCTCCCATCCCCTACAGGGCTCCAAGCTTTTAGAGATGAGGTCACAGTGATTGCCTTGGTCTTTTGTTAAATAATTTACTTTGCAGGAAGGATTGCTGGGAAAAAATGCATTACCCACTTGCTCGCTCCTAGATAATATGTTCTAGATAAACAAGCCACTGATATGTGGAACAGTGTGCTCCAGCAACTGTGAGGATTGCTTTTTTAATGGAATGAATTGGATCCTGCAGCTTATACGGGATTTGTTTTTCACTTTTAAAGAATGTAAGTAATGAAGCCCCAGCTTCTTAAAACGTATAGACATCAATGAGCAATACATACATATTAAGAATTTATCAAGAAATAAACATACAACATGGCTCATTGGCTTGAGCATTGATCTATGAACCCAGAGGTTTGATTCCTAGTCCGAGCACATGCCTGGGTTGCAGACTCTATGCCCAGTAGGGGACATGCAGGAGGTGTCTCATCATAGATGTTCCTATCTCTCTCCCTCTCTTTCTTTTCTGAAATCAATAAAAATATATTTTAAAAAAGAAATAAATATGCAAAAGGAAAAATAACTTTTAAAATTAATACACTATGTAAAACAAAAGAAGTGTATGACTCACTGATGAAGACAGAAAATGATGTGAGAGATTTGGACTCTAAGAAGCTAAAGTATAATATTAAAATCCCACACACTTTAAGATACATGTCTTGGTGACTCAAGACATTTTCATGCATTATATTCAGTTCTGGCTCTGCAAGTCAATTTACATGTAGGGAGCAAAATTAATTCTGCAACTGAAAACACATGTAAGTCAACCTTTATACCAAGAGTCACACAGGGCAAGCATGTATACCAATCAGAAAGATTTATCTTACTTAATCTGGGTGAAGAGATTCCAATCAGAAAAGATCTAGTGAGGTCGCAGACTGTGGTGTTGGGGTGGTAGTTCTGTTTTGTAATATCTATACTAATAAAAGGATAATATGCTAATTAGACCAGATTGACTGGACATCTTCTGGTCATCTGGTCCTCCTTCCGGACAAAGCCATGGTGGCAGGGGCCAAGGCAGAAGTGGTTAGGGGTGATCAGGCAGGCAAGCAGAGTGGTTATGGATGATCAGGCAGGCAGTAAGGTGAGTGGTTAGGACCCAGCTGTCCTGGATTAAAAGAGGGATGTCCGACTGCCGGATCAGGCCTAAACCAACAATTGGATATCCCCCGAGGGGTCCCAGATTAGACAAGGTGCAGGCCAACTTGAGGGAACCCCATGCATGAATTTTGTGCACCAGGCCTCTAGTCTATCATAATAAAAGCATAATATGCTAATTAGACTGGACAGCAAAAAAGTCTTCTGTACGAAGCTGGGGCTGCAAGGGCCATGCCCTTTGCATGAATTTCATGCATTGGGCCTCTAGTCAAGCAGTAACACCATTGATTGAGGATGACACTGAGCCAAAGCACTAGGTAGTGAATTTTTTAAGATGCTGGTCCAATTTCCCATTAGACAACTCAGCCCTTTGTAAGTGGAAGGGCCCATGCAACAGTGATGAATGTAAAAATAAATTTTGCTGGGTGTAAAAGATGGTCTCAGGAATATCGGCTTTAATAGGCACGGCATCTAAACTGTAACACTGATAAATTATCATGTTTCATGATGAATATCATTGATGGTTTTAAACCAATTATTGTTTTTTTTTTTGGCTTATAGCTTTTGTTTTGTTTTCTCATGTAATTGATTAGCTCTAGTGGACATTGTAGGTGGTAATTAAATGCCCTTCCACTTTACCCACCTCCCCCAACTTTTTCTCTCTTTCATTTTGCTATTTCTGTATCCTATTTGTAAATTCTTTGAAAAACTATTTCAATTCTTTTCCTAAAATTAACAAAGTCCATGTTTTTTATTGTAGACGTGAAAAATCAGCTCTGCTCTATTTGTCTGTTGCATAAGCCACACAGGACTGCCTTAACTGTTATAGGCTAATAACGTTATTTCTGATTTCATTTCTTAGTGAAAGAGAGTTCTTTTGCCTTACAAGATACATTAGGATATAAGCAGAAGTTATTCTGTGGTTCTTCAGGAAGATAAAAGTTTTAACATATTAGTAGACACCATATTATTTATGACTCTGAGATGAGTAGAACTTAAAGGAATAGATATTTATTGTTACATCTCCAACACATTAAACTCTCACTTTAAAAGAGAGGGTGTCTACATTGAAGGTTTTAGCATGTAGGAGAGGCGTCAGTTCCTGAAGCTGGCAATCAGTTTAGAAAAGCATGTATACATGGAAATTGTAGGATAACTAAAAAAATGATGTCCTGCCCAACCAGTGTGGTTCAGTGGCTGAGCCTTGAACAATGAACCAGGAGGTCAGAGTTTGATTCCTGGTCAGGGTACATGCCTGAGTTGCAGACTTGATCCCTAGTGTGGGGTGTGCAGGAGGCAGCTAATCAGTGATTCTTATCATTGATGCTTCTATCTCTCCTTTCCTCTCTGAAATCAATCTTATATAACAAAAGCCTAATATTCTCAGTGTCCTGTCATCCATTCAACTAATCAAAGTGTAATATGCTAATGATATGCTAAGGCTGCTCAACCGCTCACTATGATGTGCACTGATTACCAGGAGCAGATGCTCAGACTGGTAGGTTAGCTTGCTGGGATCTGGCTGGTTGGGACTGAGCACAACAGGCCTGACACGCCCTGATGCCCTCCAGTGTCCCTCCCCAGCCATGATTATGCACTGGTGGCGTCCCTCAGCCTGACCTGTGCTCTCTCACAATCTGGGACCCTCCCTCTGGGGATGTCAGAGAGCTGGTTTAGGCCTGATCCCACAGGCCAGACCTAAGGACCCCACTGATGCATGAATTCATGCACTGGGTCTCTAATAAAAATGTATATTTGAAAGAAGAAGAAAGTGATGCCTTGATATAGCTGCTGTAAAAATAGAAAGTCTATTGGAGCATGGAGCATGAGGAAGGGTCGAGAAGTGGACGTGCCTGGAGCATCTGAGAGACAGGCATCTCAGGGTGCAGGTGCAGCTCAGCACCTGGATGGAGGTGAGGATGCGAAACTACTCAGTGAACCTGCAGATAGATAGCAGCAAATAGAAATCACTCCACAGACCTATTGTGGGACAAGATAAGACATCGTGTCTCATCAAGAACTCCTGAGGGCAGACTGCATGGAAACATGTGGGGATTCTACAATTTCCCTTTTGCCCTCCATGGCCAGAGTGCAGGTTGAGGCAACTGTGGGAGGGAAAGGCCTGGAAGCTGCATAAGCAGTTAACCATCTCGGGGTGAAACTGCACAGTACATGCCTCCTTGGAGATCAGCTTCGCACCTGCAGCTCTGAATGGGGACGAGCTCCCTGTGTGCCACTCCATGGTGCCCATGGCCGGGAGCACTGGGCATTTTCCTAAGCCAGGATCTGTTTTTTGTTTGTAAGTAAGCAAAGTGAGTAGGCTGCACTTTTAGTAGAAGTACAGATCTTAGTTGAGAGAAGGAAGAGTTGGCATCACGATGGTCTTTTGCATCATCTGAGAGTCCAGGTCTACGCTGCCAGCCACCTGAGACACCAAGGAGCCACCTGATCAGGGAGGCCCAATGCCACATGTCTTATCTCAGTGGGAGTGATGGAGGAAGAGTGGGACCAGGGGAGGCAAAGTGCTTTAAGACATAAAGGCTGAGAATACTCCAATTTTGCAGACAGACAATAATGTCCTATTCAAGAAATCAAGCAAGAGCACAAAAATAAAAAACACTTTCCCCTAAAAAACTTCACATGAATAAACACCAAAACACAAAAGTCAAACAAAACACCTCCCCAGGCACACTGAACAAAGCTCCTGAAAGACAGGATGGAAGGGAGAACCCAGGAGAAACACACAGAGCTCTCCCTGTGAGGGCGCTGCCCCTGGACCAGAATCACATCATTCCTGGGACACACGGCCCTCCTCCTTGCAGCTGTCCCCAAACTCCACCCTTTCCTGTGTCTTTGCATCACACACACTGACCAGCCAATGTGTGCACTCATCTCTCCTGAGCGCTGCGTGGTCAGTGTGTTTGTCCAGCCCTGGTAGGAAGGCAGGTGCCTCGCCCAAGTGACACCTTGCCCTCAGCCCCCTCTGCAGAAACGTGCTTTCAAACATTCTATGGCAAATACTGAGTGGTGGCTTCACTTCTAACCTTGTCCAAAGGCTTATGAATTTTCCCCTTAAGACAAAATATAGCATCAGGGAGAACATTAAAAAAAAAAACTTTCAAAAATATGTAAATTCCCGACACAAGGGTGACACACCTTGGTGAAGACAACATATTGCCAGAAAGAAGGTTCAAGCAAATGACCTGTGACCTGTTCTGGGAAAGAGAAAAGGTCGAGGCACAGCCTAACCTTCCTGTCCTCGGAATGTTTGGGGGCACATGATTTGGTTTCAGGAAGGAAGAGGATTCCTGAGAGCCCCACCCTGGCCCAGGTGACTTGGAGGAACAGAACCGCACCTGCCAGATTGGCCCTGGAGAACATCCATGATTAGGACACACTCAGGCTAAAAACAGGCACGTTTCATAACTTCAGTCCTCCCCCTAGGTGAGGGATCCTGACACCTCCCTGAGGGAGCTCACTCTTTTGGGGCAGAGTGGTATGTCCAAGGTGGGAACAACCTTGGTGTTCTACAACATTCTCTGGGCCTCATGAGTGTCAGCATCCTTGAAATATCTAATCAGTGGGATGCTGAGTAAGGCTTCTAACTCACGTTGTCTGATTTGACATCTGATCTCTCCGTTAGCTCAGTTCCCTGCCTGGAGATGGAATGAATGGCTTTGATGAGGCAAAGAGAGGTCACTTCCTGACAGTACCTTATGAGGAGAAAATGTGCCCTCAGATACAGATTTAAAATGGGAGTCTATTTCCCGGCTGGTGTGGCTTCATGGTGGAGCATCGATCTATGAACTAGGTGGTCACAGTTCAATTCTGGTCAGGGTACATGCTCGGGTTGTGGGCTCAATCCCAGTGTGGGATGTGCAGGAGGCAGCAAATCAATGATTTTCTCTTATCATGGATGTTGATGTTTCTATCTCTTTCTCTCTCCCTTCCTCTCTAATATCAATAATAATATTCTTTATAAAAATAATAAATAAAATAATATGGAAGAGTACTATTGAGAGTTCCTGACAGAATCTAATCTTCTGGGATAATTTCAACTTTCTAATGATTGTACATCCCTGTGATTTGCTTCTCCTAATGGCCACAGTCAGTGGAGAATTACTCCATTAGCAGCATGCACCACAGTTTAGGGTTCCCTGGCCTGTGGCATATTCAGCACCATAAGTAAAATGGGTCTCAATACAGAGAAGAAATTGAAAAAGTTGCCTGAATGTAAGTGTATTTACTTTCAAGCTTACTAGTCACAGATGTATTTCTAAAGACATACTTTCCCAAAGCATGTACTTACATGATATGACTTGTTGATGAGAACTGTGTAAATTCTGCAAAAATCAGAACTATTTTCTTAGATCTATGTCAGGTGTGCCCCTTTCTATTAAAGTGTTACTCAGGTTGGTAAATTAAAACTCCTATGGCCACTGAGCTGGTTTGCCATCTTAGAAATGAATCATTCTCATTTCCCATCCATGTCTTTGAGGGTTACAGAGCGCTTTCCTTCCAATATCCCACACTCTAGTTATAAAATCATACAGCTACTTCCTGGGCAGCCAGTTTCCCACTTGGTTGCAAACTGAAGTTGAGTTTCTAAAATACAGTAAATGTGTTGTATCTTTGACTCTGAAGGTTTCTGTGTTTACTGGAACACACTGGTTTGGGTCCATCAGAATATGTATAAGGAAGTCTGTGATTATTACTGCCAAGATTGGAGAATGTGATGGACTGCACCTTGATTTTTTAGTAAGATGCTCTTAAATTATCGCTTCTGCATGTTTGCTCTCCAAAACACTAACATACATGCATAAACACACACACTCATATGCATATACCCACACATCAGACATACATTATCTAATTTCTTGAAAGAAATTTATCTTATACACAGACAGAGAGACTTTGGTTTTCCCCTAAGTCACAGTGTGGGGAAGGAAATCCTGATGTGGACTGCTCACTCTCTCTGGTCCACAATGAAGTCTGGAAGTGTGAGACTTGTTTTTCATTCACAAGAGCTGTCCTGGAGCATGTATCCCAGCCAATCTCTGGGCTACTAGGAGGTCAGCAGGCACAGCATGTGGGGGACGGAAGGCACCGGAGCATATAAGGAAAGAAGCTGGGAGGGGGTTTCATATGTGGGACTTCATACAGGACTCCCCTGATTCATGCTTTAGATGGATTCTTCCTGCAATTCCGTGGAAGATGAACTTACAGAAACCAAAGTGGTGTCAGTAGGTGTTAAGTGTTCCAGGTTTACAAGGGCGGACGGGGCCCTGATGTGAATGCTGCCACATGGTGGTGAGGGCAGGAGCAATCACAGAGCTTAGGACAGCAGACACAGTGGAGCACCCAGTGTGCAACAGGATCCTCCTAACTACGCATCCTCCCTTCCTGGGGCACACACACACTAGGTTCAGTCTTCAGTCACAGGCGTCACTGCCTCACAGGCCCATCACTTGCAGATAAAAGTGTCCAGACAAAAATGTGAACCACGTTGATCGCCACAGAACCTTCCTTTTAAGGCAAGGCTTCTCCGCCTTCCCTCCCTTCTTTCCTCTACAACCACCTTCGAAATGGAGGCGAGATGGCCCACTTTCTCTGATGCAAAGGCAGGGTGGGAGGGGCAGGAGGGTCCTGGCGGGTCCTGGCACATGAGCCTGCTGTCTTCAAGGCTCACTGACTATCCCGGCCGCCATCCCACAGCACTCTCAGGCTGCATCTCTGAGTGTGGCCCAGTGAGGCCTCTCTGCTGTGTGAGCTCATGGTGCGCAGCTCCCAGCACCTGCTCTGGCCCACATGTGTCCAGTCCCCAGGAGTCCCTCTGGGACAGGATTTAAAACCCACCGACACCATGTCTGTGCCTGCATCCCTCGCCTGCTTCCTCTTGGGGTCTGCGCCTCCGTTGCCATGGGGAGGGAAGGGAATATCCTCACCTACCTGGCCTTCTGGGCGAGCCAGCTTCAGCTCAGGAGTGTGTGTCTCAGGCCCCAGGAAGTTTACTCTGGGCTTGAGGAGAAGAGCAAGAAGCCCTTTCCTTTTTTCCTTTTAAAATAGACTTTTATTGGTTTCTGCGAGGGAGAGGAAAAGAGGTAGAAATATCAACGATGAGAGAGAATTGGCTGCCCCCTATACACCCCATGGTGGGAATCGAACCCACAACTTGGGCAGTTGCCCTGACCGAGAATCGAACTTTGACTTCCCAGTTCCTAGGTCAACAGTCAACCCTTGAGCAGTCCTCCTCCTTCCTCTTTCTGAAGAATTTCTCTCCAATTGCTCTTTGATCTCAGAGTGTCTCAGTGACTGAGAAGTTTCAAGTGCCCTGGAGACCTTTTTGGACACTTTCCTTTATAAGTCCTTCACTTGCTGACTTGATTTTGTAATTTTATCTCTACTGCATCTTGGCATTGTGTTGGAAACTTGAATTCTAACATCATGTGAAAGCACCGGCAGGCAATGTTCTAAGAGCTCTCCATATATCAGTCCATGGACTCCTCACCATCATCCTGAGTGGGAGAAAATCATGGCGGGGTGGGGAAGGCGGGCATCCTGGACTCAGAAACAGAATCAGCAGTGAATCCTGATTGGATGTTAGAGCTGATGAGGAGGGTCGGGTCCTTATCATGGATGTCTGGCTGCACAAATTTGCTTTTAAAGCAGAATCTTGGTAACCAGCAGCCCGGAGCCCTCCTGTAAGGCAGACTTAGAGGCCCTGCTTCAGACGGGGGCTGGCAGGGATGCCTGACAATGGGTTGGTATAAATCCAACTAAGGGGAAAGGTGGACACAGGTGTGGATCTGGGACACTAGCCTGCGCCTGGCTGCTGACACTGCACCCGTCAGCCTCCCAGCTCTGAGGGGCAGAATACAGATAGTGGTGGGCTGAGCTGGAATCACGGAGATTGAGACACACAAAGGGAAAGGAGTCAGAGTGGGCGAGAGAGGAGCTGTGAGGGGAACAGGGACTCTTGTACCTGGACGTGAGTCAGCAAGCTGCAGGGGCCATGGCATGTGGAGTCGTGGCCAGGACACGGAGCTGAGAAGGCTCATGGACCAGGGGTGAGGGGAGAGTCTCAGGACTCTGAGCAGAAGCAGCTCCCAGTAACGCTGCAGAGCCCAGATCACACCGAGGCCTGGCACATTGTTTATTCATGAGGACCCCTGCAGAAAGCATGTGCCAGGCTGGTGTGGCTCAGGGGTTGAACGTCAACCTTTGAACTAGGTCATGGTTTGGTTCCCGGTCACATGCCTGGGTTGCAGGCTCAATCCTCAGTGTGAGACATGCAGAAGGCAGATGATCCATGATTTTCTCTCATCATTGATGATTTTCTCTCTATCTTTTCCTCTCCCTGCCTCTCTGAAATCAACACAAATATATTTTTAAAAATCTGACAATGAGAGAAGAATTTTAAGAAGGCAATTTATAAAAACGAGGCGGGTAGCAGACAAAATGCAAAGGCTCCTGCAATAGCTTAGGATGTAAGGGCAGGGCTCCGCCACCACACCCAGCCTCCAGTCCCTTGGAACTGGTCACAGGACCCAGGGAGAAGGGGTGCGATGAGAGGCCTGAGAGAGGCTAGCACCTCCTGGACACTGGCCCCAAGGTGATGTGTGTCTTCCTTTCTTCCTCTCCTGCAAGTCTGTGGCTCAGGTGAGCAGAACCCACTGGACGCTGAAGTGGGGGAAAGGCTTGCTCAGACACCATCGAAGAAATAATTCTGTGAATCCAGATGTGACAGAATGTACCATCTGCCTCAGGAATTGGAGGTACAATATTAGACCGTCTGATGAAATGATGCAGTGATGCAGGGCTTTTGGTTGGGATGTTTAACGAAATCATCTTGAACATGTTACATATTCTCACAGGCACATGTGTTTGTAAGTCTTTGACCAAACCACGTGACAGACAAGGGTTCTCATTGTTGTCCTTATAGGAGTTTGACCTTTTTCGCAAAGCGATCAAATTCATTCCTTGGAAGATGGATCTTTATGCCTATTTTGTCTCCCAAAGAGATGCTTTCTCAGCTGCCAGGCCCTGGCCGGCAATGCTGCTCATTTTCTAGGCAGACATGTTTCCTTTGAGTTTGTTTCCTTGACTACTAGTAAGTGATTACATGTCATTTTCAAATGCCTGCCATTTACCCTCTACAGTAGTGTGTTTTTCTGTGGGGATTTTAAGGGCCCTAATCTTGCTGACCAGTTAAACTTACTTTTAATGTAAAAATATTATGCATTTTAAGTAAAAGCATCTTTAATTTTTAATACATGTATTTCTCCTTCACATTGATGACTATGTTTTATTCTGCATTCTTTTAAAAAATATTCAGCTTTTGTCTTAGCCGGTTTGACTTAGTGGATAGAGCATTGGCCTGTGGACTGAAGGGTCCTGGGTTTGGTTCATATCAAGGGCACATACCTCAGTTGCAGGCTCCATCCTGGCCCTGGTTAGGGCATGGGTGGGAAGCAACTAATCGATGTGTCTTTCTCACATCTATGTTTCTTTCTCTGTGTCTCTCCTTCTCCTTCCCCTCTAATAATTAATGAAAAATATCCTCGAGTAAGGATTAACAAAAACATATAATAATCAAAATAAATAAAAGTATTCAACTTTTCAATCTACTGATGAGCGATTTGGTACCTTGTGGAGGGTGGGGTGCTCATTCTTTCCACAAGTCAGTTGCATTTGTTTACTGACAGAATTTGCTCCATGGTAAGGATGTCACTTTCATCATGAGTGATGACAACACAGAAAGGCCACTTGGCAGAAACACATGTGGTGTGGTGGGCCATCTGCCCGATCTTAGGGTGGCATCTGACCATCAGTGTGTGGTCACCAGAGGTAGGGGGTAGGGGGCTGGAAAGGGTAAAGGGATCAGATAGATGGTGACAAGCAGGATATCTGCTGGGCATCCATGCAATATCTAGATGATGTGTCACAGAATCGTACACATGAAACCTGATTGTCTTATTAACCTATGCCACCCCAATATCTTTAATTTAAAGGAAGTAAAAGGAGAAATCATAGCTGGCTTCTGGAAGGGGCGCTTCCCTGGACTGTGGATGAACCGCTAGGCAGAGGTAAAGGCCAGATTCTCTCTATAAACACCTGGCTGGTGAAGTTTACTTTGGAAGCAGGTAACAATCTTACATAATTTTTTTAATAAACGAATTTTATAAAAAGCCAACCATCAATAGTGAAAATGAATGAGAGAGGAAGAGACATGGGCATAGTTAGAGGGGCCGCCACCCAGCACGGTCCAGTGGCCTGTGAGCAGTTAGTCGTGTGCATTGGAGAACAGGGAACCAGGAAGCAGGAGGAGGATGGCTCTGAGCAGGTGGGCTGGACATGGGGCATGCACAACACTGGCCCTCCTCCTGTGCTCGGGGTCGCTGGGCCCCTCTTGGCCCTGGAGACAGATGGCATTGAAGCCCGCGGCCATCTGAGCTAGAAGTGAGCGCGTGATGCTTAGACATATCCCATGTGGCTCATGAAAGCAAGGGGCACCCTGAGGTGTGCTCTGTGGCTGCGGCACCATGGGTCTTTCACAGAACAGGGCTCTGTTGCAATGGAACTGAGTCCCGCTCCAGGCTGGGCAACGGACAAGATGCTCCATGATCAACTGAGCAGATGCCCAGCAGTCACATGGGAATCATTGGAGCATTAAACACAGATAATGACTTCTTCGATGGGCTTATATCTGTACATACATCTGTATATATTAGAATTCATTAGCTGATAAGGATACTGAGAAAAAGTGAAGAACGTCTCCAATTAACCAGCACGCTCCGCTGACAGCGGTGCTGCAGTAAGCAAACAGCAGGAGGTCATCTTTTTTTTATTAATATATTTTATTGATTTTTCACAGAGAGGGAGAGGGATAGAAAGCCAAAAACATCGATGAGAGAGAAACATCCATCAGCCGCCTCCTGCACGCCCCCTACTGGGGATGTGCCTGCAACCAAAGTACGTGCCCTTGACCGGAATCGAACCTGGGACCCGTCAGTCCCCAGGCTGACGCTCTATCCACTCAGCCAAACCGGTTTCGGCAGCAGGGGGTCATCTTTATGAAGCACCCCAGCAGCCAACAAGCAGAGAGTTACACCCGCCCCATTTCACAGCCCCGAGAATCAATGGATGAACAGTGAATCCAGGCATTGACCACTGAGAGCTGTTAAAGCCATACAATGCACAAGAGAAACAGCAATGTCAACTGTCTCCTGGTAAAAAAGACAACTGATTTTTTTGAAAAAAATTGATTTTTAGAGAGAGAAGAAGGGAGAGGGGAGAGAGAAACATTGATGTGAGAGCGAAATATGAATTGGATGCCCCTACACGCCCCTAGTTACAGACTGGGGATCTAGTCTGTAACCTGGGCATGTGCTGTGCCCTGATGGGGATCAAACCAGCAAACTTTTGGTGCCTAGGGTGGAGCTCAACAATTTGAATAACAGTGTATAAGGCAGGAAGCTCCTTTTTAAAAGGACTCTTAGTTAGCCCAGCTGGTGTGTCTCAAAAGTTGAACACTGACCTATGTACCTGGAGGTCATAGTTCGATTCTGGGGCAGGGCACATCCCATGTGTTGGGTTCGATTCCCAGCAGGGGGTGTGCAGGAGGCAGCTGATCAATGTTGATATTTCTCACCAATGTTTTTTTACCTGTCTCTCCCTCTCCCCTTTTCTCTCTAAAATCAATAGAAATATATTTAAAAAATAAAAGAACTCTTACTTACATACTGAACCTGACTCTCATCTAGGCTCTGGATCCAACTCTGAATTTATAGACAATGCCAAGTATGTTGAAGATAACTATTAGACAAATTATTTAACAAATGATTGTTTTTCTCAGATTTCATTATCATTTACTAAGTATACCTCTTTTAAAACATGTAATTATTTACCGAGAGCCTGAGCCTGCCAGGAGAACTGTCCTGGTCTATCGGGGAGCTCCGAGCAGGTCTCATGCTGGGAGTGAAGTAGCTGGGATCCAGCTCGCTCAGAGGATTGCTGGCTCCCTGTGCTGATAGCTGGCTAATGACATCTTGAGAAGGACTGCCTCTGAATGAGAGTGCACTGCTCCAATATGAACTTGAAGAAGAAAGATGGCATGTCTTGTTTCAGAGTTAATTTAATCACAGGACTCTGATATCTATCTTCTTGCCTCTCTGAGAAGGTTACTGCTCATTTTCCTGGAACTTGCTGTGTTCAATTCATTTCTCTGCCACAGCCCCTCCTTGCCGCGTGAGAGAGCTGAGTTGGCTATCTCCTGAACTTCATGCTCACGCAGGAGGGCCCATGCCCTCGGATATTGGTGAGGGTGACCTGAGACATAAAACCAGATGGCACCCTTCTCCCAGGGTGGTGATCACTTCCGATGAACGGCCTGGTCATTAGCCATTGATTCACTCAGTCTTTCCATGTTTATCAGGTGTCCATGACATGTCCACTTCTAAAGGGGGGTGTTGGCGATACAATGACCACAGACTGAATTTACTTAACAAACACTTTAAAGTACTCCTGACAGGTGGGCTGGCAGATCTGAGATTGACAGCAGTGGGTTGTTGGATCTGTGATTGACAGTAGAGGCACAGTAAGATCTCAGATTGACAGTAGAGGGCTGTCGGATCTGTGATTGACAGCAGAGGCATAGTTAGATTTGTGATTGACAGCAGAGGCACAGTCAGATCTGAGATTGACAGCAGAGGGCTGTCGGATCTGTGATTGACAGCAGAGGGGCTGGGTCCAGAGGCTGTGGAGGTTTCCAAAGGGTCGCATGCACAGCATCTGAAGTGCCCCGTCATTGGTCTCATGGTGCGCCTAGGCCGGAATCCATCTCCTAGAGTTCCATCCTTGCATGTGCAGGTTCTAGAAGGGAACAGTGGGGGTATATGTGGCAGCAAAGCGAGGTCCTTGTGTTTCTCTCAAACACTGGAGAGACCTGGTAGAACCCAGAATTCAATGCTGCCCAGAGTGCCTTGGGAACAGGTTTGGGAAACACACATCCATTCTTTAACTGCTGCACAAGCTGCCATGCATGAAAGTAGTCCCTGCTCTTAGACTTGGCTCTGGCCACCAAGAAACAAAAAATACCCTATCAGTTTTAAAACTTATTTTTTAAAATCAAGGTAATATATAAAGAGAACTATAACTTTAAAAATCAAAATTCCAATAAAACTACAGCACTTGAGAGCATTACTCTCAGCCAGTGTTTCCTACCTACGCACTAGCCTGTCTAAAAGCTGGCGGTAGATATCAGCGGTGCTCTAACAGCAGCCAAAGCACAAGGTCTGAGAAGGATGTGCACTCAAAGCCCAACATGAAGTTGATTCCAAGTTCTGTAGCACAGGCTCCATGTTGAGCAGAGGAGATGAGCCATCAAATCTGCATCTGCTTATCAGCCATTGTCCTGGCCTCTTTATATGGGACTCACCCAGAGAACAGGTGACTTGTGCTCACCCAGGTCATGTTGTTTGTAGGAAAAATAAGGTTAGAGCGAGCTACTGTTCCACCATAAAGGCAGCGTAAGGAAGGGAGATTGATTGCGAAGCACGGGTTATCGCCAGGTGAAGGCAGAGAAAACATTTGTTGGAGTTGGTAAGAGAGAAAGAAAACAGGAGGTTTTTATCATGAAGGCAGGTGTTTAAAGTTTCGGTTGTGGACAAGCACTCATCTCCTGTAGGACCATCCCTGGGGGCTCCGAGGAGGCTGTGCTTCCCGCGGCTCCTCAGGTGCTTTCCCCTCAGTTTGCAGGTGAGGTGTTCAACCCGTGACTTCCCGTGAGGGCTGAGAGTGAGGACCCATACCTGGGCTGCATTTTCTGGTTATCAGGGCCATTGTTTTTTTTGTTGTTGTTGTTATTTCTCCTGAAGTGACTTTTTTTTTTAATATCTCACTTTCTTGTCTTAT
Organism: Lasiurus cinereus; assembly: GCA_011751065.1. Taxonomy (NCBI): domain Eukaryota; kingdom Metazoa; phylum Chordata; class Mammalia; order Chiroptera; family Vespertilionidae; genus Lasiurus; species Lasiurus cinereus. The sequence goes on along the minus strand of JAAGEH010000035.1, from coordinate 973,612 downwards.
ATTCTTACTAACTCCCCTAGATTTCTACATTTTCCTATGAGGATGCAAATGAAGCTATTTCTTACATTTTTATAGGAAAGACTTTAATGATACTATTTCACATCTCTTCTCTGTCACTGCCAAGGGAACCACAGTCTTCCAACATGTCTGTATATCTTCCCACTTTTAAACTTCTCTAAAAGCATCATTCACATACATGGCCCACTGACCTTCCAGAGCACACAAACAGCGAAGGGCTCACAAAATCCATCATAAGCGGTGCCTGCTACTTGGCATACACTGCTTTGCAAGTGCAGCCACACACACACACACACACACACACACACACACACACACACACACACTGTTCAGAGCATAGGTCTCTTGGCTTTTAATGGAATGGGCTGCTCTGGAGGCTGCCGAGATATTTATGGGGCTCCTGATCACTGCCGGGCTTCTTGCTTTCACATAATAAGGATACCATTTTACGGGAAATGTTGTTTTCATTTTTAGCAAATCACGCAGAATTATAGTTTGTGATATCCCAATCATGCTGTTATTGTGCCATGAATCTCAGCAGCACTCTTCGTAGGAGACACGCCCTCTCTGTGGGTTTGTAAAGGCTCAACGGTGTGGGCATCTCTCTCCAAAAGAACTGTTGCCAGCCACGATCCCGAAATATAAAATGGGAGATGTTACACTACATTCGATTCTTACGGCTGTAGAAACAAGAGGTTATAGATGCTTTGACAATAGCGTCTTCTGGAAATGGGAAAATAGATGGGTTCATAAGGCACAGGAGCACATTCCAGAAGCAAATCCCACATTAATCAGTGGGAAATGGTTTCTTAGAGTGGCACACGTACTGCATTTTATTTAAATTATATGCATTTAGCAAAATGCTTCTATGTACCTCTAAGCTGATTGAAATAAAAATGTGATTTCAAGTGAAAACATTTTTATAGATAGAATTTGTTTTAAAATTGCAAGATGTCACTGGACTAGGTTAGGTGCTCACTGGCTTCTCGTGTCAATAGAGTGCTATTTATGTCTTCTAGTTTTATTGAATTCTTAACTTGCCTATATGATTTTGTGTAGTTATTAATGCATTCTTAGCGATAGTTCAACTTTCAATGCTCCCACATTCTGTGGCTTGAGTTCACATGAGGCCCGCATTCTTGTCGGCGGTCTGTGATGGTCTCTAGCTTCCCAGTTAGGATCAGCTTGAAATTTACATGAACCTGCACCTGAACACCCTTGGTCTCCAGGTTTTCCTTTAAAACTATCAGGTGCCCAGGTTGCTCCACAAGCCAGCCCTGCCATGGGACTGTCAGATCTATACAGCAGTTATTCCCTTAGAGTCTGACAGACTCCATAAGGCACAAAACAAAAGGTAGAGACAAATATTTTCACCCTGGCATTTTGCCAGAACACAATGTTTCACTCACTCATTCATTCATTCATTCATTCATCCATCCATACATCCATCCATTCATTTATTCAAACAAATATTCAGTGAATCCCACACCTGCCCAGACAAAGGTATTCAAGAAAAAGTGATAATCACTTTGAAAACTTTGCTGTGATTCATTTTGTTTTTGTGTTAACCCTCATCCCAAGATATTTTTCCACTGATCTTTTAGAAAGGGAAAAACAGAGAGAAACATCTATGTGAGAGAAACACAATGATTGGTTGCCTCCTGGACCAGGGCTCAGGCCAGGGAGAAGCCTGCAACCAAGGTATGTACCCTAGACCAAACTCAAATCCAGGACTCTTTGGCTGACATTCTAACCATTGTGTAAAACTGGCTAGGGTGATTCTTTATGTAAAAAACCCCACACAATAAATGCTGATGTTAAATATAGATGTACACTATGTTAAAGTCAACGCAAGAATATTTTTCTTCAAAATGTCACTGTATTACTTAAACAAAAGACGACTATCTATGAAAAAATGAGGCCATCTCTTTAATATTAGAGCCCCGTTTAAAAGGCAGGATGGCCAACATGTCGAACCACCAAAAAAGGGAAGCATCCCGATACATCACAGAGAAGAATGTATCAAGTGAGATAAAAGTGAGTGAGAAACATGGCTCTCTCAGAGGTAGTGAGCAGAAGAGGGAGCTGAAACAGGCAATTAAAGCAAAATGCAGTTGTTTGGTTTACAAGAAACTTGGACAATAAATATTAAAGAACATTCTAGCCACCAGGGAAGCATTAGTAATGGAGTTTGAGAAGAACATGCTCAATGTACTGAAATGGAATGGACTTATTCTTTAAAAATTATAAGAATGGTGGTAATCACTCTGCAATGTAAGTGGATCAAAGCAATACATTGTACAACTTAAACTTACACATTATGGTCCTTTATGTCTCAACTAGAGGCCCAGTGCATGAATTTGTACATGGGTCAGGTCTGGCCAGTCCCAATTGGGGCAGATTGGGGCTGGGCCTGTCAAGAGGAGGAGATGGCAGGAGGTTGGTCGGCCGGCCTCCCGGAATCAGGGCCTGATCAGGGCCAGACCAGCAGTGGGGAGGGGCCGTGGGAGATTGGCCGGTGGGCCTTGCCCCCTAATTGGTGTTGCGAGGACAATTGGGGGCTTGGCTGGCCATGGGAAGGAGCTGTGGGTGGTGGGCTGATCAGCTCTTCCCCTGATCGGGTGCCAGAGGCCTGGAGGAGGGGCCATGGATAGTGGGCCAGTCAATCTTGCCCCTGATTGGGTTGGGGAGTCAATATGGGTTAGGTCAGGTGGGGGGAGGGGCTGAAGGAGGTTGGCTACCAGCCCCTCCCCCTACTTAGGTGGGGGAAGGCAATCAGGGGTGGGACCAGTGAGGGGGAGGGGCTGCAGGTCTATCACAGTGGGGCTGCCTGGGGAAAAGGGTGGGGGGCATTTGGCTGGCAGGGCCCACCCTTGATCAGGGTAGGAGAGTCTGAGAAGGGAGCAGGGGTTTCGGGAGGTTGACCAGCCAGCCCTACCCCCTGATTGGGCAGTTTACTGGCCACAATGGGCGTCATAGTGACTGGTCATTCTGGCATTATGATTGCTGGCTTTTTATATATATACTAGAGGCCTGGTGCACAAAATTTGTGCATGGGAGAGAAGAGATCCTCTCAGCTCAGCCTGCACCCTCTCCAATCTCTGACCCCTTGGGAGATATTCAACTGCCAGTTTAGGCCCGATCCCAGGGATCAGGCCTAACTGGCAGTTGGAAATCCCTCTCACAATCCTGGACTGCTGGCTCCTAAACGCCTACCTGCCTGCCTGCCTGATTGCCCCTAACTGCCTTCCCACTGCCAGCCTGATCACCCCAACTGTCTCTGCTTGCTGGCCTGATTGCCCCCTACTGCCCTCCCACTGGCCTGGTCACCCTAATTACCCCCCCACCACTACCCGCCTGATCACTCTTAACTGCCTCTGCCTACCAGCCTGGTCACCCCTAACTTCCCTCCCACTGGCCTGGTTGCCCCTAACGGCCCCCCTCTACTGGCCTGGTTGCCTCTAACTGCCCACCTCTGCCAGTCTTGTCACCTCACACAGCTTTTTAGTCATTTGGTTGTCTTTCCCTAACCCCCCTACTGGCCTGATCACCCCATGCAGCCCTCTGTTCAGTAGTTTGGTCATCCCTCACTAACCCACTTGCCAGCCTGGTCTTCCACACAGACTGCTGCTCAATTGTTTGGTCGTCTCTCACTAACCTCCCTGCTGGCCTGGTCGCCCCACACAACTTTTTCAGTTGTCTGTTTAGTTATTTTGGGTGTGATGGTTGCTTAGGCTTTTATATATATCTAGACAGACTAGAGGCCAAGTACATGGAATTTGTGTATGGGGGTTGGAGGTAGGGGGAGGGTGTCCCTCAGCCCAGCCTGCACCCTCTCCAATCTGGGACACCTCGGAAAATGTCTGACTGCCAGTCAGACATCATTCTCACAATCTGGGACCACTGGCTCCTAACAGCTTGCCTGCCTCCCTGTATGATTGGCCCATAACTGCTTCTGCCTGCCATCCTGATGTCTCACTAACCACTTCCCTGCTGGCTTGATTGATACCTAACTACTCACCAGCTGGCCTGATTGCCCCCAAATGCCCTCCCTTGCCAGGCCAATCACCCACAACTGCCCTCCCCCGCCAGTCCAACAGCTCCCAATTGCTCTCCCCTGCTGGCCTGATTGCACACAACTGCCCTCCCCTGCTGGCTGGATCACCCCCAACTACTCTCCCCTGCCAGCCTGATTGCCCACAACTGCCCTTTCCTGCTGCAACCTGCCTCTTCCATTGGAACCTACCTCTTTTGTGTGAGGTGGCAGAGACACCGGAACAGCCCTCCTCTATGTCACATGGAGCTGTGGGAGCCCCAGGCCTCACTGTGCAAAGTGGCAGCTAGGCCCTGCCTCCACTGTGCATGTGGCCATCTTCTGGAGGCCATTTTTTGGTGGCCATTGTGTGGCAGCCATCTTGTGATGACGTAGGGCACAAGGGCCACCTAAGTATTTATTTGTATAGATAACCTTGGGAAAATGATGAGCTAAAGTCTTGGTTGCCTGTATTTTATTATTCAACCAGAGGCCTAGTGCATGAATTCACTAGGGTGAATTCACTAGGGTGGGGTCTGGTCAGCTGGGGGGATGGGAGAACCAGAAGAAAGTCGGCTGGCTGGCTGCACCCCCAATCAGGGGGGCAATTGAGCCCAGGACTTTGAGGGGGGAGCCACAGGAGTTTGGCTGGCCAGGCTTGCCCCTGATTGGGCCAGTTGGCAATCACGTCATAGTGACCAGTAGTTCTGATCATCCTGGTCATTCCAGTCGCTTGGCTTTTATATATATATATATATAAATAGGACCTAAGCTCCTCTCCCTGCCACATCCTTCTCTGGGCCAGTGTCTCTGACTATTGAATTCTGGTCCCCTGACTGCCTGGCATACATTACCATGTGTCTGACACTTGAGTGATTGACACAGTCACATACAAATTGATGCTCAAGGATATAAATATTTTCCTGGGAATGCAAAGTTATTTTCCAAAAATGGTTGTTCCAGTATCTTCACTGTACTGACCCTCTGAGGGAGAGTGAAGTCTGAGATGAGAGTGAGGGAGGGCAGATATGGGGAGTGTGGTCCTGGTCTGCCTCTTGCCTTCCTCATCTCTTTCATCAGCCCCATGGATCTCCAGTCCCCACTCCACCGTCAGGACGACCACACTGCCCTTCCTCCATGGAGGGATGTCTATCTAAGCATCTAAATTTTACCTGCCCATACGATTTTGTTGACTTTCTCAGATTAGAAACCTAATGTTCTTAGTAAAGAATCTTGTGTCTACTGAATCTTTGTACCTGTTACTCAATGAATTTCTCTAAAGGCGAATAAGTCACTCTGAGTTCTTTAAAAGGAAAAAAATACAAAGATTATTAAAGTTCAAAATTTGTGTGTTTAATAATGAATAATCTTCTACATACTTAAAGCACGCTTTACTGGTAAGGTAAGACCTGACAGGTTTATGTTCAATGTGAGAATCACAGGAGAACCACATAAAGACATAACATCCTACACACTAGTACATGTGAGGTGGGATGTTCCTGGGCCACTCACCTGCACATGAGGTCACTGTGTACACAGGCATGGACAGCAGCAGCTGGGTTGAATCAGTCTTTGTGATTTGACATACTCATTTTGGGAAGTATTTTTTTAAACTGGACTCAGACATATTCTAGCAAGCATACAAGTTCCCTAAGGCACACACTCATACACAGTTACTCATACATACTTCTGTGTGTTATTTCAAGAATCTTTAAAAAGCATATGCATATTTCAGACCCAGTAGCAACATGATGCCCTGCTGGTGTGGCTCAGTGGTTGAGTGTTGACCTATGAACCAGGAGGTCATGGTTCAGTTTCTGGTGAGGGCACAGACCTGGGTTGCGGACTCCATCCCCAGTAGGTGGCAATGCAGGAGACAGCCAATCAATGATTCTCTCACCCTCTCCTTTCTCTCTGAAATAAATTACAAAAAAGGAAACATGACCACTTACCCTTTTGAGTGTATGCAGATTTACAAAGATCTACTATAAGACGGTTCTATAGTTACATGTATTTTTATGAGATAAAAAATGATTTAAGTGATCATGGTGGTTCATAATTGTTTTTCATTCTATAAAACATTAAAATGTGAAAAACACTAAAAGGGACATGACTAACAATATGACAGATGGCCAACTGTGTTAGAATTACAGTATATCCTTATCCAAGCCTACCTGCCTCTGACTCAATGGCCATGGTGTGAGTCTGATGGTGTCGCCTGAGTTAATTGTTTCAAAGATTCTTGATTTTTCTTGAAAGTTCCTTCCAGTGGAAGTGTCTGAGCCAGGGAGCAACTGTAATGATGTGTGGTTTCATAAAGCACCTGAAAGGCCATTTCACTGTCTGCCTGCCCGCCTGCCCAACAGCTAACCGCTTCCATGGCTTCACAACTTTTCTTAGCAGTTGTGTGTCACTGTGAAGCCAGGCTCTTCCCCAAGTTCTGGTCCTTGTCAGCGAGTGAACCCTCTGGACTTAAGCATCGTTTACGGACTTGCCATGGATCCTCATGTGAATATGATATCTTTATATTAAAGATTACTTGCTCTTCTTTCAAGGAACTTCAATTCTTGGCAAAGACAGCCTTGCTGTCTCCAATGCCTGGGTCAGAGGCTCAGCTTTGAAAGCTGTTCTGTAGGGATTCTAAGGAAAACAAGGTGACATGCTCTGGTGGAGAGAGCAGAAGCATTGTGGGTGACTTTTCCGCTTCTTCTCTGGTGTTTTCTTTCTTCTTTTCTCTCTCAGACAGACGTTCACACACACTCATGTTTTTAAATTACCTTTAGAAATTAAAAGTGTAACTTAACTGAAGTTGGTGCACCTCACAGATTCCATATCTCAGACCGCATTTATTTCCATAAGTTCTGAGCATTAATCAACACAGACATGAATTAAATTTCCATATTAGTGTATGTGTGCCTACACATCGTTCAAATGGTTTAAATGTAACACTCCTGGTTGACAATTTGTATGTAGTCTTTTTCTCTCTCCTCCCTCCTGCTGCCCCACACTTGTTTATAAAGAAGTGTCCTTGCCCTAACCAGTTTGCCTCAGTGGATAGAGCGTAGGCCTGCAGACTGAAAGGTCCCAGGTTTGATTCCAGTCCGTGGCATGTACCTTGGTTGCGGGCACATCCCCAATAGGGGGTATGCAGGAGGCGGCTGATCAATGTTTATCTCTCATCCATGTTTCTAACTCTCTATCCCTCTCTCTTCCTCTCTGTAAAAAATAAATAAAATATATTAAAAAAAGAAAGAAACTGGGGACAGGCTGGCTGACATGGCTCAATAGTTGAGCATCAACCTATGAACCAGGAGGTTATGGTTCAATTTCTGGTCAGGGCACTTACTTGGTTTTGGGCTTGATCCCCAGTGTGGGGTGTGCAGGAGGCAGCCGATTAATGATTCTCTCGCATCATTTATATTTCTATTTCTCTCCCTCTATAAAATCAATTAAAAAAACCCAAAATCTTGGGACAAAAATATATCATAAATATGACCACATCAAGCACTAGTTTTGACTCACAATTAGACTCAGATGTGACCACTGTCATTCTTGCAGTTGCTGAGAGAAGAATGGTCAGTCAAGTCCCATGGTCAGGGCAGTGGCGTTGGAGACCGAGCACCCAGCTGTGAGCCATCCAGGCCTAAGAAACATACAGTGGGAAGGGAAAGACAGGCCCTGCCTTGCCATGGGCGGCCTGCTCATGGGCAGGAAGGGCCGTGGTCCATGGAGTGGGTGTGAATGTGGGTTAGGTGGGGAGGTGGTGGCACTGGTGAGGACTTGGTGAGAATCCACTGCCAGATGAGTAAGAGCCAAGGAAATACACTCAGGACAGTGATGTCTCAGCTGATTTGATCCATGACTCAGATGCCAAGGGATGTCCCAGTCAGCACCCCCCTCTCCCTGTCCATGCCTCCCTTCATCCCTGCTCCCTTTCACTCTGCCCAGGCCCGTCTTCTCCTCTCTCCTCTCACTTTTCTTGAATAAGCAGCTCAGTACTGGGGATCTTCCCAAAACTGACCTTTTTCCAACTTCATTTTACTGCTTTTTAACTCGTTACACAGGAATGCAGTCATCATTTTGTACTTGGCTTATTACTGCAACTCTATATCCAACTGCGTCCCCGCCCCCGGTAAATGTATGCTGGATTTTTCTCTCTCCTACTGGCATCTCCAGCATTTAAATGGCCCAGCTCAGACATGAGGGTGACTTAAGATGTTTCTTTTCCTCTCTTCTGCCTGGATGTTGCCATTGTCCTTGTCATCGAGAGCAGAAAACAGGCCCGGGGGAGTGTCCACTGTGGGTGCCCATGTCCTCCTGTCCGGCCAGTCCCAGTGACACAGTGCCAGGCAGGGTTATGGCCACAGTTCTCCAAGCCATGTCTCTGAGCCATGTCTCCTGCCTCTTGCCTCCCATTGCCCTCCACCGGTGTTTCTCTAAAACAGAACTCTGATTGGCCCATTGATGTCTTAAAAAAGAAAATCACCCAGTGATGCTTTGTTTACTGTAGAATAAAATCTGAACTCCACAATACATCCTTGGAGAAGCTTCATAAAATAATGCGATGGCAATGTTTCCGTCCCCCTGTCCTGTTTCCTGCAGTGTGACCCCCAGCCACATCCAGCAGCTGCAGAGTGACAGTTAATTTGCACATCTTTTATTAGATAGAGCCAATTCTACTTGCCCCTAACCCGTATCAGGCCTGGGCTGAGAATGTCTTCCTGCCTGGAGTGCTCTGAGTGGTCCCATAAACGCTGAGTCCTAGTCCACTACCATCCTCCCCATCACAGTTTCTCTGCTCCTCTCACCACAGTGGATTCTCAACTCAGCCTTCTGACTGCTACAGTTCATCTTTGCTGACATCTGGTTTCAGTCCTATTTTATGACCCATTGAGGTTATCTGCCTCCCTGTGTTACTTCCGGAAGAGCAGAGGTCTCATCAGAAACTCCTGAGATCTTTGGGGTTCTACCCTCACCCCTGAAGCTGTGCTGCCATGCAGAAGCAGAGGGGCGTTCCCAGTGATACCTGAGTAGTTAGTGCCACTCCTTCTGTGGCTCCCGGCCCAGCCAGTGTTGCCCAGGAAATCCCTCTCACATTCTGTCCACCACTACAGCTGCATGATTAGTGGACATTGGATGCTTTTGATAGATTTCTGTGTTTTCCCAAACATTTATAGCTGAACATTAGTGTGTAGCTATTTATATTTTGACTAGAGGCCCAGTGCGTGAGGAGATGCCCCACCTTCGGCTGTGCAAGGAGGCATGCCTTAGGGGGGCTCAGACCCGTGCCTGACTCATGCAGTGCCAGCTGCCGTGGAGGTCAGGCCAGATCGGTGCCACGTGGGGGGGGGAGGCTGGGACCTGCGCCTGATTCACAGCATCCCCCAAACCTCCTGCCTGTGTCTGCTTTGGGGCCGCCTGAACCACCACGCTGGCTTGGGCAGACTCACTTGCCTCTGTCTCTGTCTCCGATCCAGGTCTCACCTGTGTGCACAACCTTCTCCTGTCTGGTCATGACCCATTATGAAGTCTGGCCTAATTTACATATTACCTCTTTATAATACAGATTAGAGGCCTGGTGCATGAAATTCGTGCACAGAGGTGTGTGTCCCTCAGCCCAATCTGCACCCTCTCCAATCTGGGATCCCTCAGAGGATGTCTGACTGCCAGGCCTAAATAGGCAGTCAGACATCTCTTTCACAATCCAGGATTGCTGGCTCCCAACTGCTCACCTGTCTGCCTGATTGCCCCTAACCACTTCCGCCTGCCAGCATGATCACCCCATAGCCACTCTCCTGCCAGCCTGATGGATGCCTAACTGCTCCCCTGCCGGCCTAATCATTCTCAACTGCCCTCCCCCGGCAGCCAGGTCACCCCCATATGTCCTCCCCTGCATAGTCCCTCTTTATTAGATAGGGTTTTTTCTTTAACATATTAGACAGCTCTAACTGGTTTGGCTCAGTGGATGGAACCATGGCCTGCAGACTCAAGGGTCCCAGGTTTGATTCTGGTCAAGGCCATGTACCTTGGTTGGGGGCACATGTCCAATGGGGAGTGTGCAGAAGGCAGCTGATTGATACTTCTCTCTTTTAGATATTTCTAGGTCTCTATCCATTTCCCTTCCTCTCTGTAAAAAAAATCAATAAAAAAAATATGTATGTGTGTGTATGTATGTATGTATGTGTGTGTGTGTGTGTGTGTGTGTATATATATATATATATATATATATATATATATATATATATAAACATTTAAGATTCCTCCATATCTGCCTGGCTGGTGTGACTCCATGGCTGAGACCCCAGGCTGGGGCTGGGACAGGCTGCACACTGGGGCTGCGCACCCCTTTCAGGCTGAGACCCCAGCTGGGGCTGGTATGAGATTGTTCTGAGGGGCGGCGCGCCCCACCTAGCTGAGACCCCAGGCTGGGGCTGGGATGGGATCACTCCATGGGAAGTGCATTTGTTTTTATTTTTTTTAATAAAGGGTCAGGAGGGCCTCTGGGCAGCATTCTGCCAGGCTGCTTAGTCTGCCGGGACTCCAGTGGGGCTTAGAGGACTGGGTGCTGCCATCTTGTGGCTATGGGGGCTGCCATTTTTGTCGCAGAGTGACAGTTGATTTGCATATTACTCTTTTTATTAGATAGGATATTTACTGGAAATAAATAAAAATTTAAAGGTAAGCATAAAGAGGTATGACTTATTGATAATTTACAAAAACTATCAGAAACTTGCTTTATGATGCCAAACTTTCCTATGCCTCATGTATTTTCTTAAACGAGTTAAAAGACTGATACGACACGTGTGCACACACGTGCACACACACAGACACACCTCACACATTCTCAATCAAGTAAGTAGTTTTAAATTTATTTTTTAATGAAAATTAAAACTTCTATATGAAAATTATAAACCTATATATAGAAGGAAAGCAGTCTTGGTTGAAGCTAGAAAAATATACTCTACTTTCCATTAAAAAATTAAACTTTGTGGGGTTTTTTTCAACTAAATAAAAATAAAAAATAAGTTAGTATTTTAAAATAATCCATCTTCCCTACCATCTTTGACTTCTGTGCTTACAGATCAATTGCATTACATGAGCACATACACTCTTTCAATCCTGCTCTTTGTCATGGCCTGCATTTATGTTGGATAATGTCACAAAACCACAACTCCTAAGTTGGAGGAAGTGTGGCACAGGGAGCTGTTTTCTGCAAAGTCCTCACCTCCGAACACCATTTAAAAAATCCAATGTGTGCTCAGCTGCTGTGGCTCAGTGGTTGAGTGTCGACCCATGAACAAGGAGGTCGCCAGTTTGATTCCTGGTCAGGGCACATCCCCTGGTTGTGGGCTTGATCCCCATTAGGGGGCATGTGGGAGGCAGCCAATTGATGTTTCTCTTTTATTGATGTTTCTATCTCTTCCTCTCTCTCTAAAATAAATTTAAAAAATATTTAAAAATCCAATTTATAATTATAGATGGAGTGAACAAAGATGTAAAATTCTAAAAATTAAATGAATTAAAACCACTCCTATAACTTCAACTAACATAATTCATTAAAATGTGTTTTTGAGACTCATTTCTTAGATTCTCTATTTATATCCAGTGCTTATAAGAAGACTTTTATTCATCTACTAGAGGCCTGATGCATGCAATTCATGCAAGGGGCTTGGCCCTCACAGCCCTGGCTGCTCCTTGGCCTTGCCCCTACCCACTGGTCATTCCAGAAGGTTGGTCTAGAACAGTGGTTCTCAACCTGTGGGTCACGACCCCTTTGGGGGTCAAATGACCCTTTCACAGGAATCGCTTAAGACCAGCGGAAAACACCTATTTCCCATGGTCTTAGGAACCAACAGACCGCTCCTCGGTGTAGCAAAGTGTAGCAATGTAGTTTACTGTTGTCATATGAAGACTGTTGCCCATGCTACACCATGATTCAAGACAAAATTTCATTTATTTGTAATTAGAAATAAATATTTTACAATAATTACATATTATTTTTGTGATTAATCACTATGCTTTAATTATGTTCAATTTGTAACAATGAAAATACATCCTGCATATCAGATATTTACATTACAGTTCATAACAGTAGCAAGATTACAGTTATGAAGTAGCAACGAAAATAATTTTATGGTTGGGGGTCACCACAACGTGTGCAACTGTATTAAAGGGTCACGGCATTAGAAAGGTTGAGAACCACTGGTCTAGAAGGTTATTCCACTGGTCTAATTAGCATATTAGCTCTTTAGTATATAGGACTGGAGGCCCGGTGCATGAAATTTGTGCACGGGAGTGGAGGTACCTCAGCCTGGCCTGCACCCTCACACAATCCAGGACCCCTTGGGGGATGTCTGACTTCTGGTTTAGGCAGGATCCCTCAGGGATCCCTATGGGATCAGGTCTAATTCAGCAGTCAGACATCCCTCTCAAAATCTGGGACTGCTGGTTCCTAACTACTCACCTGCCTGCCTATCTTATTGCTCCTAATCACTGTGCCCACCAGACTGATTTCCCCTAATCTCTCTGCCTGCCGACCTCATCACTCCTAACCACTCACCTGTCTGCCTGTTTGCCCCTAACCACTCTGCCTGCCTGCCTGATCAATTTTAACCACTCGCCTGTCTGCCTGATTGCACCTACCTGCTTGCCTACCTGCCTGATTGCCCCTAACCACCTCTGCTTTCCTGCCTGATTGCCCCTAACTGCTTGTCCATGTGTCAGATCAATCCTAACCTTCTTTCCCTCGACCCCTGACACCAAGCCTTCATCTGGAAGGAAATCTGGAAGGTCGTTTGGCTGTCTATCTAATTAGCATATTACACTTTTATTATCATAGGCTAGGGGCCTAGTACATGAATTCATGCACCTTGAAAGAAACTGTGGGCTGGGAGGCTGTGGTGGGCACAAGGCAGATCTTGGCCCATACTCCGTGCCCCGACCCAGCCCCTCCTGCTATGGCCCCTGGTCCCCTGTCTGCCTATAGCCCACTACTGCCACTGCTCCCACATGCTGATGGCACCAACCCTGCTCGCACTCGATGACAGTGCGGAGTGATTGGGGCCAACACCAGCAGCAGGTGCGAGCAGCAGCTGCTGCCCTAATTGTTCCTCAGGAGCAGGGGGAGGTGGAAAAGTCCTCAGGGGTGATTGGGGCTGGCAGCAGTTACGGGCGCTGGGCAGGAGCAAAGATATTTCAGTAACCACCCCCTGGCCCTGATGGCAGCAATTGGCACCTCGCTTTGGTCTGGTGCCCCATTCACCTGCTCCACCATCCCACCATGGCTGATGCTGTCATGTTCCACATGCACCCCATGGCGGTCAGCACACGTCATAGCAACATGTTGTTCGGTTGTTTGGTTGTTTTGCTGTCTGGTCTATTTGATATTAGGGATATATATATATATATATATATATGTATATATATATACATATATATATATATATATACACACACACACACACACACATACATACATATAGTACCATGAATAGTTATACCTAAGCAGCATCCGATAATAGACTTGAGGGAAACAAGATGTTTCTGAAAACATTTCCTTCCAGTATTGCATGGCAGACTGACTGTAGAGAGACACATTCTCAAGCCTTTGGAAAAAATCATGACTGTGATTAAACAAACATGTACTAGTGTGCATATATAGTGTGCATGTTGGTATAGTTTACCAAAAGACTATACTTGTCATGGATGAGTTGGAGAGAATACACAATTACCTATTTTTACATCTAAGCTTCACTGTATTACGTTAAAAACTAAAAAGGCACTCCAATTGGTTTGGGTCAGTGGATATAGCACTAGTTTCTGGACTGAAGGATCCTGGGTTTGACTTAAGGACACATGCCCAGGTTGTGGGCTCAATCCCCAGTAGGGGGCTTTCAGGAGACAGCCGACCAATGATTCTCATCGCTGATGTTTCTCTCTCTCTCTCTCTCCCCCCCTCTCCCTTCCTATCTGAAATAAATAAAAATATATTTTAAAAAATAAATAAGCATTAGGTGCGTTTGGCCATACAACAAATTATAAATTATGATTTCCATCTTACATTTCCATTTACTAGGAACATTTGTAAGGAGGATAGTTTTTACAGGGATTTGTTCGAGTTACAACATAAAGAGAAAAAAACAACACCCTGAAATTCAGTGATTAATGGAAAAGTTCAAGATAGAAAGGTCATCCTGAGAGGCAGGGAGGCCTGAGTAGGAGTTACCTCTGAAGCCAGACCCCAGGAATCCAGGTTACAGCGCTGCTCCCTGCTGGTCACAGGGCCTGGGGAAGGTTGTCTGCCTTCAGGGCCTCTCTAGTGCTGTTTGTGAAATCAAATGCGGGCTGCACCTGTGATTAGATTGTTCTGAGGATTTGAGTTAAAATCTGTAGGACACTGAAAGTCATACTTGAGACAGAGCGTCATGCTTGTCACAATGTGGTCTTCTATAGCAGAATACAAAGCTTTGACTTGGTTTCTCCTGCCTTGAGGTAAGACAGCGACATTTGAAGGAGCATTTTCAGAGCCTGTTAAGATTTCAAGATTCTCTCCATTTCCTTGTTTTCAGTAGGAATGATACAAAGAGGAATTGCATTCCACAGGAACTCTTTTCTTTCTTTCTTTTTTTTTTAAGTAGAGCAGTCAGGAAGACTTATAATTAAATTATACAAACCTAGCAGGTAACAAAAATTAATTGTGCCTTTTTATATTTAAAAGCAGTTTCTTAGAATCAGAACAGATGAGTAGCTGACACGGAGAAAAGTTCTGAAGTTGTGCGTGTACAAACACACACTCAGAATTAAATTTTTTTGAGGCAAAGAACCAAGAATGTTGCTGTCTATTTGCACATAGCACTGAATGGAAAATTATTAAAACTTTTTCTACAATGAATAGGAGTGACTGTCCAAAATATAACAACTTTATCCCAAATAGGAAAATGAGACAAACCAATCAATTGCCTTGTCCTTATTATAGCAGTGAGCACTGATCTTAGCGGAAGTGAAGAAATCAGAAACTGATTGGAAGAAATGTTCGGTGGGTATGAAATGAGTGATGTAATCTTAGGAAATGAATAAAAATTGCATTTGCCCCTTCCTCACAGCACCCAACCTCATACCTACGACACATCACAGCATCTCATTCCCACTGTGCTCCTCCCTTCCTTAGCGAAGTGTTTTCACATGGTTCTTGTGATCATAGCTGCACGTAATATTTCACAGTGAGAACCACAGAGATACACCGGCCTTCTCATGAGCTGAGATGTTCATAGACCAAGGGTAGCCACAGGAAACCAGCAACACTCCAGGCCACCTCTAAAAGTCAGTGCTTGCTCCTTATGAAACTCTTCAAAGAAATCTCTTTTATTACTGGAGCAAAGTCATATTCTTTACCGCTTTTCAATATTTTCTTTTTCTGATCTATCACCACCTTGTGTTTCCTGTTATTTATTTATTTTTATTAAATTGGCTGGGGTGACATTGATCAACATGAACATACAGGTTTCGGGTGTGGGTTTCCATGTTACAAGATCTGCATATTGTGTCATGTGCCCACCCCACCAAAAGGAGAATCTCCTCCTGTCACTGTGTGTTTCCTTCAAGTTTCTGTCCTAAACAGGGAATCAGTGGTCAGTCCACTCCGCCCACCCAGAAATCAGTCACAACCACTTCCACCCACTCTCTCCAATTGTGACTCACAGCAACTAAGAACAGTCCCATGAACACTGGGACACTGGGGACCTGTGAGAAATGCTCTCCCTTTGTGCAGGTCCCAGGGTTCCCATGTCCTCCGGGTACCACTGCACTGGGGCAGCCGCAAGGGCTTGGAGGTTTGACCTTGAGAGTTCCTCCCAACCCTCCCACAGCCTCTTCCAAGGGCCCTTCCTCAGATGTGCTCCACGCTTCCCGTCACATTTCCCTTATTGCTGTGTCCTTCGTGGAAGAAGTGACACATGCTACATGGGAACAAGCAGTGCCTATCTGGGCAGCGAATCATTCAGAGGGAACTCACTTCCCGCCAGAGCCCTGCTGGGGGTGGCAGCCTGCAGGCCCTGCAGGACCCCTGGGCTCTGGGCCTTAAGCCAACCTCTCAGCAGGGACTTGCTTGTATCTATTTGTGCCCAGGAGAGTGATTCGCTGGTGTTTGCTGTGAATGAGCAGAGCGCCCCTCCCATGGGGAGCATACAACATGCATTTTCCTTTCGAGAGGTCACCATGGAAGCTGATTTCGATCAAATACATGATTCTTGATGGTCTGAGAAATTCAAAAGCAAAGTTAAATCTAAAACAGTGATGCACAGAGGTGCTAAATTTTCATTTTAAGTATGCAAATAGGATAGGAATTTAGTATGTGAAACACAGTGCATAGTTTAAAATGTCTGTCTTGAATGTGGGGAGTAGCGGGGAGAAAATGGTTGATGCCCCTCTTAGGCATGTATTACTGTTGTTTGGGAGGATGCCACATATTTGTGAATTTATATAGTAAGAAATGATACTTTTTCTAGCAGAGATATTTCATATGATCATTTCTACACACACACACACACACACACACACACACACGCAATCACACATGCATGACCGCACACGTTGTTGCTTTTTCTTCCATTGTAGGGACAATGTAGCATTTAATAGTATAAGAGTGAGAATCCTTAAAATAACTAAACAATTCAGGCAAACTGTAATACATAAAGTAAGCAAATTTTATCACTTAGTATTTTAAGGCGATTTCTTATTGAGTATGTTGAAATAAGATTTTGAAATACCGCTCTAATAGTAAAAATATGTTCAGTAATCCAAAAGTTTTAACTATTCTACTTGTATGTGAAATGAAGCTAGCCGGAGTATAATGGTGAGTGTAAAAATGCCTGTGAAACTTTCCACATATTTCGTCATATATATGACATGTTTATCATGTGCCATGGCTAATTCTGGAATATTCAATTTAATATGCAATGATAACTTAAAACGAGCTCTCCCAAACCATTTGGTTACTGAGTTCTATTCCCTTTATGAAGTTAATTGAGAAGTAAACATGGTACATTAGTACTATGATATAGATGAATAGATAGGTAAATAAAAAAGGTTTTCAAAAAGATAAGTTAGATTGCTCAAGGAAAGGAGGACAGAAAGAGATATTTGCTCAGATGGATAAGCGTAACATGTCCAGACATTCTGAAGAAATCAGTTTTACTTCTCTTTAGCTGGGCATTGCAACTTCCCTTTAAAAAGAAAAATAGATGTTGCAGATACTGTTGTGAATTTCATAAAGCATATTAAATATCTGATATCTTTTATGAAATGTCATCTGTAAGAGTTACTTGCAAGCAACTAGAAACACTGGCTTTACATTTCACTTGTAATACATTCGGATTTCAAATCAAAAGAAAGGATGTTTGACAAATTGGGTCTGGCCTTTTCAATGAGATCTTCAGCAATCTTAAGAAAGCATGGCTTTACAACTCTGAATCTTATTTTTAACTGAATTCAGTATTTTTGCATGTATTTTCTATAAGTTCTATTTATTCCATTGTTTTATATTAGAATTTCTTTTTAAAAATGTTTTTATTGATTTTACTAATAAAGAGAGAGGAAGGGAGAGGGAGAGAGAGAAATATTGATTGGTTGCCTCCTGCTTGCCCCCTGTTGGGGATTCAGCTGCATCCTGGGCATGTATATTGATGGGGAATTGAGCCAGAGATCTCTTGGTGCCTGGGACAATGCTCAAACAAATTATTGCCATAATATTTAACTACCTTAATACATATTTTAAGTTCAACAAATGATTAGTAAAAGTGTGTAAATTGTAGCCATTGTGGAAAACAGTATGGAGGTTCTTGAAAAAACTCTACAATAGAAATCTGGTCCAATTCAGCAGCCCCACATCTGAGCATATAGCCAAAGGAAGTGTAATCAGGACCTCTGAGAGACACCTGCACACCCATGCTTATTGCAACCTTGTTCACAGAAATGACATGTATGTCTGTGGATGAATGAAAGAATGAAGACTTGTGGTGCGTGCACACAATGAAATATTACTCATATTAAAGAGTAAGGAACCTCCCACCTCCCAATTTGCAACAACACAGTGGACCTGGAGGCATACTGT
Organism: Lasiurus cinereus; assembly: GCA_011751065.1. Classification (NCBI taxonomy): domain Eukaryota; kingdom Metazoa; phylum Chordata; class Mammalia; order Chiroptera; family Vespertilionidae; genus Lasiurus; species Lasiurus cinereus. The sequence goes on along the minus strand of JAAGEH010000035.1, from coordinate 955,454 downwards.
TATGTGAAATGAACTGGACACAGAAACACAAGTACTGTGGCTCTTGCTTGCCTGTGGAATCAAAAATAGTCAAACTCATAGAAACTGAGCAGAATGGTGGTGGCCAGGCACTGGGGAAGGGGATGGGGATGGCCAAAGGGTATGATGTTCTAGTTATGCAGGATCAATCAGCTCTGAAGACCTTTGACACAGCAGAGAGCTTATAGGTAACAATATGGTGTTGTATATTTAAACTTTGCTAAGAAGGTGTATTTTATGTTACATGTTCTTACTGACACAACAATAACACAAGTACTAACACTAACTCCAATACTCATACTTGTGATAGAGGAGGAGGGAGGAAATTTTGCCAAGAGATGGGCATGTTTAGCTCCTTCTGGTGAGATGGTTTCACAGGTATGTACTCATTCCCGAATTCCTTGAGTTGGAGACATTAAATATGTACAGCCTTTTACATGTCAGTCACACCTTAATAAAGTGGTTAAACATTTAAATGTCATCAGTGTCTTACATGGAACCAGGTAGGGGCTGGAATTATCAGGGGAACAGGTCATCCTATTTAATAAAGAGGGAATGTGCTACTTGACCCTCACGCTGTTGCAAAGATGGCGGCACCCACAGCCAATAAGGAGGGAATATGCTAATTGGCTGCCCTGTCCTCAAAGATGGCAGCACCCACAGCCCCAAGATGGGGGCTCCCAGTCCCCTTAGTTCCCCCAGGATGGCAGGCAAGCAGCACCTGCCTTTGGAGTCCCTCAGTCCCCTCAGCCCCCCAGCCTCAGATGGAGGCTGCCCAGCTGCCCAGGGCTGCCCAAGGCTCAGGTAACCAAGACCAGCTGAGGATTGTGCTGCCAGCAGTGGCAACAACAGAGGTATGATGGAGCATTGCCTTCCCCTGATGGCTGGGTTGCCAATTAGCACACTGTAAGAGGGGGCAGGCAGGGCTGAGGGACCCTCCCTCCAGTGCATGAATTTTCATGTACCAGACCTCTAGTAGATTATACAATTGTCTAACCACCACATTGCTCACCTGAAAGTAATCTCTCTATGTAAAACCCTAATATTCAAATAGACTGAATGGTGGAATAACCGACCAACTGGTCACTATGATGTGTGCTGACCACCAAGGGGTGTGTGTGGAACATGGCGGGGGTCGGCAGTAGGCAGCAGAGCATGTCAGTAGCAGTGGGATGGTGGAGCAGGTGAGTGGAGGTGCCAGACCTAGGAGGGGCACTGGTCACTATCATTGAGGCGAGCCTCTGGTAATTATTGAAAATTCTTTGCTCCCATGCACCATGTTTCCACCTGGTGCTCACACCCACTACCAGTGCCAGAGCCATCACCTACTCCTGCTGCTGGTGCCTGGTGCCAATCCTGATGGCTCAGCTCTCTCAGTGGGTGCGAGTGGCAGGTGCTGGCCCTGATCACCCCTCAGGGCTTCTCCACCTCTCCCTGCTCTTGAGGTGCAATTGGGGCAGTAGCTGCTGCTTGCACCCACTGACAGTGCCAGCCCCACTCACTCTGTGCCATCAGTGTGTGGTAGCAGTGGTGGCAGGATTAGGGCTGCTGGCAGAAAGGGGACTGGGGGTTGTGGAGGGAGGAGCTGGGTGGGGGCACAGAGGATGGGGCGAGACCCGCCCCTGTACCCACCACAGCCTTGCGCCCATAGTTACTTTTAAGGTGCACAAATTTGTGCACTGGAATCCTAGTATAAAATAAAACTGAGTGTCATACAAACACAAAATAAATAAATATCATTGATGCCTTGATATTTTCAAATGTTAAATAAGTAACTGACAGTTTTAACAATGGAATACAGACTCCAGAAACCATTTTTTTTGTGCTATAACATTTAAAGAGGTAGAGCATTTTTCCCTTTAAGTGTGATGACTTGATGCCATATACACTCATATTATGCATTTGCAACTTCAGTGGATCACAAAGTTATATTGGATGTATGCCCAACCACTGAAATGTAAATGACTAGAAGAAATGCTGGTGTTTTCCATAGCAGGTAGTTTCTCTCTGATAAGCAAAGATATTTCCTGTAGGTTTATTTTTCAATACAAGAGGGCTAAATAGAGAATAATGACAACTTTCAGATTTCGCGTGGGAACCTGTATTAGGCAAAAAAGCAGGCACATTAGGACCTGTGACCTGTTTAAACAAAATAGATGTAAGTTCCTGCATTTCATTAAATGGAGATAGGATTCCTTAAAGATGCACCCAAACATCTGAGGTCCTGCTTAGCATCACAGAGATGTGGCCATCTCATTATTGACAAGAGTCAAAGGAGTCTTTCTCCCTCAGCTCCATTAGCAAGTCAAGCAGCTGATTTTCACAAAGCCCCTGGCACTTTCCTCAGTGTCACCCACAGCCATGCTCACTTAACCTCCGGAGTCTGGTGAAGGTGTGCTCTACACAGCTCCCAGGCCATGCACCAGGAAAGCCTGGATGTTTATGACGAACTTGCATGAGATTATAGCTCATGACTAGTCAGCCAGGGTTCAGTCCTCTCCTCAGAGGTAATGTTTTCAAGTATTACTTCCCCCTAAAGTTAATGCCCCCCCTCCCCTCAAATCCAGTTTTCTTTGGTGAAACATATGCTTATGACCCAAAACAAACAACTTGTTCCTGAGCTGCTTTGGCTCAGTGGATGGAGCATTGGCCTGTGGACTAAAAGGTCCCAGGTTTGATTCGGGTCAAGGACGCATGCCTAGGTTGTGGGCTCGATCCCCAGTGGGGGCGTGCAGGAGGCAGCCGATCAATGGTTCTCTCTCATCGTTGATATTTCTCTCTCTCTCTTCCCTCCCTGAAATCAATAAAAATAAATTAAAACAAACAAACAAACAAACAAATACAAGCAACTTGTATTCAACAGACCAGATCTCCAGGTGCAGAGTTTTGAGCCTGGGATAGCGTGCCTTCTCATCATTCAGCTTCTCTGCCAGAGAAGGACTGCGTCTCTGTTTTGCAAAGAAAAAGGCAAACGACACCTCGAAAAGAGGACTTCGGTTCCCATTGCTGCTCTGGAAAAACCAGCGGCTGGTCTCACTTGTATTCCTTCCACAGGATCACTGGCTTGTGCTGCTCTGTCATTCTGGGCATTGATTCTCTAAATATGACATCTCTATTACCTCCTGCAGATTTTTATTTGTATTGATTTTAGAGGAAGAGAGAGAGGGAGAGAGAGAGAGAAACATCAATGATGAGAGAGAATCATGGATCGGCTGCCTTCTGCAAGCCAGCATGGAGTCCACAACCTGGACATGTGCCCTGACCCAGAATTGAATCGTGACCTCCTGGTTCATAGATCCACACTCAACCCCTGAGCCACGCCGGCTGGGCTGCCTTCTGCACACTTGATGAGATTCACTAGTAATGACCAAAATGGTCAAGCTACATGAATAACCAATGTCAACCACATAGTCTTATTTTTGTCACCAGAGACACAGACAGGCTGTGGATAATAACACGCGACCTGCATTAGCCCTGGGAGAGTGGAGCCGTAAGAACATTAAACTAGTAAAAAGAGCACTGCAGTGTGATCTTAGGCACCTGAAATAATGATACTAAACTTGTAATTTATCAGGAAGATATAGTGACTCTAAATATCCACGTGATCATAGCATTGATTTCAGAAAACACATATGTATTGCTACAGGGGTCAGGAAAGGTGGGGATGTTTAGACGTGAAACCCTATGTGGTCTCTTTTGGTGAGAGCCATAAACATGCAATGGCCCTGCCCAGCCAGCAGTGCTCAGTGGTTGAGCCTTGACCTATGAACCAGGAAGTTAGGGTTTGCTTCCCGGTCAGGGGACATGCCTACCCTTCTGGTTGGGGGCACAATTCTTTGTATGAGGCGTGCAGTAGGAATGAATCAATGGTTCTCTCTCATCATTGATGTTTCTCTTTCCCTCTCCCTTCCTCTCTGAAATCAATAAAACTATATTTTAAAAAATAAAACAAGTAAATAATTCATGGATGCCCAGAAAACAGGTTTCCATGACAGTGGGCTTCTAACACCCTTGTTTCCAACAAGGGACAGACCTTTCCCCCATGAATACACATCAGGAAAATAAAACAGAAAACCAAAGTGACATTTCTTCAGGACACAATTTCTGGGCACAATCACTAAAAATTAAGGATTTTGCTTCCTTGTTCTCTCATGACTTTAACTCTGTACATCCCTCCACATCCGGGAGCTCATGCCATAGTCACTGGGCGCTCCTGGTCACCTCAGTGCAAGGTCGGGCTGTGAGCCTTGTGGACCAGGGTCATATATAAGGAGAGAAGAATCTAAAAGGCTACATTCCAGACAAATGGCTGTGCCTCCTGGCTGCATGACACCTGCTGGCTCAGTGGGCGGCCTTGGCCTTAGCTTGGCATAGACACCAGTGCTGGCTGCAGGACCGACTCTTCCGAGGGCCCAGGGGTGGTTGTCAGGATTCCTGGCTGCTGTTTTGGGACCTGAGACAGTTTTTCTCCGTGGGAATCGAACCTGTTGTGACTGTGAGATTCGTACAGGAAATCCAAAATGATGCCTCCCAGCTGCCTTCCTGCTGGCCTGACCACTCCCTTCCACGACCAGCACTGACACAGCAAGCTCGAAGTCAGGTGAGGCCTAAACCAGCTGCCCCTCGGTGGTTTCTGCAAACCAAGACTGCTCTTGCAAAGGCCTGCGACTGCACGCCCCCTTAACCAGGAGGACCCTAAACCACACTCCTCTTCTCCCGCACCTTCCCTCTGCCCATTCTGTGTGTTACCGGCACCTCCAGGCTAAACCGTGGGGCCCCAATCCACCTCTGTCAGTTCCGAGTCCTCCCAATTCTGCCAATCACCCCTTCCATCCACTGTCCCCGAGCTGAGCTGTGCCACTGTCACTAGCCCATCTGTCCTTTCATCTTCCCAACACATCTCAGCTGAGGATACCACAACACTTGAATGTGGCTGATTTCGGCTGCTGTTACAGACTCACAGTCCAAGGACTGGGAAGGTCAATCAATAAACATGTCCAAGGTTAACTAGTAAGTGCTGGTGCTGAGGCTCAAACCCATACCCAAGCAGTTGTTTTCAAGACAGACAGTCTGGACTCCTTCCCTCTGTCACGGATTAGCTCCATGGTCATTTGAATATGCTAAGTCGTGTTTTAGTCATTCAGAAAATGTACAAATATTTCCTCTTAGCATTGTCCTTAATGATTAGCACTGTGTTAGCATATAGTCATGTACTAAACAAATACTATTTTTATTTTATTTATTTTTTGTGTTCTTTTTTAAAAATTTTTATTAATTTTTTATACATATCTCCCTATTGCCCTCCCTCCCTCCTAGGCATACCCCAACCCCGGAGTGTCTATGTTCATTGGTTATGCTTATATGCATGCATACAAGTCTTTTGATTGATCTGTTATCTACCTCACCTAACTTTAATCTTCCTGCTGTAATTTCACAGTCTGTTTGAAGCTTTACTGCCTCTGTATCTATCTTTTTGTTCATCAGTTGATAATGTTCTTTATTATCCACAAATGAGTGAGATCATGTGATGTTTCTCCTTCATTGACTGGCTTATTTCACTAAGCATAAGGCTCTCCAGTTCCAACCAGGTTGCTGAAAATGGTAAGAATTCCTTCTTTTTAATGGCAGCATAGAATTCCATTGTGTAGATGTACCATACTATATACCATAGTTTTCTGATCCACTCATCTGCTGTTTACAAATTGTAGCTATTGTAAATTGTGCTGCGATGAACATAGGGGTGCATAAATCCTTTCTGATTGGTGTTTGTAATTTCTTAGGATAAATTCCTAAGAGTGGGATTACAGGGTCAAATGGGAGATCCATTTTTAGTTTTTTGAGGAAACTCCATACTGTTCTCCACAGTGGCTGCACCAGTCTGCATTCCCACCAACAGTGCACAAGGGTTCCTTTTTCTCCGCATCCTCGCCAACACTTGTCGTTTGTTAATTTGTTGATTGCCATTCTGACCAGTGTAAGATGTTATCGCATTGTCGTTTTGATTTGCATCTCTCGGATGATTAATGACTTTGAACATGTTTTCATGTGTCTCTTGGCCTTCCTTCTGTCGTCTTTCGAAAAGGTTCTATTTAGGTCCGTTGCCCATTTCTTTATTGGATCGTTTATTTTCCTCTTATTAAGTTGTATAAGTTGGCTGTAGATTTTGGAGATTAAACCTTTATCAGTGATAACATTTGCAAATATGTTCTCCCATACAGTGATCTTTCTTGTTTTGTTGATGGTTTCTTTTGCTGTGCAAAAGCTTTTTATTTTGATGTAGTCCCATTTGTTTATTTTTTCTTTAGCTTCCATTGCCTTTGGAGCAGTATCAGTGAAGAAGTTCTTTTGGCATATATCTGAGATTGTGCTGCCTATGGATTCCTCTAGTATTTTTATGGTTTCCCTTCTAATGTTTAAGTCCTGTATCCATTTTGAGTTTATTTTAGTATTTGGTGTAAGTTGGTGGTCCAGTTTCATTTTTTTGCATGTATCTGTCCAATTTTCCCAACACCTTTTATTGAAGAGGCTATCTTGGCTCCATTGAATGTTCATACCTCCTTTGTCAAATATTAGTTGAGGATAGTGGTTTGAGTGGATATCTGGGTTCTCTATTCTATTCCATTGGTCTATATGTCTGTTCTTGTGCCAGTACCAGGCTGTTTTGAGAACAGTTGCTTTGTAGTATAGCTTGAAATCTGGTATTGAGATCCCACCAACTTTATTCTTCTTTCTCAGATTTGCTGTTCCTATTCATGGTCTTTTTTTGTTCCAGATGAATCTATAAAGAATTCTTTCTAGGTCTGTGAAATATGTCGTTGGTATTTTAATGGGTAGTGCGTTGAATCTGTAGATTGCTTTGGGTAGTATGGACATTTTAATGATGTTGATTCTCCCAATCCATGAGCATGGTATGCTCTTTCATCTGTTAACATCTTCCTCTATCTCTTTTTTCGGTTTCCTGTAGTTTTCTGCATAAAGGTCTTTTACCTCTTTAGTTAGGTTTATTCCTACGTATCTTAATTTTTTGGGGACGATGGTAAATGGGATTGCTTTTTTAGTTTCTCTTTCTGTAATTTCACTATTAGTGTACAGAAATGCCACAGATTTCTTGGCATTAACTTTGTATCCTGCTACATTGCCAAATTCATTTATTAAGTCAATTAGTTTTGGAATGGAGTCCTTTGGGTTTTTTATGTACAACATCATGTCATCTGCAAATAAGGACAGCTTTACTCCTTCTTTTCCAATTTGGATGCCTTTTATATCTGCTTGTTGTCTAACTGCAATGGCTAATACTTACAGTACTATGTCGAACAGGAGAGGTGAGAGTGGGCATCCCTGTCTTGTTCCTGTTCTTAGGGGAAATGGTTTTAGTTTTTGCCCATTGAGTATGATGTTAGCTGTGGGTTTATTATATATGGCTTTTATGATGTTGAGGTATGATCCTTCTATTCCCACTTTGCTGAGAGTTTTTATCAAGAGTGTTGGATTTTGTCAAATGCCTTTTCTGCATCAATTGATATGACTATGTGATTTTTATCTCATAATTTGTTTATGTGATGTATCACATTTATTGATTTGCAGATATTTTAACATCCCTGCATTCCTGGGATGAATCCTGCTTGGTCATGGTGTATTTGCTAGAATTTTGTTGAGGATTTTGGCATCTGTGTTCATGAGAGATATTGGCCTATAATTCTCTTTCATTGTGTTGTCTTTATCTGGTTTTGGTATTAGGGTGATGCTGGCTTCATACAAGGTGTTTGGAAGTGTTCCTTCTTGAATGTTTTTGAATAGTCTGAGGAGGATAGGTTTTAATTCTTCCTTGAATGTTTGGTAAAACTCTCCTGTGTAGCCATCTGGTCCCGGGCTTTTATTTGCTGGAAGCTTTTTGATGACTGCTTCAATTTCTTCCATAGTTTTTGGACTATTGAGATGTTTGGCTTCCTCCTCATTGAGTTTTGGAAGGTTGTATTTTTCTAGGAAAATGTCCATTTCTTGCAGGTTGTCCAATTTGTTGGAATAGAGTTGTTCATAGTATTTTTTAACAATCTTTTGTATTTCCACAGGGTCTGTTGTTATTTCTCCTCTTTCATTTCTGATTTTGTTTCTTTGGGTCTTCTCTCTTTGCTTCTTGGTTAGCTTGGCTAGAGGTCCATCAATCTTGTTTATCCTTTCAAAGAACCAGCTCTTTGTTTCGTTGATCTTTTGAATTGTTTCTTTGGTCTCCAAGTTGTTTATCTCTGCTCTGATCTTCACTATTTCCTTCCTTCTGTGTACACTGGGTTTTCTTGTTGCTCTCGTTCTAGTTCTTTGAGTTGTAGGTTTAGGTAATTTATTACCATTGTTTCCTGTTTTTTTGCAGTAGGCTTGTAGGGCTATGAACTTCCCTCTCAAGACTGCTTTCATTGTGTCCCATAAATTTTGGATTGTTGTGTTGTCATTGTCATTTGTTGCCATGATGTTTTTTCATTTCTTCCTTGATCTCTCTGGTTACTCAGTTGTTGTTTAATAGCATGCTGTTTAGTCTCCATGTGTTTGATTTCTTTCTATTGTTTTTATTGTAGTTGATTTCCAGTTTTATGCCACTGTGGTCTGAGAAAATGCTTGATATGATTTCTATCTTCTTGAATTTGAAGAGACTTTTCTTATGACCCAACATATGGTCTATCTTTGAAAATGACCCATGTGCACTGGAGAAGAATGTATATTCTGTGTCTTTGGGGTGAAATGTTCTGAAGATGTTAATTAATTCCATCTGTTCTAGTGAGTCATTTAGGATTGATGTTTCTTTGCTGATTTTTTGTTTAGAGGATTTGTCCATCGGTGACAGTGGGGTATTAAAGTCTCCTACTATGATTGTATTGCTGTCAATCTCTCCCTTAATATCCTCCAAGAGTTTTTTTTTATATATTTAGGTGCTCCTATATTGGGTGCATGTATGTTTCCCAGAGTTATTTCTTCTTGTTGGATTGTTCCCTTTAGTATTATGAAGTGGCCTTCTTTATCTCTTATTATGTCCTTCACTTTGAGATCTAATTTGTCAGATATAAGTATTGCAACCCCAGCTTTTTTTTTCATTTCCATTTGCCTGAAATACCATCTTCCATCCCTTCACCCTCAATCTATGTGCATCTCTTTTCCTGAGGTGGGTTTCTTGCAGAGAGCAGATATATGGATAATGTTTTCTTATCCAATCGGTTACCCTATGTCTTTTCATTGGAACATTTAATCCGTTTACATTTAAAGTTATTATTGATAAGTACTTATCTGTTGCCATTTTTAGTCCTTACCCCCGAGTTCCTTCTTTGCTTCCTCTTTCTTTTTATTACAGCAGATCCTTTAACATTTCTTGCATTGCTGGTTTGGTGGTAATATATTCCCTTAGTCCTTTTTTGTCTGTGAAGCTTTTGATTTCACTTTCAATTTTGATTGAGAGTCTTGCAGGGTACAGTATTCTTGGATTCAGACCCTTCCTTTGCATGACCTTGTATATTTCATTCCATTCCCTTCTGGCCTGACGAGTTTCTGTTGAGAAGTCAGTAGCTAGTCTTATGGGGGTTCCTTTGTAGGTAACTTTCTGTTTCTCTCTGGCTGCTTTTAAGATTCTTACTTTGTCGTCGGTGTTTGCCAATTTAATTATAATATGCCTTGGTGTCGGTTTGTTGGGGTTCACTTTGCTTGGGACTCTGTGAGCTTCTTGGATTTGTGTGGGTTTTTTTTTCCCTATATTGAGGAAATTTTCTGTCATTATTTCTTCAAACGCATTCTCTAATCCTTGGTCAGTTTCCACTCTTTCTGGATCCCCAATTATGCGGATGTTGTTTTGTTTCATGTTATCCCAAAGTTCCCTTAGGCTCTCCTCTTGCTTTTTGACTTTTTTTTCTAGAAGCTGCGGTACTTGGGTATTTTTCCCTACCATGTCTTCTATCTCACTGATGCGGTCCTCTGCTTCTTCTAGTCTAGTTTTGATGCTTTCTATTGAGTTCTTTAAAGCAGTGATGTCATTTTTTATTTCTTCTTACATTTCTTCTTGCTGCTTCTTCATCTCCTCTTGGGTCTTCTTCATTTCCTCTTGGCTCTTACTCAGATTGTCAATTTTGTCTACCATTCTTTTCATCCACCTTATGATCATTTCTCTGAACTCTTTCTCTGGCAGGCTTATTTCTGCTTCTATTTTGTTTACTTCCTTTTCTGGTGAAACCTGCCTTTCTGTCTTATGTGGGCTGTTTCTTTTTTTGCCCATGGTCTTTCTTCTCCGGGTGTCTGGTTATGTAGTTCTCTCTCCTACATTGATTGAAAGGCACAAACTACAATACGACCAGGTACACCACACAAGGCACAGAGTTGAAATATATTCAAGATGTTAATAATCACAGATAAGGTGACCACCAATGAAAGACAAATTAGGGGTAAATAGAGAAAGAAGAAGAGGAAAATGAGGAAAAAAGAAAAGAAAGAAATGCCAAAATCAAATTGGGAGAGCGATAAAAGAAAAAAATAAATAAATAAATGAACACAAAAATAAAATAAAATAAGAAAATAAAAAGGAGAAGAAGGAGAAGAAAAGAGGAAGAGAAAAAAGTCAGAGAGAAAAGAAAGTGTATAAGAGAGAAAAGGGGAACAAACTATAGATGTCAAGAGAAAACTCCAATAGAATAGTCACTAATCCCAGTAAAGGCCAGCAGCCAGTACCTAGAGATTAATACAAACTGCAAATAGCAAGTGGTATCGAGGGAGATGAGGGAAAAGAGAGGTAAAAAACAAAGCAGGCAAAAAGCACAATAAAACCAGTAGATTAAACTAAAACAATCTCACAAAAAAAAATTAAAAAAATCGATATAATCACTTTTCAGGCAAATAGCCACAAAAGGACATCGAGAAAAAAACAACTTTTTTGGCTAGTGAAGACAAGAAGAGAGAGGTTTGTATGGACTTGTAGTAGGGGATTTGAAATTAGACATATAAATGGGGTGAAATTTTAACCAGATAAAGAGAAAGAATAGGGGGAATCTAAAGTTGGAAAAGGAAAAGAGAAACAAGACAACAAAATGGGGAAAGTTAGGAGGAAAGTGTTGGCATAAAGGTAGAGTTGAGTTGGAGTAAAATTATGCTAAAGGAAAGATGAAAATAGAATGTAGAACTCTAATCCCGAAATAAAATAAAGAGAAAACAAAATGACACTTGTTTTTTTCCAAAAAGGTAAAGTACTAGTACTAATTAATAATACTAGTTTAAAACAAAAATGTAATAATTAAAAAGGTAAAATCAATTGAGGTGGAAAGAAAAAATAGTCTTTTAATTAAAATATGTAAAAATGAAAAATAAAAAATTTAAAAAAAATTAAAAAAAAAGAAAAAAGGAAAAAGAAAAAAAAAATAGGATGGTCATTCACTTCCACTATTATTCTGCTGGGCACTCCTGTTTCCCAGTAGGGAAGGTATTGCAGTTCCCTGTTCCCCTGTTGGTGTTTTAATCTCTTTATTCTTTTTTGGTTATGTGAGAGTCAACTTGTGTGTCATCCACAGGGTGGTAGTATTTCAGAATTGATCTCTGAAACAAAGCACAGGACCTCTCTAGGCTGTGCTCAGATCCTGCTACTCTGTGGTTCTCAAAGCCAGTTTGTGGGGATTTTGCAGCCTGGACACTGCAATAACTCCCAGGCTGTCCCTCTGCCCCAGAAAAAAACGAGTCATTTTCCAGAGCTCCCCTCTGTTAACAGCTCAGAGAGTTTGCCTCCACACTTAGGGATCACGCCCTGCCCACCTCCTCGGACCTCTCCAGAGGCAGCTTTTCCGCAGCCCGTCTCCCAGGCGAAATCCAACCTTTCTGTGCGCCCTGTGGATCTCCGAATCTGCCGCCTGTGTGTCCGCGCTGCCTGGAGCCGTGGTCTGGATCCCCGGCTGTTTGGTGGGTGCCTCCACCAGCCGCAGCTTTCAGACCTCTGCAGACATCCACCTCCCTCTTATCTCAGGCGCAATCTGACCTTTCCGTGTGCTCTGTGGATCTCTGATTCCGCCACGTGTCTGCGCCGATTGGAGAGCGGAGTTCTGGGTCCCCCGGTCCCCGGCTGCTCAATGGGTGCCCCAGCCACAGGCTTCAGACTGCCGCAGACATCCACCTCCCACTGCAAGATGGCGCGGTCTCCGCGTTCGCGCTGGTGGCTCCGATAGACAAAATCCTCGTGGCAATGGGGCTGCCTGGCCAGGAGAGCCCCCGTCCAGCAGTCCCCCACCTTCTCCTGGAGGATAACTGACTCCCAACTTGCCAACAAACACTCCCAGTGCGACTCTCAGCAGCTCTCTCTCCCTCTGCCCCAGCGACAAAGCTCCAGACGCGTCTGTCTACTTCGCCACCATTTTCTCTCCCCCCCAAATACTATTTTTAAAAACATATATAGCTCAGTCGGCATGGCTCAGTGGTTGAGCACTGACCTATGAACCAGGAGGTAACGGTTCACTTCCCGGTCAGGATACATGCCCAGGTTGCAGGCTCGATCCCCAGTAGAGGGAGTGCAGGAGGCAGCTGGTCAATGACTCCATCTCATCATTGATGTCTCTATCTCTCTCCCTTCCTCTCTGACATCAATAAAAACAAACAAACAGCAAAATGGATACAGTAATTATTATGTCCATCTTGATGTAACAGGTTCTTGAACAGTCTGATAAACAACTCCCTGGTTCACACGCGTGGTCCTCTCCAAGCCCTGTTCCGATCGAGTCACTTTCTGGCTTAAAACTGTCAGCGAGTGGCTGGTATCCGTATGTCCACAGCACTCACTGCTATGAATACACCATGTCTTCAGCATCTCGTCCCACAACTGTTTCTTATTTTCTTCAGCATTCAACCAACACAGTAACTCAGCATTCCCCAGACATAGCCTCAATTCCAGCCAAACCTCCCCTGGCTGAACCTGCGCACTGGGACTCACTCCCTGGACTGTGCACATGTATACACACAGGCCCGCACACTCACACGCCAATGCTGCCTCCTCCTGCGGTTCCCCGCTCTCTGTCCCCATCGTTCACAGTGACTTCTTGCCTGTAATGCAGAAACCAGTGAGCGTGTCCGGCCTGGCTCTTGAAAACCGACCAGTCCTGAGATCTGTGCCTGTCGGACAGCTCCACACTGAGGAGCACTAGATGGCACTGGGGTGAGAGCAAGGATTTGGGCCCTGGATTGAATATATCAGCATAGAAGAGCCACCTGGCTTCTCCCTTCTCCTGGGGGTGAGAACATGTTACACACCCAGAAAAGAAATGTGAGGAAGACGAACATGGAGTATCCAGAATTTTACACACACTTTCTGATCCTTTTCCACAAAACATAGTCATCCAAAAACAAAGTTAAAATAGAAATCCGATGCCAAGCCTGAGAATAGAAGTTTTACGCTTGAAACAGTGTTTCCTATTGGCCTGTACGTGGCCGAGGGTCATAGCTCATGGTGCCAATCTCGGGGTACTCTGCCTTGATTGCTGATCAGAAACAATACTAAAGGAACAAAAAGGATAGGTTTTTAAAGTGTGTGTGTATAGAGTATATAATTAATATCCATATGAACATACACTGACATACAGATATAGATTCACACACTCACATGCTCACTCACATATGTGCACATACTCACAAAGGCACACACATGCACACCAGTACTCATGCACACACACACACACACACACAAGCCCACACACTCACATATGTGCACACACACGCATACGCACAGCACCTCCGATCCTCTACCTGTGCCTGTGAGTATCTACTATACTGCGTGGGGTATGTCACAAGAGTCATCGCTGACCTCTGACTATGGGTGAGCAGAGGAGAGCAGGGCCTGCTTCCTGCAGAGGGAGGGAATCGCTGCCTCTGAGCAGTGGTGTGGTGTGGCCAAGTGATGGAGAACCTGCAGTCCCCGGGGGCTGGCTGGGGGGCAGGGCCTCCTCAGGGTTTAAGGATCACTCAGAAGAGTGGGGGAGGCACCTGGCCTCTTTTAAAATTTATGATTTAAAAATGGAACTGAAACTAGAGATTGAATAAATTAAAATGAATAGAAAATACAAAAAATCCAGGAGAAAAACAGAAAATCCAGGTGGACCTCATGGGTCATGAACCCCTTACAGAACTGCCCTTGGGGCAACGCCTCCTCTAACAGACCCCAGGAGTCCGGCTGCCACTCACAGGCAGCAGGAAGGTGTGAAAACATGAACTCATTTCTCCATAATAATCATGGCTTGTTACAGTGCAGAGAGAGGGTCTCGGGAGGGGAAGAAAGCTTTTACTTGAATCAGTATCCAGGAGTCATCTTCGAAGGATGGAAGCCTCCTCACAGGAAAGAGGACCTGACCCTAACACCCCTTATTCCTGTGCAATTCCAGGCAGCATCCCATTTCTTTGTTCCTATCTTTGCTGAAGTTATGTGCCCACAGGAAGGTGTAGGTTGCACACAGGACAGGAAATGCACACAGGAGGATGCTGAATCCAAATTCGGAGACAGGACTGTCCTCAGAACTGCCCACCGCCCGGAGCGACAGCGGCTCTGGCTCTAACAGGTCACCAATGAGTGAGTCACAGTCTGACCCGGCCGGGATGTGTCCCTGACCAGTACTGTGTGACCTCCACACAGGTGACCCCCCACCAACAGCAGGAACTCAGGTGCCCACACAGCACACACCTCAGACTCTGCTTTACTCGTCTCTCTACCCACAGGACATGGCATTTCATACATGTCCTGTGGGCTTCCCTGGGGGTCTAGCAAGGTTCAGGCTACTTCTCCATCTTATGCTTCAACTGCCATCATCAGGCCTGACAGGGCCTGGAAGCCGCCTGGTGCACCTGTGGGGCACGTTGGTCAGCCTAGGCTAGAGAAGGGGTCTGGCTGGTGTCCCAGTGGGGAAGTGAGGAGGCCAGGCAGGGAGATTCAGCTCAAACAGATATTTCAGTTCTAGCCCCTCAGAAGCATCCAGGTGTGTGAGGTGTGGACGAAAGGGGCCACATGCTGATCTGAGAAGCTCAGGGGAGGCCTGCATGGTAGTTCTGGTCATCTTTTGTGGTTACTTTAGCATCACAAAAGATGATGCTAAAGACCTAAAGTAACCACAAAAGATGGCCTGAAATTAAACTTCAACTAAATGCAGATATGGGGGCCTTAACTGATCCTATAGTCTTTTTGCATCTATGATAACATGCCCTTGAAATGTCTGGGTAACTTATAACTTCCCTCATGATAATTGTTGTAATCATGATAATTGTTGACGGTTAACTATCCTGCACCCACCTAAGTAAAAGAAGCATGTGCCCATCATTTTACCTTTTATCCAATCCCAGAGGTTTCCCCATTTTGCTTTATCCTGCCTCCCTAATCTATCACCAATAGACTTCATGTGACCCACTTATGTCTCCTCCTTCGACTGTCATGTATAAAACAGGGTGAAAAGCCGCCATTCTCTGGAGCACTATCCCAATCCATTGAGGTTCTGATTCCTAGCAATGTCAACAGTTTGGCTCAAATCAATTAAAAAAATTCTTTACAGGTTTGAACGTTTTTACATGAATATTACAGTAGTTGAACTTAGTTCAAGGTTTTGTTAAATGATTAGTTTATTTCAAATTTGCTGCATCTTAACATTTTGGGTAATGAGGAACCTAAAATATTCACATTACACTTTGCTGAGACCGAATTAGTGAAATAGAAAGATGATGCTAATGACTAATGTTCTTACCTTCACGTCCTTGACGTTCATCCGCGTGCCCTCCTTCCCCACAAAGATGTCATCGATGTCCACGAGCAGGTACCTGTCCAGGGACAGGGTCAGCCTCCTCCCTGACAGGAAGGATACGGCATCTACAAAGATGAGCTTGTGCAGCCAGAAGCTCAAGTTGTTGCCGAAGAGCACCCGCCGGATGCCATCGTGCAGCCCCAGGTCCTGGACCACCGTGGCGTGGAGTGGGGCACCAGGTACGGCCGGGGGGCCCTCCCCACTCTGTGGCGCGGCCAGCAGCACAGACTGGTAGGTGGAATGGTTGGAGTGGAAGGCCGTCCAGTCCTGGCCAGGCAGCGGGCCCTGCTGCACGCGGGGTGCCCGGGTGAGGCGCAGCAGCGGGGCACGCGGGTCCACCAGGCAGTCCCTCAGCGCCAGGTTGTTCAGGAGGCTGATGGGCAGGCCCCGCAGTGGCGCGCTGGGTGGGCTATTCTCGGTGGCTTTGTGGAAACCGATGATGCCCACACTGTACTCCACGCAGTACTTCTCCAGGAGCTCCCGGTTCCACACGTCCATGCCCGTATATTTGAGGATGTTCTCGTAGATGACCAGGATGTACTTCCCCTGGCTGCCGTCAGTCAGTGGTGGGATGTCCCCCTTCCCAGGTGCGATGACCATGTGGTAGGCAAAGCGGCTGGACTCCAGGATGGCGGCAATGTCCTGGCCCAGCTGGGAGTACTGGCTTTCTACCAGCAGCAGCACTGTGGGGTCTGTGCGCGATGTGTCCACGGGCCTGGCCGTACGGGACTCTGCGGCCCTGAAGGGCAGGAGTCTGAGGCCAGCGCACTCGGCCTTGGAGGTGGTTTCTAGGAGCACCACCTCCTGCCGGTAGCCCGAGTAGAGGAAATAGGCGGAGATGACGATGCTGGCCAGGCAGAAGGTGGCCAGGAGCGCGATGAGGGCGCGGAAACTTCTCCGCAGCTTCAATAGGAGATTCATTGTCTGTGGTCCGGTTTTTCCCAATGTCTCCCCTAAAGGGCCATCGTGGGTGCAGCGTGAGATGGTGGGCCTGCTGCTGCCCACGAGTTCATGTAACCATTGCAGAGCATGTGAGGGCTAGAGGGGTCCCGGAGGTCAAGCTGGAAGGCGGGTCCAGGGCGGGAGCTGGAGAGAGTCCAACCAAAGATGGTGGCCAGGTCCATCAAACACATCTGGAAAAGGGAGCAACACAATGACCAGGACCATCAGAAAGACAACAGTTATGTGCTCCTGCAGGCTATTTCAGTAATATGCATATTCAACATTGCAGCTACGGTGCTAAAACACTAGGGGCCTGCTGTTTGCAGTATAGATTTTACCACTTAGAATACAGTGGATTTCTTTCATATTCTCAAGAAGACAGAATCTTATTTGTTTTTTTGTATATATTTTGTCTTGTATTATATCCATTGCTACACTTCTAGCTCATGTATTGGATTTGAAAATCCATTTAAACAAACAGGAGACCATCTCACCTGGCCCCACCTTGCACCATGCCCACCTGGCCCTGCCCTACAGAGTCTCACAGGAGCAGCAGTCTGCTGTGGGTTTGCTTGGTATTTCAAAAATAAATTCAAAAAGGAATTTGAAAAGAAATGAAGTGTGTGATAAGTTAATGCTTTGCTATATCCTTATCTATTCTGACTTCAAAAATGTGACTTTTGTGTTTGAATATACAAAGGATAAGATGCCAGTTTTGCATATTAGAACAGCACATGGTAATATGCAACAGGGAAAAAGAAATAAAGAAGCATATGAGATTAGAATCTGTCAACCCAAAGAATAAATAAAATTTAACTGTGACATTTATTTAACATTAATATGTTCAGAGTTAAAATGATACATACATATTATTACCATTGTAGATAGAGGGTCTGATGTGTGTGTGTGTGTGTTTTAATCTCAGAGGTTATCATTTCTTCCCTTCAATCCTCCAATTTCTGCTTCCCTAACAACACTCCCTCCAGATGAGGTCAAAGGAAGTCAGACTGCCTTGCCTATCCACCTCCATGGCTCTCTCACTCATTTCCGAGATGTGTTTGTAGATTCTCTGGAACACGGGCTGGAGTACTTCCCCCGAGGGTCCGAGGCTGAAAAGGGCTCAGTGAGGAGCAGTGACCATCTTTGGAAGAAAGGCGTCTAGTAGAGAGGAGGGCTGGGATCTCAGTGGGTGTGCTGCAGCCTGCTCCTGTCTTAGGTGGCTGAGGAGAGACACGGGGTGCCGCTTGAGTTCAGCTGAAATGGAAAAAGAAAGGGACCTTCATCAGCATGTCTTGGGCGGCTGCTGCTTCCCGACACTGAGCTGCTTCCTGCCCCTCGTCATGCTAAGTCAATCCTGGCGCCATTAAAGGGGACACGAAGATGAGGGGGTCTAGGAAAGAGGCAGACTAACGGCCAGTGAACTGTGATGCTGGGCCCATGGTCTGATTCCCATGGGGTGAAAGCCAACCCAGCAATTGGCCGAATTCAGTAATTTAACTTCCATATCAGCAAGTTTTATTTTAGTTTTAAAATTCAAATATTTAAAGTTAGAAAGGTCACCAAAATAATGAAGTGCCCTGGAGTTCCTCACGGAAGTTGCAATATTTCAACAAGCTTTGACTTGTCACGACACATGTAAGTGTATCTGGTGCCCACTTTCCACGGTAACACACAGGAGGGCACACTTCCCGGGTAACACACGGGTGGCACATTTTTCCGAGAACACATGGGCAGGCACACTTTCTGGGTAACACAGGGGTGCGCACACTTCCCGGGTAACATATGGGCGGAACACTAGGCACTTTGCTTCCAGGTGTTTCAGAAGACTTTTGTTTGCTCTCAGGAATATTACGAAGAATTAGCTCATATTAATAAAATGGTGGTTTTCAAATTAAACATGGTTACATGAACATTTAACCATTTATTCTTATGTGTTGATGGCACTTACTGCTCTCTCAGGGAAAATTCCAAAAATTATAATCGTCTTTCAGGAGCAATGCATTTGTTTTTCAAATGGGCTCCAACACTTAAAAAGAAAGTGAAAGCAACCAGATGGAGGTGCGGCTGTACTTCCTGTGGGTGAAGGGGGAGTAGGAAGCGTGTATCAGTTAGATGTGTGTGTGTGTGTGTGTGTGTGTGTGTGTGTGTGTGTGTATGTGTGTGTATCTGTGTTTCTGGGCCAAGGTAAGACTACCTCTTACTCTGGGTCATGGCCAAAGTGCTAGAGAAATACTGCTCTAAGGGGCCCAGCTCAGGCCCACTCTTTCATCTGGCTCTAAGGGGATTGCAGGGGCTCTGGCTGAACTCGCACGCAGACTCCTGATTCTGAACATCGCCACCAAGTCACAGGACTCGGTTGCCATCATGTGGTCTGGTCCCATGAAGATCCCTTCAGCATCCCGAACACTAAATGTTGTGATGTTACTCTGGGCAGCCACCGTCCCAACACGTTACTTTACTCACAATGAAGGCACAACATCACGATCACCGTGGCATATAATCTATCAAAGCGGTGTGCTTCGTGGTGTTCTGAAATGATGGTGATTCCTCCCGATTAGCCCCTAACTTTTCTACACGTCATGTTTTCTTGATCTCAGCAAAGTAACAGAAATTCATCTTAGTGTGCATTTTCATCTGCGCACACTCTCGAAATTGTCCCATCATCCTGATGACATCACTGGCGCCACGTCATGGCGTGACATCATATTAATAGGCTCCAGCTCGGAGCTGGCCTCCCGTGGTCACAGGTGATGAGGAGCCAGGGGCCCAATAACCGTGGGTGTGCGGTGGCGGTGGCTTTGCACTCTTTTCCTGGGGCCACGCGGCATTCACTCGCTTCCCTGGTCTTGTTTTCCAAAGCAGTGGAACTGCAGATGTCGCCAAAGGAAGAGCCGCTGTCACGAAAATCAACCCGCAGAGGTCTGTGTGTTTGCCTTGCTTACTAGCACAGGAGGCGGTTGTGGAGAGACATGTGACTTGGGCGTGGGTCCTGGGAGGCCACGCTCGATTTCCCGACAGAGCAGCACGGGTGCTCTGGGACCACGTGGGGAGATCCAGCGACCACTGCGAGGAACTCTGCATTTATTTCAGTCAGGATTCCACCAGCTGACCTTTCCCTTCACAATGCCAAAGCGACATCTCCAGAATGTCTGGTGCAGGGGAGATGGAATTCAGGGCCGTGGAGGGCCTGTCCTCCTATGTCCCCAAATCCAGACCGGTCCCCTCGGGCCCTGGGCTGATGTTTTAGGGTTGTGACATGTTTCATTTTGTATGGATTTGGGGCAATATTTACATGGGATGTTCAGAACCAAGCTGGGACCTTACCGGCTGTCCAACAGCAGTTCTGTTTAGGAGACTCTCCAGTCTTCCGCTCCCCCCTTCCCACCAAGAGCAATGGCCTATTTCCGGCATCCATTTAACTCATCAACGTACCAGCCTCTATGCAGAGTCCCTAATTCCCAGACTCTCATTCCCAGACCCAGCTGCAAATTCAACTGTCACTCAAGTCCATCCTAAAACACACCCAAGTTCTTGTGTTGACACCTGCCTTTAATGTCTTCTTTACTCTGCTTTTCTTTTGCCTCTAAAAAGGCCAATCCTTGCAGCAGTGTTGGCATTGCCTGCCTTCCTTTCCTTTTCTCTTCATAGGAGCAATTTATAAGGGAGCTGCAGCGGGAACTGAGGAAGTAAGGCATGGAGGTACCCTTCCTGGAAGATCCCCCAGACTGGAAGCTCTGTCTCCCTGTGGGATGGTCCTGGACCTCCTGGGAGAGGCAAGCAAACTTGCACCCACCGGCCTATGCTGCTTTCAACATCTGCTCCAGACCTGGGTACCCCTGCTGCTCAGATGAGCAGGTGCTGCTGGGATGCACACCTGTGCTCCCACGACCACGCCTGCAGCAGGGTCAGTCCAGGCACCGGCACTGCTGGCTGGGCAGGGAGCCTGGGGCAGGAGAAGCCAGCCTGACCTACCAAGAGGCAACTGCAGACGGGACCCCGAAGGGCATGAGGGCACAGTGTGGGGTGAGAGGAAGAGCTAGGTTATGTGGGCTGTTCACACCCAGACCCGTTCTGTAGCCACAGATGTGGGTGCCTAGAGAAGCGTATATTGTATCAATGACGCTGCACTTGCCCCAGCATTTACTTAACCTCAGACTGTAGTCTTATGACCACAATGATAAACATGTTGTTCTTTCTAAATGGGCCACTCACTTTCTACTCATGTTATTTTGGAGGAGATTTTTTCTAAGGAACCTTTACTGGGGCCCGGGTCTTGCATTTCAGAGGAGGGAATGTTTCTCACCAGGCACAGGAATCTGGTTCCCCAGAACCCACAAAGTCACCCTTGCCCGTGGAGTGGCCTGCTACATAATTGTGCTTTTTCCTTCTTTGACAATTAAAATAATATTTAGAGCTAATTTTTATAATGAAAGCAAAGCAATAAAAATAATGGAAAATAAAGTGTTATAACTAATTTAACTTTCGTAAAGTTTTAAAATACCCAAAATGATAATAAAAATAATGTAACTGAAATGAAAAGAAGTAAACAATTTTTAAAAATTTCTTTTCAATCCAGTTAACATTTTTTTAATTACCCAGGTCACAAAATAAGTTAATCATGTCTGACACGTTTCCCTAGGAGACTTGATTTTAAAGTGAATTATTTCTGTTATTTCTAAACAATCTTAGAATTCCCTAGCCTTTTCAACACTAGAGGGAGATATGTTCCTGCTTTTATCGCAAAAATACACCCAGAGCACCTGCTCTCCATTGATGGCTTCCCAACAAAAGGGAGTACTGAAGAGGCTGGTGCAGAGCTCATGGGTAACTGACTGCTCGGGAACAAGGCCCTGTTGTGTGTCAGAGGAGCACAGGGTCTACCCTGTTCAAACTCCACTGACAACTCAAGCCCAAACCAGTGTGTTCAGCCACTGCTCTTCCTCAGGTTGGTAATAAAAAGCCAATGTTATTTGTATGATGTTCTGTTGTTTTTTTAATTTTTTACTCTTATATCTCTTTTTTTAATTTAAATCTTCTTTTGGGGTGTTGTGCCCTCAAAAGGGATAAATGAAATATCATCTCTGCTTAATGCTATGCTAATTTTTGGTGATTTGTTAACATCAAAATCTTTATCTTTAAGGAAACAGAAGTAAATGTATAATTCAAGGAGGATATATTTATTTTATTTCTGAAGTAAATGCAATAATAAGCTTTTCTGAGAGTTACCATTCATTTTGACATATCTCTACTATGCAGACATGTTTGTGCAATAATTTCATCTGCTCAAAAAACACCACTATGATTTCTAAGGATTTGAATCTGCTGAAATGATTAACTCTGCTTTTAATATCTTAAGAGTAAAGATTATAAAATAAATGAGGAAAATACTTACAATGAAAAAAAAAAGCATACAGCATGATTTAGGTCACCTCTCAATTTATTTCCCAGTTCTGATGTGGAAATGTAGAACATAACAACTATGTTTGAAATAATTTAAAATTAGGGACATAATTTCGGTTTAGGATGTCAATATGATTTATTTACAAAGCAAGATTTTTGGATACTAAGTACTACTGTTCAGCTGTATCTTAGAATTGTAAAGTGATGTGCTTCCAATGTCATTTATCATTTACCTGGGAACCAGTGCAAATATCTGCTCATATGTAGCTGCTTATTTGAAAGATAATGGGTCATTAGGAGGTTGTATGAGCAATGAAATGTACTCAAATTAATCATCCTGGGTAAAATGCAAAAAAAAAATGTACAATAGGATTTATTTCTATTCATGTTTTGAGTTTCTGTCCAAAGTCAATTTCCAAAAATTAGGCATTTAACATTTGTTAAAGTTAACTGGTTTTTAGGGACTAAGCCATATACTCAATATCTCAGAATCCATCATACAGCATCCGGAAGGAGATGGTAAGTTACAGACTATACTGGGAATGCAAACATCAAGGCAAGTGAAAAACATCAATATAAATATAGCTCTTATTTAGTCCATCACTCTGCTCAAACCATGGGTAAGGCCACACACATGTGCTTAGGCACACTCATACCTCACATCATGAAACTCTGTTTTGAAAAAGTGGCCATTGATCAAACAGTGCACCATCATCACTGCCAACACTGAGAGCTGGACAGTTCTGCATGCTGCCACCCTTGCCCCTGGGCTACGGATGCAGGCAGAGACATCCAACCTACAGGGACCCTTTTAGTTCATGAGCTTTGGCCTCAAAGCCTGAGGTGGGGGCATGCCAAATCAGACCCTTTTCATTGGCATATCCATGTATTGGCTATTAGTGAAGCAGGGAAATCAGTAGCTGATGTCGAAAATTAAGAGGTAGAAACTCATAAAATATACATTTCACAAAGAAAGAAAGAATGATGAAATTGCTGAACAGACCAAAGTTAAACAAATTGATAAAAATGTGAATTAATCTAAATGACCTTAAATATACAGCAAGGTAATAATAAAGCCATAAAGGAATAAAAATAAAAACAAAGACTAATTGAAATAAATAGGAACAATACAATAGAAGTCAGCAGTAGTATACTGAAATAAAAATGTACTAAGAACTCTGTATTAAGGTAATGATATTGATGGACTTTTACCTTTGGTTTCTAATGAACCAATAAGCAATATGTACTTTCAAAACTAGTAGAGAAGAAAAATGAAATTCAAGAGAAATACTCAATTAAAAAAATAAAGGAGAGAAAAAGAAACCTAGAGTAGGCAGGACTAATGGAAAAGAAAATAAACAGGTCTGTTTTTGTCAGTAATTACATTAAATGTAAATGAACTAAATTATCTTTAAAAAACAAAGATTGGCAGATAAACTAAAAACTCTCATAAATTCAGGTATATGCTGTTTACAAGTGATATATAAAAATGTGAACATAAACATCTGAAAAATGTACAGCAGACATTTTTAAATAAAACAAATTGATGTAAAATATTAGGAAATTAGATTTAAAGCACAAAGAATTCCTAGAGATACAGAGATCACTTTATAATAATAGAAAGTTCCATTTACTGGGAGTCACTGAGGCCCTCGGGTCTTAGTTTGAAGATCTTCTATACAGACATCTAGTAGTTTTTAAAATAAATGAATTATCCACAAACTAAGATTTTTTTGGTGGGGTTGAAGCATCTAATCATGAGTTAGTTGATGTTTGCTATAAGGAGAAGTGGTGGATGGAATGGGTGATAAGATGGAGTAAGAATGGAAAATAGTCTAGACCTGACCTTGAGGAACAAAAGGACATCTCGCCAACCTCCTGACCCAATTCGAGGACTGGGAGAAAAGCTATAACTAAGACCAGAGGGCCCCAGATCCTGGAGGAGGGCTGGTTGTCCGTCAGAGCTAGCAGATCAAGACAGCTTCTGGGGAGAGTTTCACCCCAGTGGGAAAGAATTTTGCTAATCACTGACCACGTATTCTGTTGTGCACAGTGAAAGGTTTCAACAGGGGGAGACCTCATCAGTGTGATCACATCTAAGCTAATCTATAATAGTAAAAGCATAATATGCTAATTAGACCAGACAGCCAAAGACCTTCCAGAAGACTTTCGTGACCACCTTCCGGATGAAGCAGGGGATGTGAGGGCCGAGGCAGTTACCAAGGCAGCTGCCACAGCTTTGAGGGCCAAGATCCTTGCATGAATTTCATGCATCGGGCCTCTAGTTACATCTACAATAATCTTATTTTTAAAAAGTTCATGTTCTGAAGTACTAGGACTAAGACTACAACAGACAAATTTTGGGGGAGGGGAGATCCTAGTTATCTATAGCAGCTACTTTCCACTTTGTCAGGCTATTTTATTCTGTTTCTATAGATAACTGGTTTGGCTTCTAAATATTTTGTTTAGAATTTTTACATCTTATATTTTTGAATTATATTGCCCATAACTTCCTTTTTCATGCTGTCCCTTCCTCATAACTATCAAGTTATTATGATCAGTTATTCAATCAATTCTTGAGAAAGCCATTACCAGTTACGATAAAATAAGGTTGGCAGGTATCACTCTTTTTACATTCTCTGGAGAAGTCTGTGTAAGATTGGACCTCTTCAAGTGAAGGAATTAGTGACAAGTTTCCTTTGTGGAGTATTTCTACTATTTATTTAAATTCCCAAATTTTGCTTTATTTCTTTTTGAGGCTATTTTAAGTTCATTTTATAAAGATACATTTTCTTGGATACTTCATTTTTTTTATATAGTCTGCTACCCACTCTCAATCACTCATCTTTTTAATTCATGTCACCTATCACCCAAATGTCAACAAGGTTTCACACTCCCAGCATCTTTAAGCCAAGCTCCTTTAACTTCTCATTCTCCATCTTATGGCCTGGCACCCCTTTGCTCCCAGGTTAAATTCCATAATGTCAGATCTATCCCATTTTCTATATTCACCAACCTGTTTATCATTTTTTTAAATTGTATTTTATTGATTTCAGAAAGGAAGGGAAAGGGATATAGAGTTAGAAACATTAATGATGAGTGAGAATCACTGATTGACTGCTTCCTGCACTCCCCACAATGAAAAGTGGAAAGAGCCCGAAACCTAGGCATGTGCCCTTGATTGGGAATCGACCCATGACCTCCTGGTTCCAAGGTCTATGCTCACATCGGCCAGGCTAAAGCAAGAAACCCTTTTGTTGAGGGGAGAAATGAGAACAGCGAGTGTTTTACACAGTTTGCTGAAGGGCCCAGGCTGTGAACATGCTCACAGGAATACTTCTCATCCCATCAGGTGGGAAATAGAGTGTCAAGACTGGGGTGCAACAGAGGCAGTCAGGGGAGGAGTGGCCTCAAGCCTTGGTGTTCAAGTCACTGGCTCAGCATTTGCCGAGTGCTTCCCACAAGGGAGATGAGGCTTCTCTCTAAAAGCAATGGAAGCCCATTCTACATTCAGTGTGTGAGAAGGCAACCATAGCAGGGCCCGGCCAGTCAGAGTAGGGAACACACACAGTCACCTGGAGGTGAGAAGATGGGGGAAGGGAATGGAGAACAGTGTTTTTGAAATGTCAGTGAGCTATTCACAAGAAGTGACCACTAGGCTGCTATCGTGGAGTGGCTATTCCAGTCTGTGCTGGACCCTGAGCCGAGGCGTGGGAAAGGCCACGGCAGTGAGGGACGGGCTCAGAGCACGTGGGTGCAGATAACAGAGGCGCTGAGATCAGGGAACAGGCAGGAGCTGGGAAGCTACCAGCAAAGGGACACAGACACCTCTGACTGAGAAGAGAATGCGAGATGGGAGTCAAAGAATATGGGTGAGAATCCTGACCTTGACTTTGGCAACCTTGGCACAGTTCCAGAGGTGAGGTGAGAAGGAGGTGGATGGTGAGGAGTTACGAGCAAGGTCAGCAGAAAGAAAAGGTAAGGCATACTGAACACGAGGCTTACCGCCAGGAGCAGGGCCTGGAATTTGCCATGAGGGTGCAGGGAGGTTTCCAGAGCAGAGTCCTGGGCTGAGTCACAGGAGAGGGGAGAGAGGTCAGGGCATTGTCTGAATCCCTGGGGAACGGGAGGGTTTGCCTTGTGCAGAGGAGAGTGGAAAGAGATTTGTAACAGAAAAGAAATCAAGATCCAAGACTAGAACAGCTGGCATGGCTGTGAGTTGACCTACGAACCCAGGAGGTCATGGTTCGATTCTAGGTGAGGGCACATGCTCAAATTGAAGATTCAATCCCTAGTGGCGGGTATGTAGGAGGTCCATGATTCTCTGTCATCATTGATGTTTCTAGCTCTACCTCCCTCTCCCTGCCTCTCTGAGATCAATAACAATATATTAAAAAAAGAAAAGAGAAGAGAAGAGAGGAAAAGAAAAAAAATAGGGCCAGACAGGGGAAGGAGGTGGCGGATTCTGCCTTCAGAATTCTGTGCAGTCCTTGTCCATGCAAGCCCTGGTTTACAGCGAGTGACATGCAATGGGTGCCTCAGCAGGTAACCGCCCAGCTTAATCACCGCCTCTCTGAAACGCAGTGTTGTATGTAGTATTGATCTGCATGCTTGCAGCTCATCATGCAGACAATCATGGAGCAGTTACCACAGAACAAAGGTGACTGAGTCCTGGCTCACAGGTGAGAGGACAGACACAGGCACAGCAAGAAGCCAGAGCGGAACACACACTCTCCACCTGCCAGTGAATGGAGGAGGGAGATCTGTGTCTCACACAGAACATTGGGGTTTCATCTCAATAAATCACCAAAGACCCTATTCAACTAGGAGTTATCATAAAAGTGAGGTCCTTGGCTTTGTCTGTGTGGATCCATTGTTTTGCTAAGAGCGCTGCTCTTACATTCCCAGGTCACATTAGCACCAGCAACTCTTAGAAGCTGCACTGCTGGTTAACTGCTCTCCTTTGAATGGAGACAAGCATCACTGTGTCTTCACCAATAGAGCCTCCCACTCAGGAGGGATGAACAAAGGCCATCTCCCAGGAGAGCCCATGCCAGCATCGCACCTCTGCGACTCACTCCCTGGAGGCTCCAGAAGCCCCCACCCACACTGATGTCTGGAGAGAAGCTCCGTTGTTTGGGGCCGTACACCTGAGGTCCATGTCCCAGCTTACGGGAAATGATAGGGAGCTTTCCATCGCATTCTCTCATGATCAGGACACGATTGTGCAACCTGTTATGCCACGGACTCTGAGCTGTTTGTAATGAAAACTAAATTATTTTCAAAAGGACACTCAATAGCAAGATCCTTCTTCAAAGAACCTAGGGGATAAGTGAATGAATGAGGACTTACATGCCCAGAAAAGTGAGGAGACCTGAGCACAGTCACCCCGTCACATGACCCCTCAAGACCTGAGGATCTGCAGCTGCTGCCCTGCCCTGGGTCTGCCCAGTCCCATATGCAGGAGTGGAATTCCATGGGCACGCCACACCCAAGACTTCTAAGGACTTGATTAAATAGGGTTGCTGAAATTTTCTTTTGAGGATTTATTTTCTAATGAGATTTTCTGTGTCCTCTAGTTATTATTCCCACCTTATCCTTATTTCTCTTAATTCAGAGCATTCTTAATTTTCTGCAGCACAGTATGGCTGGCTGATATTCTCTCTCTCTCTCTCTCTCTCTCTCTCTCTCTCTATATATATATATATATATATATTCATATATATATATATATGTGTGTGTGTGTGTGTGTGTGTGTGTGTGTGTGTATATATATATATATGGATATATGGTCCAATACATGAAATTCGTGCACAGGGTGTGTGTGTCCCTCAACCCAGCCTGCACCCTCTCCAATTTGGGATCCCTTGAGGGATGTCTGACTGCCCTCTCACAATCCAGGACTGCTGGCTCCCAACCACTCACCTGCCTGCCTGCCTGCCTGCTTGAATGGCCCTAACCTCTTCTGTCTGCCAGCCTGATCATGCTCTAACCAACCCCCTGCTAGCCTGATTAATGCCTAACTCCTCCCCTGCAGGCCTGATTGCACTTAACTGCCCTCCCCTGCCAGCCTGGTCACCCCTAACTGCCCTCCCCTGCTGGCTTGGTTTCCCCCAAGTGCCCTCTCTTGCAGACCTGGTCCCTCCCAATTAACCTTCCCTGCAGACCTCATCACCTTCAACTGCCCTCCCCTGCAGGTCTGGTTGCTCCCAACTGCCCTCCCCTGCCAGCCTGGTACACCCCAACTGCCCTCCCATGCAGGCCTGGTCCTCTCCCAACTTCCCTCCTTACAGGCCTGGTCCCTCCCAAATACCCTCCTCTGCAGGCCTCATCCCCCTCAACTATACTCCCATGCAGGCCTAGTCCCTCCCCCAACTGTCCTCCCCTGCAGGCCTGATCCCCGCCCCCCCAAAACTAACCTCCTCTGCCATTCACCCCTAACTGCCCTCCCATTCAGACCAGGTCCCCCACAACTGCCCTCCCCTGCAGGCTTGGTACCTCCCATCTGCCCTCCCTTGCTGGTCTGATCACCCACAACAGTCCTCCTCTGCTGGCCATCTTGTGATGGCCATCTTTTTCCACATGGGAGTGCCCATCTTGTGTGTTGGAGTGTTGGACAATTTGCATATTACTTCTTTATTATATAGGATATATATATATATATATATATATATATATATATACATACATATACACACACACACACACACACACACATACACACACATATATATATTTCAGAGAGGAAGTGAGAGGGAGAGACAGAGAGAAACATCAACACATCAATGATGAGAGAGAATCATGGATCGACTGCTTCCTGCATACTCCCCACTGAGAATCAAGCCCACCACCTGGGCATGTGCCCTTGACTAGATTTGAACCTGGGACCCTTCAATTCGTAGGCCAACACTCTATCCACTGGGCTACACCAGCCAGAGCTGGTTGGCTGATTCTTCACCAGAGGAGACACGCTACATCCATGTCCACTGGCAATTGGGCTGCTGCTTTCTAAACGAATTTAATGCTTCATCATTGATGTTACTTTAACACTGAGCTGCTGCAGAATAACAAGCTTGGCCACCAACCAGAAATAATGTGACTAGTTGCAGGTCAAAACATCCCACACAGACCTTCATCCTCCCACCTGAGGAATCAGGAGATGCCGCTCTGGGAGTTTGGAAAAAGCAGGATAAAAACTCCCAGGCAGCGTGTTGGAGGACTTCAAGTGCTCACAGTTAGAGGCAGGGCTCTCGGCCTGTGCCTACTTTAACACTTCATGGCTGGAACCTAGAGTCATTACAAAAGCTACCAGTGAGCTGTAAAAGGGGGCATAGAAAGGGAGCCACAACCAGCACTTAGCAAATCTGTTGGTAGGAAGCACTGGGACATTTTGAAATGTAAAATATTTTGGAGATATTTGGGGGTAAAAGGACAGGAGTGAAGAAGGTCTTATTTCCCATGAGAACAGCTAGATCTGTTTAAGATACACACACCATCATGCTTGGGCAGAACCTAAAATACTATTTGCATCTTTTTACTCTCCATCTGTGTCTACATTAGTCATTTAGAGAAGTCCTATCTATTGGTTAGAGGTTTCTGTGGAAGGAACTCTGGCCATGAGTAGGAGAGAGGTGGCAGTCACCAGGTCCTCCCATGATCCTTGTTGTGTGACCAAGGAGGTGTGTGACTGTGGAGATGTGTGACCTCGGAGGTGTGTGGTCATAAAGGTGTGTGGCCGTGGAGGTGTGTGACTGTGAGGTGTGTGACGGTGGAGGTGTGTGACTGTGGAGGTGTATGACTATGGAGGTGTGTGACTGTGAGGTGTGTGACTGTGGAGGTGTGTGACTGAGGAGGTATGTGTCTGTGGAGGTGTATGACTGTGGAGGTGTGTGACTGAGAAGGTATGTGTCTGTGGAGGTGTGTGACTGTGGAGGTGTGTGACTG
>JAAGEH010000035.1:784490-925367 GCA_011751065.1 Lasiurus cinereus | reverse complement strand
GCCGTGGAGGTGTGTGGCTGTGAAGTGTGTGACTGTAGAGGTGTGTGACTTTTGAGGTGTATGACCGTGGAGGTGTGTGGCTGTGGAGGTGTGTGGCCGTGGAGGTGTGTGGCTGTGAAGTGTGTGGCTGTAGAGGTATGTGACTTTTGAGGTGTGTGACCGTGGAGGTGTGTGACTGTGGAGGTGTGTGGCCATGGAGGTGTGTGGCCATGGAAGTTTGTGGCTGTGGAGGTGTGTGTGATTGCACATGTGTGCATCCTCCCCATTAATGTCCTCGCTGGCAGTTAGAAAACTTCAATCAATTTTCAGTAAACAATTGGGAAAAGTTTCATAGCAGCACCATTTCCACATGCTTCCATGATTTTCACATGTAAAACAAAACCATGTTTCCATTGTACCCAAAAGGTATTTTGAAGATCAACAAAATATTTTACCTTTCATAATCTCCCAGGATGTTCTACAAATAGGCTTGCTAAGTGAATTATTGATTATGGTACCTAACGTCCTTTTAAAACATCCATACAATATGTTGCACTCATTCTAGGAAATGTACAATACAGATGCCACATGCACTGCTTTGCAGAGTTTTACTAGAGAAAATTGCAAACTGAGTGATGTTCCTATTTTTTGTTTGATGCAGTTCCATTTTCTGAAATTCGCCTCATTGCCTTCTCCTCATCTCACATTTCCCCTACT
This sequence comes from Lasiurus cinereus, assembly GCA_011751065.1. Taxonomy (NCBI): domain Eukaryota; kingdom Metazoa; phylum Chordata; class Mammalia; order Chiroptera; family Vespertilionidae; genus Lasiurus; species Lasiurus cinereus. Next base: position 924,671 of record JAAGEH010000035.1, on the reverse strand, counting down.
CCAGAGACCAGTCCCCCATCTTCTGACAGTTCTTCCCTCTCCTCAGAATGGTAGGGTCTGTTTTCCTGAAGATTCTTGAATGTGAGTTAACTTTTGAAACTGTGATGAGTCCGATTAAAACGTTGATCAATGAAGTTTGATGGTTTAATTAGATTTACAGTGATTAATATTTATATATTATTTTTATTTCAGAGAGGAAGGGAGAGCAAGAGATATCAAAACATCAATAATGAGAGAGAAGCATTGATTGGCTGCCTCCTGCACACTCCCCACTGGGGGTGGAGCTCACAACCAGGGCATGTGCCCTGACCAGGAATCGAATCATGACCTCCTGGTTCATAGGCTGATGCTCAACCACTGAGCCTCGCTAGCTGAGCTAGAGTTATTAATATTCAAATATGTGATCCAAGGACAAGAGACAGCGCGGTAGCATTTAGCCGATTGCCTCATGGGGAACGACTGGCATCGGTCAATACCAATCACTTGCGGCTCTCATCCATGCAGAGGGTGACACCACAGGCAACCCGGTGCATGCAGTTCATACTTTATGCCACTAATTCAACATGGCCCCGTCTCCAGCTCTGCACTAGGAGCTTCACCAGCACAGTAAGCCTTCCCACTATGCCGTGAAGCAGGTATCCTTACCTCCACTGGCCACGGCAGGGTCCTGGTCCAGCTCTGGAGAAAACAGCCTCCCCTCCGCTCTCCACCGCCTCACTCTCACTTTAACATTCATGTCTGTGAAGAGACTGCACCTCCCTCACCCCAACCCCTGCCCTTCAGTCTCTAGACTTCTGTCAGCATAAGTTTCCGAAAGCTAGAGTGTCTTTCTGATGCACCCACATCTCCCCTGCATACGTTCCTTCCTGGACAGGCTCAAGTGAGGGGCAAAACCAATATGTTTAAATTTTAAAAAATCATTATGTTTAATTAAGATATTTATTGATGCTTTATCTTTAAGAGATTAGACCTTGAACAATGACCCAATTAAGAAAAGTTGCTTCTGCCTTAGATGGACAGATACACTCCTGCTTGACTTTACCCAGTCATTATCAACCTGAATGTGTGTGGAGGGCTGGGTCTAGGTAGGCATTGGTCACTGTCATACCTCTCAGTGAAAGATGCAGGAAACCTCAGTGTTTCCCATGGTTTCCTCCCCAAGACAGAAACTTCTGGAAAAGCAGCTCCCACCCATGTCAGCTGCTTCAATTGACTGGAATCTCATTCATCTTTAGAGTGCAGTATTTTTCCTGGTATTACATAGAAACATCTGCCAGTTTCTTTCAGATGTTCATCCACTAGTATCCCATCACATAAAACAAGTGCACTTTTTATTAACACTCCACACCTGCCACATATACAGGTGACTATCTTGGTCCTCCACAGTCTCTTTAAAACACCATCGCTTCTTCCACTGCTGCTTATAGGATGTGCCTCCCAATGTCCCCTCACACATCACATCGATCAACCCACTGCCCTTGGCCTGTAGGTCAAGCATCCTCTCAGTCTCCTGCCATCATATCCCTGGCTTCAGTGGGGCACTGATGCACCCCAGGAACCACACCTTAGAATAGGAGGGACTTACCTCAACTGTGAGAGCAGAGTGGGACCTGGGTCTTAGACGGTCTGGAAAGGCTGGGCTGGAGGGGCCCAGGAGTCAGAGACAGACTCCTGGTTCAAAGGTCAGGCATGGAATCCAACTTTTAAATGGATTTTCCGAGTGTCAGTTTCTCAGGACTGCATTTCCTGGCCATCTCCCTGGGTGTGGCTCATCCCCTTAGCCCCGGACTGTGACAGTCTTCACCTGGGCCTTGTCCTCGCATGTCACAGGGCCTCCTGACAGCGTCTGGGCTCACTTCACCCCTTGCATGGGTCCAACACATTCTACAATTGTGGACAGTAATATTTGTCATCATCATCATCATGAACATGAGCACACCAACATGAAAGCCCTTTTCTTGGGTTAACGAGAACAATCTCTTTGACAGGACACAGAGTGGCTCAGGTCCCGGAGTGAGTTCGAACCCCGTGACCATTTTGGGCTTTGTTTTTGTGCTTGTTGCAAAAATGCCCTGTTCCAAGGAAAAGGTTTCATAGAACGGATGTCAGGAGCCCTAACCCTTTAATGGAATTCACAAGGGTGATTTTCATTATGTTTAATGCTGTTCATAAGTGTGACTTTGAAATGACCACCTGTTTATCTCAGCATGTCCTGGGCGTGGGGCCTCGGTGGCACCGGTGGAGCTCGTGGTGAAAGGCTGGGCAGCGCACGTGACTCCGGATTCCGATTACTCACGGGCTCTCCAGAGAAATGATGCAAGCAGTCATTGGATGTGTCCGTAGGCGGTGGACAGGTGCATCTGTGTCCTCTTATGGATGAACGCTGGTGTTGCTGCATTTACCTTGAGGCGGGGTGCCTGCCTGTGGGCGGGACGGAGCTCAGTGGCAGGCAAGCAGTGCCCCTCTGGGATGCCTGATGCAACATGACAAGCTGTGGATCGGTGTTGACGGCACAGTTCTGACTCAGAAATGGACCCGCCAAGCGTCCTCCTGTGCAGAAGGCGCCCTGGTCCTGCACTAGCACACAGCGGCCGCTGGGCTGCAAGAGCGCCCTGTGCTAACCACTGAACAGCAAAGTGGTGTATGGGCTTCAGGGGTCAAGCCCAAGGACTGTGATGTTTATCACTATTTCATGTTGCTCGTCAGCTGCATTTGCTGCATGAAGAAGTCTCCACGGCTGTGGCAGGGGACAGGCTTGGCCTGGGAGCAGGGGGTACCCCCAGTGAGGGAAGTTCCTGGGAGTCCCTGGGGGAGAGCAGCCTGCAAGTTGAGGTGGATGTCACTGCTTCTCCAGCATGAAGGCCCGTCATTCTTACTGTCCTTGATGCTGAGTGAATTACTCATGTGCTCCGTGCATTTTCCCACCCACTTCCACGCTCCACCAGCCCCTGTGAGTCACTTCTGTAAGACAGGATGGCTGCTGAGGGGCCCATGGAGAGAAGCAGGCAGGCAGGAGGGAGGGAGAGAGAAAGGAGAAATAAATAAGAAGAAAAGAAGTGAGGGAGGGAGGAGTGAGATGAAGAAGGAGAGAGAAATGAGGAAGGAGAAAGAACGGGAAGGGAAGGAAGAGGGAGAAAGGGGAAGAAGGAGGAGAAAGAAGAAAAAGGAGAGAGCAGTAGGAAGTGTTTCCACATTTGCTTTTGATTGAAACGTGTGGAACCTGGTGAGCTTCCTCAGCTCCCATGAGGGTCTCCTGAAACATCAGCCCAGTACAGGCTTTCCATGAGAAAGTTCCCCGCTGAAAACAGGGCCATGCCCAGGCTCCTCTGAGGTTGGGATGTCCAAACAGGGATATATTTATTTTAATTTTGGGAAAAGAAGAACGTGTGTGTGTCAGTGTGTGTGTATGTGCATTGTGTGCCTGTGTAAGTATGTGTGCATTGTGTGGCTGTGTATTGTGTGTTTGTGTAGGTGTATGTCTGTGTGTATTGTGTGTCTTAGTATATGTATGTGCATTGTGTGTCTGTGTAAGTATGTGTGCATTGTGTGCCTGTGTGTATCTCTATGTATCCATGTATGTGTGTGTCTATGTGTCGCTGTACAACTGTATGTCTATGTGTCTATGTGTCTGTGTATGTCTGTGTGTATTGTGTACCCGTGTGTGTGTCTGTGACTGTATGTGTGTCTGTGTATTGTGTATCTGTGTGTATCCATGTATCCGTGTGTGTGTACCCGTGTGTGTTTGTGAGTGTGTGTGAGTGTGTGTGTGTATGTGTGTGTGAGCTTGCTGAAAGTCCCTTCTCCATCAAACCCTTCAACTGTTGGAAACAATTGTTCCTAGGAAGTGCGAGCACTGTGCGGAGCCTCCAGTCTCGAGGTCAGGAGTGAGCACTTGTTTTCTCTGACGTCCTTGGCACGTCATGAAATTAAGCTCTCAAGCATTTAAACATCGTCTTTTCAACCTTCATTTCCTCCTCATAATTAACCATGAAAATCATTTACTATTAATGAAGGAGCTAAAGTGTATCTCTTAAAAAACATTTCCAAAACAGCCTTTCTATGCCAATGTCAGCAGTCCCGTGAAGCCATGGGACCTGTGCCGACATCTTCCATGGCCTGGCTGTGTGGATACGGGACACAGGCACAGGCATAGGCAAGAAGGCCAGGGGGCAAAGGCCGGTGCCCAGGCAAAGCCCCTGGGGGATGGGCGGCGGCTGCTGGGCACGTTTTATAAAACAATTGGCTTTGAGATGCCTGAAGCCGCCACTGCTTGGATTCCATCATCAGACTGTTTGGGGTTCCGGGAAATCTGCTATCAATTCAATCTGTTCTTCAGGACTTTCCTGAGGAAGCTGAGAGCAGCCTGGAGACAGGCCACCTGGAGGCAAGCTCTGCAGGTGACACCCAGACCTCGGGTGCTGCCCACATGCCCAGGGCGCAGGTCACACTCTGGGGCGCTAAGCCCACCCCGGTGCTGAGGGGGAGGAGGGGACACCCGCTCATGGCTAAAGGCAGGAACACGTCTGACACCTCCCAGGCCTCTCACCACATAGACTTCACGGATCGGCAGACAGCGGGGTCGTCCCCCTGGTCTGATCCCAGAGCAAGGAGCCCAACTCTCTCCTCGGCCTTCCCGCCTCCCTGGGGGGTGCTGGTGTCTCTCCTGGAAACCTGTTCACAAGGGGCCGAAGCCTGGCCTCGCACTGGACCCTGGGTGTGGCGGCCCACGTGGTAGTTCTACCCCTCTGCTCTCATCCCATGTCCTCTGCTCTCGGGAACACCCTCCCCCCAGGAGGTTCCCCTGGGCTTACAGGCTGTTTTCCGTAGAGCAGCGCTTAATAAGGAGAGGACTTTATACCCTCGGCATTGATCCCATCGGAAAGCAGGCTGCCTCTCGAAGTGCCCAAGGCATGTGCCAGCGCAACAGCCTCACTGCAGGTTAGACAGGGAGCACCAGGCAGGATCAATGATTCCAGGCCGGAGAGGAGCAGCCATCGGAGCACAACTTCTCCTCTTGGTCCTGCCAGGGCTCCATCACGCTCCATAAGGGACCCCGCCACAGCCCTGCCATGGCCCCATTAGGGCCCCCACCACGACCTCACCACAACCTCATCAGGGCCCCCGCCACTGTCCCGCCACAGCCCCACCATGGCCCCATCAGGGCCCCCACCACAGCCCCCGCCACTGTCCCACCATTGCCCCCACTACAGCCTTCACCATGACCCCAGCCACGACCCCACTATGGCCCCTGCCATGGCCCCATCAGGGTCTCACCACAGCCCCCACCACAGCTAAGATCCAGGAGGCACTGTATATCTTCCCGCTGCTTCCCAGACTTGGGGAAGCAGCTCGACTCACATACTTTGCTTTGAGGAAGCAGCTAAATGTCTCTGTTCTTCCCCCAAATCACTGCTCCTCCAGGAGCACAGAAAGTTCGATCTTTGGGTTTTATCCTCAGTGACACCCTTTCTGCTCAAACAGAATGTTCACGGGATCATGTAAACATCAGACCTGCTGGGTGACTGGTTTCCTGGGTGAGAAACACTGATTGGGCCTCTGTGAGAAGCAAGGACAGCACTGAGGTTTGAACTAAGAGTCTAAGTTTGTTTTAAATCCAATTACACTTTTCCTGGGGGTGAGGAAGAATAAGCACAGCAGATTTAATCCTCAGATAAAATAGGAACGATCATGAGGTAATGAGCATGTGCATGTACATACATATATAAGCATGTTTTTCTATTTTGGTTATCAAATATAGAATCTTCAAATTATGATTTTATATATATTTATATAGGAAATCATCTTATTTACTTCCTTTTGATATTTAGAGAAACAATCATTTAAATGGACACACCTCTTAGATAATAACTCCAGCTGGCAGAAAACAAAATGCAATTCATATACATTTGCTGGCTTATCGTAAGGAAACTACGTATTAAAACCCTTATGAAATGCCCTCTCTTTTTCAAGAATGCTCTGAGTTTCCAAGTAGTAATTACCTCCCCTGTGAGGCTGGCTTCCCGTCACCATTAATAAGTCACACGCATGGCAAATTCACCACAGTATCTTCTCAGCATCAATCTTACTGCTGACCAAGAGCCATTAAGATAGAGTTTTAAAGAAAGACTATTCTGTTTACTATTTAATTTAAATTTGCCCAGTGAGCTTCTCAGGAGGTCTGTCAGTGCAGGTGTATGTGATAGGCCACCACAGGTGAAGGTGCAGAGGGTCCTCCCTGTGAAATGTGACCAATGTCCCCAGCAGTTGCTTAGCCTGTTAGGGTCCTGTTTGCACTGAGGAGGACTGAGTGCCTCCCTCCTGACCCCCCTGCACCCTGGGGACTTCTGCTAAGGAGTTCAGCCCAGGCCTGCTCTGTCCTGACTGTGCTTCCCACTCTCTAAGTTTATTCACAAAAATAGCAGCCACACACAACACCTCCTGGGCACCTGGATGTACCCAGCTGGCATCTTTTTAATGGAATAACTAACAATTATTCTTTTGGTATTTAAAAACAAAACCTTTTAAATCTTTTTTTTGGGGGGGAGGGGGAGGAGGGATCATTACATCCTAGTTTTAAAGAAATTCAACCACTGACAGTAACTTTTTTCTTCATCCATTTTCTTTTGTGGCAAGAAACTCAACTTCCAGAATTTGCACCATAAAGTTGATGATAAAACAAAACAAAACACCTAAAATCACTAGGAAAGCACATCAGTATGTTTGCCTGCCATTTACTTTAAACCGTTTATATTCTTGAATTGAGGAAACATATTCTGATAGAAGATCCCATGAGAGCAAGACAAAGTGAATTTGAGAAAGATGGGATGAAGTAGAAACCACTGGAAGTTTTTCCTAGCTGTGCTAGGGCTCATAAACAAAACAGATCGTCACTTGACAATACTCTGATAATAATTCCAAACAACAGCCTCATTCATCAGGACACATGGAAAGAAAAACGGGAGGTTAAGGGACCCCTTTCACTGAGCTTTCTCTAACAGACTTTGGAAAGGTGGATAAAGCCCCATTTACATAAGGCTTCTGGTTCCCCACAGTCTGCCCTGAGGGATTTGGAGGGACTTACAGGTGCAGCTTTTGCCTGTGTGGTCCTCCTGAGGGTCTATGCCTGTGAGAATGACATGCATTGTGGGGGGAATTTATTTATTTTTTCTTACATGGCTCAGGAGGAAAGCATCTATTTTCTCAAACGTGATTTGCGACAGTATCTCCTAATTTCACACGCGTGTGACAGCCGTCCCTAAGACAGAGCAGCAGAGTACAGCATGCCTGTGAATCTCAGGCCCAGAGCCCACCCCATGATCAGAACCCCGGAGTCCAGTGCTACTTCTCAGACCAAGTCCATTACCCGGGTTGGGAGGCTCAGCTTGTAACATGGGCCATTTCAATCTGAAAAGGCCCACCTTGCTATCAAAAGAGGTGTTTATTATGCAAATCCGTTTGGGGGGGCAGGGCTGTATTTTCCTTTTCTAGTGCAAATATAACTTCTGCAAAGCGAGGTGTGCGCACACAGAAAGGGCTTAAACCTGAGACCTGCTTCTGCATAAATCTTTCCCAAATAAAACTTTATCCCGCTCCGCCTGTCTGCACGCCGAGCCGGCGCTCGCTGTCTGCACGGCCTGGGCTCCAGCAAACGCGGCAGAGACTCACCTAGGGAGGCATCCCCGGCGCCGCCTCGGCCCGAACGGAGTTGATGGCCAGTCGGAAGGCGAGCTGTCCGGTGTGAAGGCCGCCGGCTAGGGCAGTGGCGGCGCCCCCGGCTTCCTGCTGCCTCCTCGCTCCTCCAGGCTTCAGGGACCTGGTAGCTCCAGTGCTGGCGCCTGAACTCTCGCCGCCGCCTCTCCTTCCTGAACGAAGCACACACGGTCCTTTCCAAACACGCAGCCGACGGAAGGATACAGACCCGGGCTCCGCAGCTTCCGCTCAGGATGGACACTGGATTGCAGCTGGAGCCGGGAGCCGGGAGCCGGGAGCCGGGAGGGGAGGACGCGCAGGCAGGGACCCGGCCGGCCTCTGCGCCGCCGCTAGCTGTGAGCGCAGGCGGCTGAGGTCCCTCCTCCCTCCGTTCCCGACCCTCAGGGCGGCTCTGCGATGATTGGCAGCCACGCCGAGTCCTCCAGCTAATCCAGCCCAGGCCGGGGACCTGGCTGCTGTGATGTCACGAGGGCAGGGCTGTTTTGCAGGGATCCGCTCCCACAGAGCTACCCGCCTCCTGCACCTCCCCCCCCCCCCCAGGCTGCACCCGCACCCCTGGGGATGCTCGAGGTGCTCCTGACCTCTCTTTCTACTGTTACCTCGTGGTGGAGAATAAAATTCCACTTTGCAGCTATGACACCCAAGGATTCCATTGGAGAAAAAAGAAAAGTTCAAGATGTGAGCTTGCAGGAGTCAAACCCAAAAGTATGAACCCAACAAAAGCCCAGGATGACCTGGGGAACTTGGAGGGACAGCGGTGAGCCCCACACATGTGAGATTAATGATGCCACTTAGGCCGTGATGAAGGTGAGAGAAAAGAACGGGTAGCCCGCACATGCCTGGGCGCTCACTGTACACACTGCTTGCTGCCCGTCCAGACTAGGCTCAGTCTCTTATCATTGATGCTTCTATCTCTCTCTCCCATTCTCCCTTCCTCTGAAATCAATAAAACTATATTAAAAAACATAAACTGCATCCTTATTGAGGTAAGTTACAGGGTCATGACGGAAAAATCTCTGCTCCCCACCATGACTCCTCTCCAGGTCCCTGTCCTCCTGGGATGCAGACACCTTCTCCTTCTCCTTCTCCCCCTTGACTGTGCTCACAGTGATACAGGTGACACCTCCTCCTTCAGGGAAGGACTTTGGCTTTCTTCCTTGGAAGACACAGGAGACCAAGTAGCCTGCTCATTCTAAGGTTAGGGGCTCTTGGGCACAAGTCTTCCTCCCAGGCCCTGTGGATCCCCAGGTTCTTCTCCTGGTGCTTTCTCCTTGCGTCTCCACCCCTGAATTCAGTGGGGTAAGTTGTGCAGGTGACGACTGGGCCCTGGATTCCCTCATAGGCTGGGGGCCACTGCATCCCTTTCTCCAACCCAAAGTACCATGTGGTGTGTGCGTCTCTGGTTTTAGAGTTCTGCTTGGATTCCGGGGGCATCATGACCCTGTCCTATGCTACAGGGGTGGGTCCTCAAACACAGCCTTTACAGGTGATGTGGTTTCTCTGTCATATGCTGTGTGGGTGGGTCCCTAAACACAGCATATATTGGTGATATGGTCTTTGGAAGAGTGATGCTGAAACACTCAGCGTTACTAGTTGTTAGACTGAACAGACTGAGGGTCAGCAAGCTGTGGACACGAGCTAGGCAGAGGGTGGAAGACATCGGGTCATTTGCAGAGAATATCTACAGTTACTTGGTGACCACAGGCACCGTTGCTGGTAGGTCACAGGTGGCTCGCCAGCTCCTCGCTCAGGTGCACGGGCTATGCGTGCAGGTTGAAGGGAACGCTCATATTTTGAAAGGCCCCTGAGAGGAGTCCCGGAGCTGCTGCTAGTTAGGAACCTCACAGAGGGAAGATGCTGTGGAGGTCGAGTCGCAGTTCTCACAGGCACACATCAAAGTTCACATGGAGACATGGCTGCAAAGTCTGTCAGTGATGTTGCTCAAAATGATCTTCACACAACAGCATCAGGCCCAACACTGAGGACTGAGAGATAGAACTAGAATCAGAAAGCTGGTTCAAGGTTCTCCATTTTATGCTGTTTCTCAGACTAATAATGCCTTTTTAGTGGTTCACATTGACTAGCCATTCTCATCTTAGCCACACAAAGATTAAGAGAAACATTTAAGAAAATACTCAAGTTCCTTATCCTGTTGGCACAGTCCTGCCTTACAACTCAGTAAAGGAAGCTTCGGATTAGAGAGATTTCAGCGTGGACCAGTGAACACGCAGGGGCTCGGTCCCTGGACCCTGCTGTGGAGCAGGGCTTTCCATGGGGAGTTTCTGGCCCCGTGCTGGCCATAACCTGGTTGGAGCCACCTGACCCCAGTGAGCAGTACTTTATCCAGCATCAGTCTAGAAACACTCTTTGTAGCTAAATAACTAACATTACTATTCAGAATACATGAATAATAAAGTGAAAGCGCTTTAAAGATGTGAACACTATATAACACCAGGGAAGATCCTCACAACACAAATTCTAACATAAAATACTTTTAAATATCTGTGAAATACTCATTCTAAAAGCAAACCATGCCAAGACTCTGAATTCAACTTCGTGGTAGGAAAGAAAAAAAAAAAGAATCACTTTACAGTTCTTTTATCACTCAGAAATAAGCCAAATCTTAGGGATAGACACCCCCCCCATACCATGTGCACATGTGTAAGTGATGGAACCCTCAAAAGTGTTTCCTTCTCTCACCTGGGGGGTTAAGAAATGCAGCATCCATTCTAAACCATAAACATAAAACAATGCCCAAATACCTTGAATAGTTTTCTTATTATTTTTTTGTGTATTATATTTTTCCAATGATTAAAAATGTATTTGTGAAATCATTAACGTTTATGATGTCTTAACCTGCTATGTGGGGGAAATGAAGCCAATGACCTTGAGTGTTGCATTGGGGGTAGGATGGGAGAGGGCTGTGCTAGGCAGAAGACAAGGCAGAATTACCTTCTCCACATGTTTGTAAGCCATCCGGGCTGCAGTCTGGCCCTTGAATCAGATGTGGGGCCTCCCTTGTCAGCTCGTAGTGATGCCCGCTATGCCAACCCTCTGCCCATACTGAGCTGAACTCCACCACTGCTCCTTGGACATGCCCGGAAGGGCAGTATCACTTCCTTTATCTGTTATTACAGAGGTGCAGTCCACAGTGGATCTTTATTAAATGGAATGGAATTTACTGAAAAAATACATTTTTAGAGATCCACCTATTTTTATTCAACTGCTATCAAAACGTCAACTGAGTTACCCTGAAAGTTCAAAATAAAACGTGTCATAGGCATGGCTTTGAAATGGAAGAAATGAAAACCTCTGAAAAAATTCCATAATATCCACTTAAAATGCATCTCAAGCACAGAGAGCATATACCAGTGACGAGATGATAAAAGACCAAACAAAACCACACATTTATTAAACAGGTAAACTGTTTAATAAATGCTGGTTTACACATCGGTTCATTTATTTTATGGCAAAAGAGTGTAATTATACTTACTAATAGGAAAAGTGAAGACACCAGAAAAACTCAGCACATTTCACAATTTCTAAAATTTATATTTGTTAGTTTCTGATTAGCTTCTATTTCCACAGTTACTAAAGTCTGCTTTTAAGACCATCATTCTAAAACAAATTGAAACTTGCAAAGAAAATGCCAGAGATATTTGCAAGTACCTTGTAATTTCTATTAAAAAAAACCCAACAACCCATCTTATGCATGAACAGATTAAAAATAGATATTATAACTTAAAATAGACATTTTTACTTTTCCATGTTTCATTTCTTTTTCTTAATTCTACTTCAAAAAAGAAAAGAAAAGAAAAAGACTAGTAATTTAATTTACAATTTGAACTGTTCATGCTAAGCATGCAAGATTCTGTCATCACCGTACCACTTTCTGTCTCCTTTTCTTGCAATGATTTTTTTTTTTCATGAGCAACTTTCTAGCTCTCCCATCGAACCCAACAGGCTTTTGCTAACTTCTCTTTAAAGGAAACTATGAGGATAGAAGTAAGTGCTCTGTTCAGAGTTCCTGCCTTCAGGAGCAGAGCCTCTAACTGAGCTGTGGTGACTAACCAACCTCCCTTCTGCTGAGAGCCACACTCAGGAGAGCTGGGGAGGGAGAAGGAGGCCAAGAGAGCCCAGCTTCTCCCTAGAATCACAAGCTTAAGAGCGAGTGCCCACAGCACTGCATATGACACAGACACGCCTCCTCCTGCAGCCATACCCCTCCTGGGTGGGCAGGTGCCTGAAAGAAAAGGGGGGCTGCAGGTTGGAGGAAAGAGCTTCTTACCAGGAAGGCTGAGTGCATTGCTTCTCCATCAGCCTGTGCCTGAATCAGTTCACCCTGTGCACTGTGGGGATTACATGGCCTGTGAGGAAACAGGCCTAAGGGTGCATGGTTTTCTTTTCTTTTTTAAACAACATATTTTTATTGATTTCAGAGAGGAAGAGAGAGGGAGAGATAGGAACATCAATGATGAGAGAGAATCATGGATCGGGTGCCTCCTGCACACACCCCACAGCGCATGGAGCCCACAACCCTGCATGTGCCCTTACCAGGAATCTAACTGTGACCTCCTGGTTCCTAGATTGGTGATCAGCCACTGAGCCACGCTGCTGGAGGAGCAGGGTTTTCAATACATAGCAGATGTTGGCCCCGGCATCATGGAACCATATCCTTGGGGCTGCAGTGAATGGGCACACTGTGTGGCCCTAGGGGTGGATGGGAGTACAGATTAAATCTACAAGGATTCCGCACTGACCACCACAGAGAGCACTGGCCGCGCATTGCCTTGTTTCTCTTCCTGCGGCTGTGGAGGGCAGTCAGGGTTCGTGGGGTACATAATCAGCCTTGCCCAGCCTGGGGTTTTTGTGTGTTGTGGCTTCAGACTGGGGCACTTCATGTGGCTGCTTCTTCCTTTTTCCTTTGTCATATGCTTGCCAAGATTTCATTAGGGCTTCCTGGCACTGTCCTTGTGGGAGGCCACACAAACCATGTCACTCTCTAGCCTCAGAGGTCACTTCCAGGTGCTCCAAGTGAGAAAGTTGCCCACAGCCCAGAATGCTAGCATTGCCAGGATGACTGTGGAAACCCTTCCTGTCCTCGGGGGGAGGGCATGCTGTCCCCTCAGGGGCCACTGCCTTTCATCTAGGTTTCCCTGGTCATTGTTATCTGCCTGTTCCAGTCTTTGGGGAAAAGGCATCCTGTAGGAGCCTACCCTGCTAGTATCTGACCGGCACAGGAGACAGGAGACCTTGGTCACTCAGGCCTCTACAATCACTTTCTGCCCTTTCAGCTCCGATGCCTCACTCAGTGTTTCCACCACTGCTGTGGTCCCTGGTGCCCTCCTTCTCCCATCTCAGCGTAGGGATGTGTAGGGGTGCGGATTAGATGAGCAATGTACTAGCACAGGAACCATGTTGGAAAGACAGCCTGCTGGAGTCGAGGTCTCCTTCATACTTGAGGGGTGACACAACTAAACGCATGAATCACAGGACTCAGGGCCAGGCTGTGCCCAGCCATAGGCTCAGCGGTGCCTGTCTCTGGCCAGCAGGAAGGTATGGCTGCCATCGTGTGCCTCACACACTTGCAGTCATTCTGAGTGCCAACCAGAATCCCAGCCATGAAATTTTTGGTGTTTTGAAGATGGAGACCATTTTCCCAGAGTTTTATTGGTAGATGCAGTGCCATTATCTAGAGCAGATATTTGTGCTCTAAAAAATTACACTTATGAATGAAGGAATGGATAAATGAACGGATGAATGAATGGTGGCAATTTGGAGCTAGGAAATGGGGAAGGGACACTGACATTCTGCAAGCAAATATGTTTTCCACACAACCATTGCTCCAGTTCTGAATCCCGCAAATACAAGTAGAACTCATTTCAAAGAGACATAAGGATGCGCTACCAAGCCATGCTCTCTATGGGCGGGAGTCCGTCAGTGTTCCTCTTAAATCCCATTCACTGAAACCGCCCTGATGGCAGTCACGGATAAAAATACCTTAGCGAGGTGAATGTCTTCTTTTTGTCTTTAATTACTGAAATATTTGTGTGTACTTAATCAGCTGCGTATTTATAGAATCAAAAGAACGACGTTGCAGTTTCTAAACACTCCATAGTATAAGAGAATTTGCCCATTTCCTACACAGTAATAAGCACTGCTTGATTTTAGGGCTTTAATTGAAGAGTTAGTACCCACATGAAATGATCAGAAATTAACTGGAAGGTCTCTTACCCTCTGGGACAACATGGAGGAACCTGGAAAGTATTAATGCTGAGTGAAATAAGCCAAACGGAGAAAGACAAACATCACATGATCACACTCATTTGTGGAATCTAATGAGCAGAATAAATTGACCCAAAACAGGGAGGCATGGAACAGACTGATATACCTCGATATGCAGGTGGGAGATGAGAAGAGATAAATCAAAGAACTTAGGTCCTTATAGGCACAGCCCATGGACATGGGCCGTAGGGTGGGGAAGCCCTGTGAGGGCTGGGTAGGGATTGGGAGGAGGAGGGTAAAGAGTAGGGAATGGGAGATATCTGTAATACTATCAATAATATAAATAAATAGATAGATAGATAGATAGATAGGTAAATAAATAAATAAATAAATAAATAAATAAATAAATAAATTAACCTGAAATTAATATTGTGCTCCAAACCCAGACACAGTTTACCCAAAGAGGGCAGACACCTCGTTGAAGGGAATATAAAGTCAGTAGATGGGATGAAAGAGTTTCTGTATTGGATGAAGGGAAAGGAGGCAGCGAGCACTGTCTGTGGTACAAGAAAGATGAATGCCCTGCCTCTGCCAGGTCAGCTGGTGGGGGCAGGGATAGGGTAGGGAAAGGAGGGCGGGATGGGGGTGAGGGACGAGGGGCTTACACCCAGAGGGAGAGAACAGCCATGAGGACCAGAGAGGGTCTCTAAGTACACCCATCACCAGGCTGAAATCTCCACTATCCTAGGTTCCCATAGAGGGCAACATTGTATAAAAGATGTCAACCTAGAATCTGCCAATTCATCCCTGTTGATGAAGCCGCAGCAACCGTGAATTCCACACTGGACTTGGCCTCCCGCTCGGCCTGATGTGTCCACAGGGCAGGAAAATGTGCAGAGGAGACCACAAATACAGGGATCGTGAGCCTGGGGTCCTTATGGTGGTGACGGAGCATCCAGCGTGTTTCCCCTGTCCTTGGCCACCATCCTTGCATCTCGGATAGCAGGTTGCATCATATCCTATAAGTGCATATGCCTCTAGTCATTTAATCCAGTGGAAATGTCAGGGAAACGGTGCTTCTGCAGTCCCCGAAAAAGACAGCAAACTACAGGGATGAGGAAGCAGCATCTACATTTCAAGTCCAGCATTACCGAGTCCACCTGTGCTGGGCGGGATGGCAGCCCAGGGGGAGACCCCAACTGGGGAGAATGACAGCAAGGGTTGACCAAGGATTAACCCAGCATTCAGGGAGAGGTGTGGCAGGTGCAAGGTCATCCATAGCTACAGATCCCAGAGTTATTTCCGTCACTGAATAGACAGGTGCCCCATCAATGATTCCTCTTTCATCCCTGAGCTTCTTCAAGGTAGCAAAGAAGGCACATTGTGCATGGAGTCACACCATTCAGTTATATTACTTTATTTTTATTTTATTTTTAAAATTTATTTTTATTGCTTTCAGAGAGGAAGGGAGAAAGAGATAGAAACATCAGTGATGAGAATCATTGATTGGCTGCCTCCTGCACACCCAACACTGGGGATCAAGCCCACAACCCCAGCATGTGCCCTTAACTGGAATTGAAACGTGATCTCCTGGTTCATAGGTCGATGCCCAACCACTGAGCCACACCGGCCAATCATATTATTTTAAATGTCCAATCATCTGCTGCTCTCAGTCCACATGGGGCTGCGGGTGAGAATGTGCAGGAAGTGTTTCAGGCCTGACATTAGTGAACTGAAATGAATGAAACAGTAAGTCAGATTTTCAGTCCCTTGTTCATAAGAAATAGAAAAATAAGACTTTTGATTTAGGCTATTGCTTTGTCCATGAAGGTCAAAACCCAAGTAAAAGAAATGGTTCAGATCAAATTAAGTCATGCTCATCTGTAAACTAAAGCTCATTACTTACCAATTACAACTTGTAGGTCTAGATAATATTTTCCCTTTGCCAAAGTAACCATGGTGTGTGCATCTCTGTGTGTATGCATATGTGTCTCAGTATGTTTCTGTATATGCATATGTGTCTGTGTGTATGCATATGTGTCTGTGTGTTTCTGTGTATTTATGCATATCTATATGCATATGTGTATTTTCATATGCATCTGTGCATGTTTCTGTATATGTATGCATATGTGTCTGTGTATCTGCATATGTGTAAATGTGTTTGTGTTTGTGTCTGAGTGTGTGTCTGTGTTTGCAGTTCATCCAGCATCACCATTGGGACCCTTTGGTTTCTTTTCTACTCAGCACCCAGAACCCCTGGGAAGAAGTTATTTGCACAGCAGGACCTCTGGCCCACCCTGTCCATATCCGCTGTTCGGTGGGGTTGGGAGCAAAGGAATCTGTTGAACTTCATAGTCCCAGTCATGCTGTTGGAAGTGTGTTTCAATGTGCTTCTTGCATACTACATTCTGCGCCCACACGTGTCACTTCAATCATTAAAAACTCCTTTGGGGAGAGGGAGAAAATGGCGGCGGAGTAGACGGATGCCTCTGGAGCTTTGTCGCTGGGCAGAAGGAGAGAGAGCGGCTGACAGTTGCATTGGGAGTGTTTTTTGGCAAGCTAGGAGTCAGTTGTCCTCCAGGAGAAGGCGGAGAAATGCTGGAAGGGGCTCTCCCGGCCAGGCAGCCCCACTGCCACGGGGCTTTTGTTGGCCAGAGCCACCAGTGCGAATGCGGAGCCTGAGCCATCTTGCAGTGGGAGGTGGATGTCTGCGGTGGTCTGAAGCCTTCGGCTGGGCACCCATGAAGCAGCCAGGGACCGGGGACACAGAACTCTGCTATCCAAGTGGCGCAGACACGCGGCGGAACCAGAGATCCACAGAGCACACGGACAGGTCAGATTGCACCTGAGATAAGGGGGAGGTAGATGTCTGCGGAGACCTGAAAGCTGCGGCTGACGGAGGCACCCACAGAGCAGCCAGGGACCCAGAGCACGGCTTCCCAGGTGGCACAGACGAGAAGGCGGGGATTTGGAGATCCACGTGGCGTGCAGAAGGGTCAGATTTCACCTGGGTCAGAGAGAGAGAACTACATAATCAGACAGCGGGAGAAAAAAGACCATGGGCAGAAAAAGAAACAGCCCACATAAGACAGAAAGGCAGGTTTCACCAGAAAAGGAAGTAAACGAAATAGAACCAGAAAAAAGCCTACCAGAGAAAGAGTTCAGAGAAATGATCATAATGTGGTTGAAAAGAATGGAAGACAAATTTGACAATATGAGTAAGAGCCAAGAGGAAATGAAGAAGAAACTAGAGGAGGTGAAGAAGCAGCAAGAAGAAATGCAGAATAATCAAGAAGAAATGAAAAATGACATCACTGCTATAAAGAACTCAATAGAAAGCATCAAAAGTAGACTAGAAGAAGCAGAGGACTGCATCAGTGAGCTAGAAGACACAGTAGGAAAAAATACCCAAGTTCAGCAGCTTCTAGAAAAAAAAGTTAAAAAGCAAGAGGAGAGTCTAAGGGAACTTTGGGATAACATGAAACAAAACAACATCCACATAATTGGGGTCCCAGAAAGAGTGGAAACTGAACAAGGATTTGAGAACGTGTTTGAAGAAATAATGACAGAAAATTTCCCCAATATAGAAAAGAAAAAACCCACACAAATCCAAGAAGCTCACAGAGTCCCAAGCAAAATGAACCCCAACAAACCGACACCGAGGCACATTATAATTAAATTGGCAAACACCGACGACAAAGTAAGAATCTTAAAAGCAGCCAGAGAGAAACAGAAAGTTACCTACAAAGGAACCCCCATAAGACTAGCTACTGACTTCTCAACAGAAACTCGTCAGGCCAGAAGGGAATGGAATGAAATATACAAAGTTATGCAAAGGAAGGGTCTGAATCCAAGAATACTGTACCCTGCAAGACTCTCAATCAAAATTGAAGGTGAAATCAGAAGCTTCACAGACAAAAAAGGACTAAGGGAATATATTACCACCAAACCAGCAATGCAAGAAATGTTAAAAGGTCTGCTGTAATAAAAAGAAAGAGGAAGCGAAGAAGGAACTCGGGGGTAAGGACTAAAAATGGCAACAGATAAGTACTTATCAATAATAACTTTAAATGTAAACGTTTTAAATGCTCCAATGAAAAGACATAAGGTAACCGATTGAATAAGAAAACATGATCCATATATCTGCTGTCTGCAAGAAACCCACCTTAGGAAAAGAGATGCACACAGATTGAGGGTGAAGGGATGGAACATGGTATTTCAGGCAAATGGAAATGAAAAAAAAAAGCTGGGGTTGCAATACTTATATCTGACAAATTAGATGTCAAAGTGAAGGACATAACAAGAGATAAAGAAGGTCACTTCATAATTCTAAAGGGAACAATCCAACAAGAAGAAATAACTCTGGTAAACATATATGCACCCAATATAGGAGCACCTAAATACATAAAATAAACTCTTGGAGGATATTAAGGGAGAGATTGACAGCAATACAATCATAGTAGGAGACTTTAATATCCCACTGTCACCACTGGACAAATCCTCTAAACAAAAATTCAGCAAAGAAACATCAATCCTAAATGACTCACTAAACCAGATGGAATTAATTGACATCTTCAGAACATTTCACCCCAAAGACACAGAATATACATTCTTCTCCAGTGCACATGGGTCATTTTCAAAGATAGATCATATGTTGGGTCATAAGAAAAGTCTCTTCAAATTCTAGAAGATAGAAATCATATCAAGCATTTTCTCAGACCACAGTGGCATAAAACGGGAAATCAACTGTAATAAAAACAATAGAAAGAAATAAAACACATGCAGACTAAACAGCATGCTATTAAACAATGACTGGGTAACCAAAGAGATCAAAAAAGAAATAAAAAACATCATGGGAACAAATGACAATGACAACACAACAAAACAAAATTTATGGGACACAGCGAAAGCAGTCTTGAGAGGGAAGTTCATAGCCCTACAAGCCTACTGCAAAAAAAAAAAAAACAGGAAACATTGGTAATAAATTACCTAACCCTACAACTCAAAGAGCTAGAACGAGAGAAACAAGAAAAGCCCAGTGTACTCAGAAGGAAGGAAATAGTGAAGATCAGAGTGGAGATAAACAACTTGGAGACCAAAGAAACAATTCAAAAGATCAACAAAACAAAGAGCTGGTTCTTTGAAAAGATAAACAAGATTGATGGACCCCTAGCCAGGCTCACCAAGAAGCAAAGAGAGAAGACCCAAAGAAACAAAATCAGAAATGAAAGAGGAGAAATAACAACAGACCCTGTGGAAATACAAAGGATTGTTAAAAAATACTATGAACAGCTCTATTCCAACAAATTGGACAACCTGCAAGAAATGGACATTTTCCTAGAAAAATATAACCTTCCAAAACTCTATGAGGAGGAAACCAAACATCTCAATAGTCCAATAACTATAGAAGAAATTGAAGCAGTCATCAAAAAGCTTCCAGCAAATAAAAGCCCAGGTCCAGATGGCTACACAGGAGAGTTTTACCAAACATTCAAGGAAGAACTAAAACCTATTCTCCTCAGACTATTCAAAAACATTCAAGAAGAAGGAACACTTCCAAACACCTTGTATGAAGCCAGCATCACCCTAATACCAAAACCAGATAAAGACAACACAATGAAAGAGAATTATAGGCCAATATCTCTCATGAACATAGATGCCAAAATCCTCAACAAAATTCTAGCAAACTGAATCCAGCAGTACATCAGAAAGATCATACACCATGACCAAGCAGGATTCTTCCCAGGAATGCAGGGATGGTTCAATATCTGCAAATCAATAAATGTGATACATCATATAAACAAATTGAGAGATAAAAATCACATAGTCTTATCAATTGATGCAGAAAAAGCATTTGACAAAATCCAACACCCTTTCTTGATAAAAACTCTCAGCAAAGTGTGAATAGAAGGATCATACCTCAACATCATAAAAGCCATATATGATAGACCCACAGCTAACATCATACTCAATGGGCAAAAACTAAAACCATTTCCCCTAAGAACAGGAACAAGACAGGGATGCCTACTCTCACCTCTCCTGTTCGACATAGTACTGGAAGTATTAGCCATTGCAATTAGACAACAAGAAGAAATAAAAGGCATTCAAATTGGAAAAGAAAAAGTAAAGCTGTCCTTATTTGCAGATGACATGATGTTGTACATAGAAAACCCAAAGGACCCCATTCCAAAACTAATTGACTTAATTAATGAATTTGGCAATGTAGCAGGATACAATATTAATGCTAAGAAGTCTGTGGCATTTCTATACACTAATAGTGAAATTATAGAAAGAGAAACTAAAAAAGCAATCCCATTTACCATCGCACCAAAAAAATTAAGATACCTAGGAATAAACCTAACTAAAGAGGTAAAAGACCTTTATGCAGAAAACTACAGGACACTGAAAAAAAGAGATAGAGGAAGATGTTAACAGATGGAAGAGCATACCATGCTCATGGATTGGGAGAATCAACATCATTAAAATGTCCATACTACCCAAAGCAATCTACAGATTCAATGCACTACCCATTAAAATACCAATGACATATTTCACAGACCTAGAAAGAATTCTTCATAGATTCATCTGGAACAAGAAAAGACCACGGATAGCTACAGCAATTCTGAGAAGGAAGAATAAAGTAGTTGGGATCTCAATACCAGACTTCATGCTATACTACAAAGCAACTGTTCTCAAAACAGCCTGGTAGTGGCACAAGAACAGACATATAGACCAATAGAATAGAATAGAGAACCCAGATATCCACCCAAACCACTATGCTCAATTAATATTTGACAAAGGAGGCATGAACATTCAATGGAGCCAAGATAGCCTCTTCAATAAAAGGTGTTGGGAAAATTGGACAGATACATGCAAAAAATTGAAACTGAACCACCAACTTACACCAAATACAAAAATAAACTCAAAATGGATACAGGACTTAAACATTAGAAAGGAAACCATAAGAATACTAGAGGAATCCACAGGCAGCGCAATCTCAGATATATGCCGAAAGAACTTCTTCACTGATACTGCTCCAAAGGCAATGGAAGCTAAAGAAAAAATAAACAAATGGGACTACATCAAAATAAAAAGCTTTTGCACAGCAAAAGAAACCATCAACAAAACAACAAGAAAGATCACTGTATGGGAGAACATATTTGCAAATGTTATCACTGATAAAGGTTTAATCTCCAAAATCTACAGCCAACTTATACAACTTAATAAAAGGAAGATGAAGGATCCAATAAAAAAATGGGCAACGGACCTAAATAGAACCTTTTCAAAAGACGACAGAAGGAAGGCCAAGAGACACATGAAAACATGTTTAAAGTCATTAATCATCCTAGAGATGCAAATCAAAACGACAATGCGATACCATCTTACACCTTTCAGAATGGCAGTCATCAACAAATCAACAAAGGACAAGTGTTGTTGAGGATGCGTATAAAAAGGAACCCTTGTGCACTGTTGGTGGGAATGCAGACTGGTGCAGCCACTGTGGAGAACAGTATGGAGTTTCCTCAAAAAACTAAAAATGGATCTCCCATTTGACCCTGTAATCCCACTCTTAGGAATTTATCCTAAGAAATTACAAACACCAATCAGAAAGGATTTATGCACCCCTATGTTCATAGCAGCACAATTTACAATAGCTACAATTTGGAAACAGCCTAGGTGCCCGTCAGCAGATGAGTGGATCAGAAAACTGTGGTACATCTACACAATGGAATTCTATGCTGCCATTAAAAAGAAGGAATTCTTACCATTTTCAGCAACCTGGTTGGAACTGGAGAGCCTTATGCTTAGTGAAATAAGCCAGTCAATGAAGGAGAAGCATCACATGATCGCACTCATTGGGGTATAATAAAGAACATTATAAACTGATGAACAAAAGATAGATACAGAGATAGTAAAGCTTCAAACACACTGTGAAATTACAGCAGGAAGATTAAAGTTAGGTGAGCTAGATAAGAGATCAATCAAAGGACTTGTAGGCATGCATATAAGCATAACCAATGAACATAGACACTGGGCGGTTGGGGTATGCCTGGGAGGGAGGGGGGGCAATGGGGTAATATGTATAAAAATTAATAAAAAAAAGAAAAAAAACTCCTTTGGGGCTCACAGAGGGAGCTCCCACATACTGGACACTGTTCGGACCCTCACTGTGACCCAGTGCTTTGGGCAGCACCATTTACCTTGCATAGGTGGGGACGCAGGTATGGTGGCAGCACTATGGAACCTGCAGGACTCAGAACTCCTCCCGGCACCTGTCCACCGCGCCAAGCATTCTCTCAGTGTCTCTGTGTTGACCAAGCTCTATTGAGACTAATGGTTAATATCTCATATCCCTTTAGCACCTTAAGGTGGACCATCAGCTGGTGGCCTCCCAAGTGGCTGCCTGAAACCCATGGTTTACAATGCATTTGGTGGAAGAGGGTCATACTTTCCACCTTCCCATCTGGCAGGTGAGTGTTCAAAGGTCAATGTGACTCCACAAGGGTCTTGGGCCCCAGAGCTCATCTCTATCACCCTCCTAGCAAGGGGGTGTGAGAAAGGGCTTGGAAATACTCAGCAGGACGGTGACCTGGAGGCCTAGCGGGGAGGGAGACAGATGAGGGCTATTTGGGAGGTTGTCGCTTCTGCACACGTCTCTATTTTGTGCAATGTGTCTTCTTGGTTTGAATAAGGGGAATGAATGGAGACTTTCTGAGATCCAATCACAAACTAGATTAGTGGATTTCAAAATGTTAAGACCTGAAGCACACACGCGCATGCATACCCACAGCCCAGAAAGAAGAATGGCATAAAACAATCCTCACTGGGACTCCGCGCGGTGCACTAGGCACTTTATTTCTGTGCTGACCCTTTCCTCTCTTCTCCATCAACACTGTGAATGCTGACTTAATGAATGAGTGTGAATACATGCCATGAACCTGGGCTATGTTTCATACAGTGTGAATCTGGTTTTATTGCATCTATATGATGTTGAACATAAAAAGATCAAGTCATTTGCATGCTTTTATAATTGGGATGTTTGCCTATTTTTATTCTGCTTAGCTGACTCCTTTTATAGTATTAACAGAACAACGTTTTTATTTCACACATAAATCAGTAAATGGCATCCATAGACGAAGCTGACCTTTGGCGTCTGTGGTGTCAGAGGCCTCCAGGTAAACTGTGAACACAGAGACAAATGGACCTGTCAATCGGCCATGGTATTACTGGCTCTTAAAGCAGACAGCCCCAGAGGACTACTCTCCATTCCCTCTAAGACCTTCATTGTGAGCGATTATAAATGTATAGACAAACACTGAAAATTCCCAAACTTACATTTACAGGGAGCAATGAGCTCCAGAAAGCCAAGAGGGAAGCACCAGGAATGCTTCATGACCTCCTGTAAGATAGTTACAGCATCACAGAGCTCGCTGACTGCAACAGGCTGGTGCTGGGAATCCTGCACTGTCCCCAGTGAGGGTTGGTCCAACTAATGCTAAGGAAACAAATGCTCTTCTCTTGTGAAAATGTCTTAATGTGCACATTTCTTTTTTTTAAAATTATTTTATATATTTCTATTAAATTTATCAGGGTGACATTGGCTAATAGGATCATATAAGTTTCAATTATAAATTTCTTTTAAAAAAATCTTTATTGTTGAAATTATTGCACATGTCCCCTCTGTCACCCATTGACCTTGCCCAGCCTGTTCCCACCCCACCCGAGACCCTGACCACCTATTGTCTGTGTCCATGGGTGATGCATATACACATATGAGTTCATTGGTTGATCTCTTCCCACCCTCAGCCCTCCCCTGCCTTACCTCTGAGATCTCTCAGTCTGTTCCATGCTTCTATGTCTCTGGTCTATTTTTGTTCATCAGTTTATGTTGTTCATTAGATTGTCTGTTCCATGCTTCTATGTCTCTGGTCTATTTTTGTTCATCAGTTTATGTTGTTCATTAGATTCCACATGAGTGAGATCATGTGATCCCTGTCTTTGACTGGCTTATTTCACTTAGCATAATGCTCTCCATGTCCCTCCATGCTGTTGCAAATGGTAAGAGTTACTTCTTTTTTATAGCTGCATAATATTCGATTGTGTAAATGTACCACTTTTCTTAATGTGCAGATATAATTTGAAGAAAAAAATCTGGGCTTCACAATAGAAAAAGAAAGGAAAATGCGGGGGTGCGTCACTGCTGCCCTTCGCCTGCTGGGTTCCTGGCTCTGTGCTTCCCTATGGCCGTCTGTACCCACTTTTCTCTCAGGGTCTACTGTAAGGCAACAGGAGGAGGAGAGAGTGGCATGATGCCACTTCCAACCTGAGGCCTCTGAAGCATCCCATGTTTCCACCCACGTCCCTGGGCATGTGGCCTACTGCTGCCGGCCAAGCTCCTGGTCAGGCCGGCCCCTGGCAGAGACCTCCATATATGTCCACATATCAGCCAACCTAATCCACCAAGTGAAGGACACCACTGAGGCGAGTCTTGAGTGACACCGGAGCGAGTTTCGAGCGCAATGTTAACATGGCCCTCACCGTGTGACAGTGGCATAGCTAACACATCACTGCACTGCATGGCTACAGTTGTTCATAATTATGACGTTTCAGATGAGCACACCCAATTTTAACAATTGTAAGGAGTAAGCTAGGTGTGTATGAAAACTGCTGCATTGGGGCTCTTTGTTACCCAGCACTACTTAACTAACACATAAAGCTGCTCTCCTCTGTGTAAAATTAGCTCTAGAAGCTCTTATTCTACCTAACATATAGATTTTATGAAATTAAGCAAGAAAAAATAATGATCAGACATAATCACTAGAAATTATTATATGAAAATAATTATTTTATCTGAAGGGACATTTTAAAAGTAAAATGTGAGTAAACTTCAAGATGTGTATTCACTCTGTTTACTTCTGCCAATTTCCTATAACAGATTTATATTTTGTTCCTAAGGTAGAAAGGGAGTTCAAAGTAGAAACGTCACTTATAAGCTTAATAAGAACTTTTTTCCCTAGTTAATGTATAGAATAAAATATACATGCAGAAAAGTTTAAAAAAACTCAAAATTGTTTGCTTTGGCATTAAAGGTCCTAAATATATGAAGGGAAACTTTTTTTTGACCAGTGTCATTTAGGCTGAGAGAACCATCTATTTCCCTGTGAGAGCTGCATTGTGGGGAGTGAACTGCACTCTAATAACATGCATTCATAACCAAATGCTTGGCATACATTTTCTGGTGGGTGGTTTAGTCCAGCAGAGTGAGGACAAATTAACATTTTTTATACTCTACTTACAGGAACATTATCCTTCCCCTGTCAAAATATGAAACAAACAAACAAACAAACAAACAAACAAGCAGGAAATGGCCTCAGAATGTGGATTCTAAGGGAGGCAGCTGTTGTCTCTGTTACAATTTCTGAAAGACATTCCGATACTTTCATGTAAGAAACGTTTCAACAAATGGCTGGTATGCCTCAAATCTCTCATCTTCTGAGTTCTAAGAAATGGAATAATAATAACCCCCAAATAATGTGAAGTAGTGCCCAGCTGGTATGGCTCAGTGGTTGAGCATCCACTCAGTAGGTCATGGCTCAATTCATGGTCAGGGCACATACCTGGGTTGTGGGCTCGATTCCCAGTTTCAGGAGTGCAGCAGGCAGCCAATCAATGATTCTCTCTCATCATTGATGTTTCTGTCTCTCTCTTCCTCTTTGAAATAAATACAAATGTATTAAAACAATAATAAGGTGAAGTAGTTGTTGTAACCTCCCCAGCACAATGCCACTGCTCACCTCACCAGAGTCCATGGATCATGTACATGTCAGCATGGACAGCCCACAGTGAGGTGAGAATAAGAATAATAGTAAATAGCCCTAGCTGGTTTGGCTCAGTGGATTGAGTGTGGGCCCGAGGATTTAAAGGGTCTGGATTTGACTCTGGACAAGGACACATGCCTGTGTTGTGGGCTCCATCCCTGGTGAGGGTGAGGGATGTGCAGGAGGCAGCCGATCGGTGGTTCTCTCTCATCATTGATGTTTCTATCTCTCTCTCCCCTCCTCTTTGAAATCAATAAAAATCTTATATAATAAACAGGTAATATGTAAATTGACCATCATACTCTCACAAGATGGCTGCCTATGACCAGGCTGGCAGTGGAGTTAGTGAGGGATGACAAAATGACTGAAAAGCAGGCTGTCTGCGGCAACCAGGCTGGCAGAGGGTGTTAGTGATGGACAACTGAACGACTGAATAGCAGGCTGCGTGGTGTGACCAGACTGGCCGTGAGGGCCGATCAGGCCAACAGGGGGAGCAGTTGGGGGTGATTAGGCCAGCAGGGTGGCAGTTGGGGGCAACCAAGCCAGCAGGGGGGACAGTTAGGCGTGACCAGGCTGGCAGAGGGGTGAAGTTGGGGTTCCCCCCGCCCGCGGGGGGGGGCCAGTTAGGGGTGACAAGGCAGGCAGGCAGATGAGCGATTAGGAGCCAGTGATCCAGGATTTTGAGAGGGATGCCTGACTGCTGGTTGGGATTGGGCTTAAATTGGCAATCAGACATTCCCTGAGGGGTCCTGGATTGGAGAGGGTGCAGGCTGGGCTGAGGAAAACCCCCATGCACAAATTTTGTGCATTTGGGCCTCTAGCATATATATATATATATATATATATATATATATA
This sequence comes from Lasiurus cinereus, assembly GCA_011751065.1. Classification (NCBI taxonomy): domain Eukaryota; kingdom Metazoa; phylum Chordata; class Mammalia; order Chiroptera; family Vespertilionidae; genus Lasiurus; species Lasiurus cinereus. Next base: position 898,062 of record JAAGEH010000035.1, on the reverse strand, counting down.
TATATATATTTAATAAGGGGAGGGAGGCCTGGCTGCAATGGCTCAGTGATTAAATATCCTATATAATAAAAGGCCAGTGATCATAAGTATAATGACTGGAATGACAGCTTGACCAGTGGCTATGGAATGCATTGACTATCTCTAGGTCCCTCCCCTCTGGTCCATAGGCTCAGATAACAGCATGGCAAATGGGGACCCATGGTGAACTGGAGTGGTGGCAGGTGAGACTGGGGACTGGCAAGTGGGCAGAATGGCTGAATTCTTGGTCTCTCCTCAGCCCTCAGGATCTGATCACAGCATGGTGAACAGGAACTATGGCGAACAAGGGTGGGTGGCAGCAGGGTGGGACTGGTGTGTGGGCAGAACAGCTGACCACTTGGTCCCTCCCAGCAGCCCAAAGGCTCTGATCACAGCATTGGTGAACAGGGAACCCTGACAAACTGGGGTGGGTGGGGTGGGGCAGGACTGAGGACTGGTGAGCAGACAGAAGATGGCCCTGACCTCAGGCTGGCCTAGGGACCCTACCTGCACATGATTTCATTTGCTGGGCTTCTAGTCCTATATAATAAAAGCCTAATATGCTAAGTGTCTGGTCAACTGGTAGACTGGTCAGCCATTCAACAAATCAAAGCGTAATATGCTAAACTCAACTATTCGCTATGATGTGCACTGTCCACTAGGGGGAAAATGTTCTCTCTGGTAGGTTAGCTTGCTGCTGGGGTCTGCCCAATTAGGAGTGAATGAGATGGGCCAGACATGCCCTCGAGCCCTCCTACTGTCCCTCCCTAGCTGGTCCACTTCCTGAATCTCTCCCTGGCCCTGATCATGCACTGATGGAGTCTCTTGGCCTGGCCTGCACCCTCTCACAATCCAGAACCTCTCAGGGAATGTCAGAGAGCCAGTTTCAGCCCAATCCTGCAGGCCGGACTGAGGGACCCCTGTGGTGCACAAATTTGTGCACTAGGTCAATAATAATAAAAGTATAATATGCTAATTAGACCAGCATGGCTGAACAGTGGACCAACTGCATGAATGACTTTCCAGATGACCTTCAGATGAAAGCAGGACTGTGAGGGGCAAGCCCCTTGCATAACTTTCATGCATCAGGCCTCTAGTTGAACTATAAATCAAGAAGTCAGGGTTCCATTCCCAGTCAGGGCACATGCCCTGGTTGTAGGCTTGATCCCCAGTGTGGGACGTGTGGGAGACAGCTGATCCATGATTCTCTCTCATCATTGATCTTTTTATCTTTCCCTCTCCCTTTCTCTCTGAAATCAGTATATATATATACATATATATATATGTATATATATATATAATATTTTATTTTGTTTTTAAATATATTTTATTGATTTTTCACAGAGAGGAAGGAAGAGAGATAGAGAGCCAGAAACATCGATGAGAGAGAGACATCGATAAGCCGCCTCCTGCACTCCCTCTACTGGGGATGTGCCCACAACCAGATACAAGCAATTGACCAGAATCGAACCTGGGGCCAAACCGGTTTCAGCTATAAAAAAGGAAAAGGGAGGGAGGAGCAAGCAAACACAGAAGAGGAGTAAAGCAAACATTGCGTGAGCCAGGTATCTTCTAAACAGTTCATGATTATACACACTCCATACCTACATGTGCATACTGGTATGTGTCATAGCTGAATCTATAGGACATGCCTTCTCTATGCCCCGTTCATCATTCAGATTTCAAGAAAGTTAGCTTTATTGATTTTTTAACAGAGAGGAAGGGAGAGAGATAGAAAGTCAGAAACATCGATGAGAGAGAGACATCGATCAGCCGCCTCTTGCACGCCCCACTGTGGAGATGTGCCCGCAAGCAAGGTACATGCCCCCAACTGGAATCGAACCCGGGACCTTTCAGTCCGCAAGCCGACGCTCTATCCACTGTGCCAAACCGGTCTCAGCTAGCTTTGCTTTTTGAAGAACTATTTTGTAAACCAACTGAAATTCGCTGTCATGATATTTAACTTTTTAATGTTACCTCTCTTTATTTTGTCTCAAACCTTTTCTAATGCATTTAGAAAACTTGAACAAAGTATTTCAAGAATGAAGTACCAAAAATTCCTCATCTTTTCAAGGTTTACTGAGTTATAATTATTAACCACAAAATGTGCAAAACAGAAAAATGTTGAAATTAAGCTCAATAGAAGCAAGAGTGGTGCTGAATAAATCAAATTATGCGAGTGCATAGGGTGTATAAAATTGAATTTTTGAATTATATTATTGCACTTTGCAATATCTTCACTTGTAGGAAGAACATTATGGCTTTTCGGTTTCATTGGATACATTTATATTCCATATTGAGATGGCTTAAATGGCGACCTAGTATTCTGAAGCACAAAGAAATTGTTTTCAACTGGAATTAATCTGTCTCCATATTTGAGATGTATTCTTAGTCAATTGCACTTGAGATAATACATCATCCAATCCTTGTGGGTGTGAAAACTGAAATTAGGACTGCACTGTGGTGAGTAGAATCTCAGTCTAACAATTCAGAGCATGTGGGTCCCTAGGTCTACTTCTTAACACAATGAACCATGGGTCTTAGCATGTAAGGATGTGAAGTCTTCGACACCTGTAAGCTGTACTGCCTACACTAGGGCAATGCCATTACCACTCCTGGAAACTTTCACCCAGGAAGATATGTGTTACAAATGACTTGCTTGACCCTAGCCGCGTTGGCTCAGTGGGTAGAGTGTAGGCCTGCAGATCAAAGGGTCCCAGGTTGGATTATGGTCAAAGGCATGTACCTTGTTTGCAAGCTCCTCCCCAGTCTGGGCCCTGGTCGGGACTCATGCAAGAGGCAACCAGTTGATGTGTTTCTCTCACATTGATGTTCTCTTTGTCTTTCCCTCTCTCTCCCACTCTCCACAAAAACCAATAGAAAAATATCCTCAAGTGAGGATTAACAAAAAAATAAATAAATAAATAAAAAATCCAAAAATGACATACTTGTGTTAGGAACTTCCCAGATATCTATTTAAATAAATGTCAAAGTGTTTAACTTTTCCTTTTTATATGATTGTATTGCTTACAGAGAGAGGGAGAGAGAAACATCAGTGAGAGAGAAATATCTGTTGGCTGTCTCCTGCACATCCCCTACTTATGATCCAGCCTGCAACCCCGACATGCACCCTGATGTGGAATCGAACTGGAATCCTCCTGGTGCCTGGGATAATGCCCAACTCACTGAGCACACAAGCCGGGCACAGTGTTCAACTTTTCAATAGGTAACATCAAAGGACTGTTTACTCTCCAAGATTCTCTGAAATCCTTGTCTTAAGCCCCTGTCATCATGATGTTGCCATATCCTAAACCAGTGGTCGGCAAGCTAATTAGTTAACAGAGCCAAATATCAACAGTACAACAATTGAAATTTCTTTTGAGAGCCAAATTTTTTAAACTTAAACTTCTTCTAACACTACATCTTCAAAATAGACTCACCCAGGCTGTGGTATTTTGTGGAAGAGCCACACTCAAGGGACCAAAGAACTGCATGTGGTTCGTGATCTGCAGTTTGACGACCAAGATCCTGGACTATTATGTCATGACCTTCACCCACAGTAATCAGACCCCAGGCGCCACGTGAACCACTGGGGAAATGTCACCAATGTGCTTGCTCCCTCCTCTGGGACAGGACAGTACAAGTCCTCTCCCTGTCACCAACTGAGACATCTAAAGATGTGGGAAGGACCTCCAGCCACTATTGGGGGACCCTCATGGCATTGCCTCCTGCAATCGGTCTCAATATACCTCGTAGGCCCATTGAAACCCCTGGATTACTAGTACAGAGGGAGGGTCAAGTCAGAAAACGACAGTTTGCAGGCATTCCAAATGTGCCAAAGCAGCCCTGGCAGTTGAATTAGATGCTGAATTTGATCTTAAAAGATTCAGGTTGGTCAAGAGGAGAGTCTTCCTTATGAAAACCAAGATGGGACTCAGCATTTCCACAGTGAGAAGCCATGCCCACTCCCTGATGGGAAAAAGCAGCCAACATCTGGGAGAAAGGGTACAAGTGAAATGAGAAAACTATGACTTTAAAAATCTGTCTTTGTAAACCTTTCTTTAAAGAAACCTTTATTATTGAAGATCACATATGTAATCTTCTGTATTATATAATACTAACGGCCTGTGCATAAATCTGTGCACCCGTGGGGTAACCTCAGCCTGGCCTGCGGGATTGGGCCAAAATTGGCTCTCTGACATTCCCCAAGAAGTCCCTGATTGTGAAAGGGTGCAGGCCAGTCTGAGGGACCCCACTGGTGCATGATCGGGACCAGGGAGGGACACAGGAGGCTGGACAGCTAGGGAGGGACAGTGGGAGGGCTCCAGGGAGTATCTGGCCCATCTTGCTCAGTCCTGATTGGCTGAACCCCAGCAGCAAGCTAACCTACCAGTCAGAGTGTCTGCCCCTTGATGGTTAGTGCTGTCATAGCAAATGGTTGAGTGGCCTTAGCATATTATTAGCATACTATGTTTTGATTAGTTGAACTGATGACTGGACACTTAGCATATTGGACTTTTATTATATAGGATTACATATGTAATGTCTGTATTACATATGTCCCTTTCCCCCCCCCCATTGACCCCTTCTAGCTCACCCTCATCCCCACCCTAGGCCTTCACCACCCTATTGTCTGTGTCCATGGGTCATGCTTAGCTGCATAAAAGTTCTTTGGTTGATCCCCTTCCCACTCGCCACCCTCCCCTGCCTTCCCTCCGAGGTTCCACAGTCTGTTCCATGCTTCCATGTCTCTGGTTCTATTTTGTTCATCAGCTTATTTTGTCCATTAGATTCCGTATATGAGTGAGATCATGTGATACTTGTGTAAACCATTTTTTAAATTATTATTTTTTAAATAAAATTTTCTAAAGATCATTATGAGAGTTCAGTTTCTGAGGAAACTAGGGAGAGGCAACTGTGTCTCCACGTGAACCTTGACGTTTGAAGAGCAGTGGGACTTTTGAGACTTAGTGTGAACGAACATCAGAAAGGACAGGTTCCACTCCTACTGCTCCTGCTAACCCTGACCTACTAAAACCTCAATGGATCTGCAACTCAGAGAAGCAAAGGCAACCCCTCAAACCAGACACTCAATAAGTTTCCCAGGTCCCAGTCAACATTGAGGTGTCAATAACAAGTTCCCCAAACTCAGGTCTTACTGCTGCTTGTTGAGAACTGTCGGGCCTGCACCAAAGCTCCCACACTGAAAGAAATCATGCAGTGCAGGGGATGCAGCACCCGAGAGAAAGAGGTTTCTAGTAATACTTTGCATGCTAATAAATATTCAGGAAATCAGTGCTAAATTCATGTAACAAAGGAGACCTGTGGTTTGGATAATAGAAATGGTAATCAATCAGGGAAAACTTCACATTAGCCATTTCTATAATGAAGTAGAGTAAAAACATCACAAGGTAAAAACAAAAATTGTCTCTGAGGAAAACCAGGATGGCTTGGAGGAACAGTGAGTATTAAAGATCCCACTACATAGCTTACCTGTTCAAAATATGATCATGACCTTTGTTAATGTTTGATTTTCATGAGAACCAGATGTGGAGTTGCCTGTGTGAGAGAAATAACAGATATTACTAGAAAAAAACTAGGTGCAATTATAACCAGAGTTTCTTGGAAAGATAGAGGAGTCAGTTGTGCTCACGCAACATAACAGCAGATAGATACAACAGTCAATGTGAGGCCTGGCACTAGCACAATTGTAACATTCACACTGCATAGAACACAACACATTTCTTTCTTTTTTTTAAAAAAATATTTTTGTTGATTTCAGAGAGGAAGGGAGAGGGTAAGAGAGAGAGAGACATCAGTTGTGAGAGAGAATCATTGATCGGCTGCCTCCTGCATGCCCCCCACTGGGGATGGAGCCTGTAATCGCCTGAGCATGTGTCCTGACTGAGAATTGGACTGTGGCCTCCTGGTTCCTAGGTCGCACTCAACACTGAGCCACCCGCCTGGGCTGTTCTCTCTCTTTGGCAGGCTCGGTGTGCAGAGTGACCTGTTGCGATGATGGCTCGGATAACACAGTCCCAGGGACATACAGTTGAAACCCAGGCACCTGAAGACACTCAGTCAAGCTGACCCAATCCTGCCTTATTTCTGGGCTTTGAAGGACATAAACCAGTAAATTTTCTTTTTTGTTTTAGTACGGGTTTCTGGGACTTGTTACTTGCAGCTGAGAGGGACCACTGGTTTAAAACACGATGATCAGCCCTGGCCAGTGTGGGTTGAGCTTCCGCCTATGGGCTGAAAGGTCTCAGGTTTGATTCTGGTCAAGGGCACAGGCCAAGATTGCAGGCTTGATCCCCAGCAGGGGCTGTGCAGGAAGCAGCCGATCAATGATTGTCTCCCCTTTTTCCTTCCTCTCTGAAATCAACAAAAATAATTTAAATAAAAATAAATAAATATGGTGCTCGTTCTGCACTTTTCACAATGCCCTCCTGGCCCTCACATATCCTTCTCTCCCGGGACCCCCCACCACACGCTAAGGCAGGAGCCACTGTAATGGCCTAAGTGAGGCCTTGCCTGGTCTCTGCATCAGAAGTCAGCAGTTACCCACTGCCTCCCTCTGCATGTAGTGGCACTGAGTTAACTCCCTGCATTTTAGAATTTTTTTTCATGACAATTTCTTTACTGGCTTTCTGATGAGAAAGGGAAGGTTCAAATACGTATCAACTTCTCCATTTGGAGTTGGAGATTTGCTAAATTTCTTTATTTAGAACTTCTTTATATCTATAAAATATTGCCAATCAAAATTAAATAATGAGCCATTTAGTGTTGACCTATGAAGCAGGAGGTCACAGCTCGATTCCTAGTTAGGGCACATACCTGGGTTACGGGGTTGGTCCCTAGTGTGGAGCGTGCAGGAGGCAGCTGATCAATGATTCTCTTCTCTTCTCTTCTCTTCTCTTCTCTTCTCTTCTCTTCTCTTCTCTTCTCTTCTCTTCTTTCTCTCTCTCTCTCTCTCTCTCTCTCTCTCTCTCTCTCTCTCTCTTCCTTCCTTCCTTCCTCAACAAAAGCAATAAAAATATTTAAAAAAATTAAATAATGGAACTCAGTAGAATGAAATTAGGGAACACACATGTTAATAGGTAATCCCATCTCCTTTAAGAAAGATGTGTTGAGGTCCTAACACCCAGAATTCAACCTCATTTAAAGATCAGTCTGTGGGTGATGTAATTACATAGTCAAGATGAAGTCACATGGGAGGAGGGTGGGCTCCCATCCAATGCGGCTGGGGTCTGGGATCCTTCTGAGAAGACAGCAAGGAGAAGAAGAGAAGCACACAGGGAGAGACAAAGGGCAGAGACACGCTGTGCCACTCAAAACTTCGGGCAGAGCCGGGCAGAACTCTGGGCTCCCAAGGGCATGGTCCTACCCACACCTTAGTTTTGGACCTTGGCCTTCAGAACAGCAAGACAGTAAGTTTCTGTTGTTTTAAGCCATCCTGCTTGTTTTAGGTCACAGGTCTCATAAATTGCCTCTAGTTCAGGGTTTATAGATTTATCAAGCATACGTGGGTCCTCCCTCCCTCCCTCCCCCCCCCCCTCCCTTCCCCCCTCCTTTTCCTTCCTTCCTTCCTCCCCCCCCCCCCCCCGCTCCTTCCCTCTCTTCCCTCCCTTTCCTCCCTCACTTCTCTCCTTCCATTATTTTTGGTTACTATGACAAACTTAGAGGTGGGGCTTAGATGTAGGACAGACAGAACCAGGACAGATACCCACTGTCATGAATGTTCAGCCACAGGCATTGAATGACTTAGGAAATGAGACTGTGAGTAGCATTTTCTTAAATATTCTAACTTCAGTTGAATCATACAGCTCACTTTAGAAAAGTAACCCTAACACAAAACACCATTTGTATAACCTCAGAGCTTTCTGCTGGTGTGTATATTCACATGTGTGTTACACAGGTTCCTCAGAGACTGCCTTTGCCCTCTGGTCTTTAATGGGGACCTGCAGACCGGTTGAGAGCAGTGCTGTTTTGATCCCCAGGGCTCACCAAGGGAGCCTGTGGTGTGGCCAGGCAGACCTTGTCGTGCAGACCTGATAGTGCTGGAAAAGCTACCATTTCTCAGTCGGTGCAGGAGCCGTCTTTGGGGAAAGACCACGACGGTGACGAGTGAGAATTCAAATTTCAATCAGATACCCGTTTCCTGCCCATGAGAGGTCTCTGATTTCTAATAGAGTTACTCCCTCGGCATCAGATCAGATTGAAAAGGTCACAGCTCCTGGTGCCTTGGCCTCTATTTCCCAAGCATCTGCCAGGTGCTGTGCGTGGGAGCTGGTCTAAAGGGCACACGCCTCGTACTCCTGGAGTTGTGAGGGCTGTTTGCACAGACAGGGCTGGTTCCCGTGGAAGACATAAGGAATTCTGGGTACTGCGTGTCATGCTGACCAGCTGACCTCCCCAGCACCCACTGAAACATCCCCCAAACGGGGGTTGAAAGAAACAATGAGCAGAACAGACCAAAAGGACATTTGCAATCAGCCTCTTACGCATCTCCAATGCCAGGGGCCAGGCCTCTCACAGGCTGGTTCCTGTCCCTGGAGAACCCCACAGGTAAGGGGGGTAGGGCGGGTTTTGCCCCCAAGGCTATCACAAAGGCAATTTTCATGAGTGTCAGATGGGGAAATAGTTCTCTCTGGCTGTGTGTCCACACTGATCGCACTAACTCAACAGGTCAGATTGCGCAGTCTCCTTTGAACAGTGTGTGGTTCATTGATCAGTAAGATTTGTTTCGATGGGCATCCGACACCCTGATGCCATGCTCAGAGGGTATTAATGGAGCAAGGGACCATGACTGGATGGTCTCTGTCACCATGTCACCTTCTACTCCTGAGGACCCATGAATGGGTGCCATCTAGTGTCCCTCCTCATAGCGCTGTGCAGCCTGGAGGCTCAGCCTGTGGCTCCTTCATGAGTCCCTCCACTTCCTGTTTGGGCTCCTCTTCTCCTGCTGCCTCGTTTCCCAGCATCGTTGTCTTTTCCAAAGACCCTGCCTCCTCTCGAGGTGTCTGAAGTAGGACGGCATCTGTGTGTCACCTGCCCCACCGTGCTCGGACTGATTTGCCTTTCTCACACTCCAGGCCCACCGCAGAGCCCTCCTGTAGCACTACAGGCTGCGTGAGCACCAGGTTAAAGTGAACCCTTTTCTCATCAGCCTCCTCACTGACTGCCTGGACCACTGGGATGTAAATGTTATTTAGTAAGTGTGAATGCAGAGGCAGCTGGGACTTGTTACTTGCAGCTGAGAGAGGAAGGGAGAGGGAGAGAGAGATAGAAACATAAATGATGATAGATAATCATTGATCAGCTGCTTCCTGCACGCCCCCCACACTGGGGATCGAGCCCACAATACAGGCGTGTGCCCTGACTGGGAATTAAACCATGACCTCTTGGTTCATAGGTTAATGCTTAATCACTGAGCCACGCCAGCTGGGTGTGCAGGGCATTCTCTATGGAACAGGAAGATGATGGTGTGGATGCTCTTGCTGAAACCAAGAACTAGAAGCAAAAATTCTAAATGCTGGAAGGACAGGGCATTGTATTCAGAGAAAAACACTGAGCTTCATAATATTCCTAGAGTGTGTGTTTAGATCATGAGAATCGCAGAGCGTGGCTGTGGGGATGTCCTAGATAAAGGGCAGGGAGAAGTGACTGAAGTAGGGATGTGGAGAACTGAACCACAATGAGCGGGTCCCACACAACACACAGTGCCTTCAAGGCCCAGAGACACAGGGATGCCAGGTGTGCCATGTCTGCTGGGAGAGACCCATGTCTCTGTGCTTGTCCTGTCCTTGGGATGAAAGCAGTGGCAACTCTGGAATGGGAGGGTGTGGCAGGGTGCTAGGTGCCTCAGGCTTTCTGGGCTAATGGAAGTTTCTATTCAGTAGCAGGGTGGGGGTGGGAGGGAAGAGGAGGAGGAGGAAGAGGAGGGGGAAGAAGAGGGGGGATGAGGAGGAGGGGAAGGAGAAAGACAAGGAGGAGGGGGAAAGGGGAGGAAGGGGGAGGAGAAGGATGGGGCAGGAGGGGGAGGGGGAAGAGGAGGAAGAGAAGGACGGGGAGGGAAGAGGAAGGGTGGTAGAGGAGAAGGAGAAGGAAGAGAAGGAGGAGGGAGGAGGAAGAGGAGGGGAAGGGGAGGGGGGAGGAGGATAGGGAGAGGAGAGGGAGGGAAGAAGAGGAGGAAGAGGGGGCGGAAGAAGAGGACGGGAGAAGGGGGAAGGAGGAGGAGGCAGAAGAAGAGAAAGAAGAGAAAGAGGAAGGGGAGCAGGGGAGGAGAGGGAGGAGGAGGAGGAGGAGGAGGAAGAGGAGAAAGAGGAGGAGGGCTGTGCTCCAGTTTCTCTGACCAGAAACAAGAAACCAAGCTGCTCTCCATATAGCTGCAGGTGATGCTGAGGGGAAGTATCTGGTCATGGGTCCTGTGCGCTAGGTTTTTGCAGCAAGTCGGCTTTCTAGGCCCAGGAGAAGACACAGGAGATGAGAGGCAGGGGATGCGGCAGGAGAGAGAAGCATGGCCATGTGATGGGCCAGAAGCACGGACCCCGCAGGCCAGTGATACAGGAGGGACCCTGCCTGCACTCCAGGATGCGGCCATCACTAAAGTCATTGGATGGTCTGGGATGACTGGTTTCAGCTGTCTGACCTCAGAGCTCTGGCAGAGACATGTTGATGGCAGCACAAAATAAAGCACCTCCCTCCCCTCAATCACACCTAAAGCCTGCTGAGCGCTTATCAAGCACCAAACAGAGCTAAGCAAGTCACCTCCCTCACCCAGTTCCAACTGGGCCATGGGTCACCAGATCATCAGATCCTGGGCTCTTTGAAAGTCAGAGCCTACATTTTGGGCATGAGATTGGACTCTGGTCAGATAGACCGCAGCCAGGCATTTGCCACTTCTCCCTTTAGGCGAGTGTGGGAGGAGGGCCAGCAGGGGTTCTGAGATCAATGGGATGTTGCAGGTGGGATGGAAGAAGCATAAGGGGACCAGCTCCCCTCTGCACTCACACCCATCTCTGTGCTCACACCCACCTCTGTGCTCATACTTGCCTATGTGCTCACACTCGCCTCTGTACTCACATTCACCTCTGCACTCACACTCACCTCTGCACTCACACTCCCCACTGTGCTCACACTCGCCTCTGTGTTCACACGTTTCTGTGCTTACACTCCCCTCTGCGCTCACACTCCCCTCTGTGCTCACACTCCCCTCTGTGCTCACACTCACTTCTATGCTCACACTCCCCTCTGTACTCACACTCCCCTCTGTGCTCACACTCCCCTTTGCACTCACACCCACCTCTGTGCTCACATTCCCCTCTGCATTCACCCTCCTCTCTGTGCTCATCTTCCTCTCTATGCTCACACTCCCCTCTGTGCTCACACCCACCTCTGTGCTCCCACCCACCTCTGTTCTCTCACCCGCCTCTGCACTCATCCTCTCCTCTGTGCTCACACTCCTCTCTGCACTCACACAGGTCTCTGCACTCAGACTCCCCTCTGCACTCACACAAGCCTCTGTACTTACACTCCCCTCTGCACTCACACTCCCTTCTGTGATCCCACTCACCTCTGTTCTCTCACTTGCCTCTGCACTCACACTCCTCTCTGTGCTCACACTTCCCTCTGTGCTCTCACTCCCCTCTGCGCTCACACTCGCCTCTGCACTCACACATGCCTCTGCACTCACACATGCCTCTGCACTCACACAAGCCTCTGTACTTACACTCCCCTCTGTGCTCATACTCCCTTCTGCGCTCACACTCCCCTCTACACTCACACCCACCTCTGTTCTCTCACCAGCCTCTATGCTCACACTCATCTCTGCGCTCACACCCACCTCTGCACTCAAAGGCAAAGAGTACACCCAGAACACTGCCTTCTGGAAGATGAGCAGCAGGAACTGAGAGAGACGCCCAGGATTCACGTCTGAGCAGGGCTATGGGAAAGTTGGGGCGTGTTGAAGAAGCCATGCCAGCTGGCAGGCTAGGGCTAAGGGAGGGAGGGGCAGGGACAGGTGGGGCATGCTCCCAGGAGAGCCTAGCTGTGGACCCCACCTGACGTGAGGCTGTCATTGTCGTCGCACATATGAGAATGCCAAGGACCTCAGTGAGGATCTGCCCAATCCTTGCTGCTTTGGGGTTAGAGATGGAGCCCAATTCTCACTCAGCAGTTGGTACGTCTGTGGTGCCTGGACAGGTCCAATCACCAGCTCTCAGGGAAGTTTGCACTGAGTTAGACCTGACCTTGCAGGTGTCCTGCTGCCAAGACAGCCTGGACAAGCCGGTGAGATGGCGAAAGCGAGGCTGGCCAGACACATGCTTAGCGATGTTCTAATGCTGGCAAAGTCCAACCTGGACCTGAGTTTGACTGCATTTGTTCTCACACTCAGGCTTTGGGAGGAAAGGGCTGACTTTGAAATGTTTGCTTGTAAGAACACAGATTCAAACACCTGGTGTCTCATTCAAATCCACATAGCCTTGTGAGTGACCTTAGGGGAGACCTCGGTGGTGACCTCGGCGGCCACAGGTTTCTGTACAACTTGAAAGGAATCTATTCAGTAGCATTAGCTTGGTAATAATTTCCAATTTATCTTCTATTTTTTATCTCATTCCCATGTATGTTCCCTTTCACAGCAGAGTCTGACATTGTAGCATTTGGATTTTGACAGCTTCTTGGACAGACAAGGGGCTAACATGCCTCTCACTTCCTCTCTCTTTCCCTCTCTCTCTCTCCCTCTCCCTCTTCCTCTCCCTCTCTCCCTTTCTCTCTCCCTTACACTCACCTCTGTGTTCACAGTGTTCTCCCTCTCTCTCCCACTCTCTTTCTTCTCTCTCTCTCTCTTTCTCTCTCTCTTCCTCTCTTTTACCCCTCCCTCTTCTACTCTCCCTCTCCTCCTGCCCCTCTCCCTCCCCTCCTCTTCCCCTCCCCTCCCCCTCTCCTTATCTCTCTCTCTCATCTATAAAAGGAGATGAAAGTCTATGAGGAGACACCGATTTCTCTGTTAACCTCAGTAATGCCTGTGGTCTGGTCTGTGCAGTGCTCACAGGCACCTCCCAGCTCTGTGGTCAGGCTTCAGCCACCCTGGGGCAGGTGCCCGGGGGCCATGTTCCTTCTCCCTCTAGGTGCCTGAAGCCTTAGTCTTGCTTTCAGAAGCGCATCCTGGTCCTTAGCCAGAGCCACTTGTTGGCTCTCGTTGGTGAAAGACACTTTCAGCTCATCTCACTTCAGGGTGACACACCTCTCTCTGGGGCAGTAGGACACCTTTCCATCTCTCTTTGTGGAGTCCTGCACTGGCTGTACACAAACATGTCAATTTCCTGGACTTGAACACAAATGTGAAGCAGCAACACACATGGACTGATTTCTGCTCATTTGCAATTGATGTGTCTTGTGAAGAGCATTCTAGAGATTTGAAAACAGGGTGGCAATGAGCAGAGCCGGGATCTGCTCCCAGGTTTCTGCAGTAGCAGCACTGGTGGCTCAGCCCTGTCTGGTGGGTTCCCAGGGAGGCCAGCTCTGTTCAAGGAGCAGCTCTCTCAAGATGGATGCCGTTCTGATCACCATACTCACCACACGCCTGACGGAGTCCATGGAACAGGCAACAAATCGTATCCAACAAGCAGCTCACATACCTCCATTGCTCAGCGAACCACAGGGAAATGTGTCCATTGCTTCAAGCTGAAGGAAGTGGCCAGGCTTGCAGGTTCAGACCCTGTAGTCACCACCAGTTAGCTCAGCATCACCTACGAAACGAAGCCCTGGGCACCAACGTGGCCGATAAAACACAGGCTGCCCCATTGACACTGAATTGAGATGAACAATGAGTAACTCTCCCGATTTTTCCCAGGACATTCTTATACTGAAACATGATTTGTTCTTTATTTGAAATACAAATAGGCTATTTTTATTTGCCAACCCGGAACAACACCTAAGAGTTTCAGCTACCTCATAACCACTACGTGCTAGGGTCTTGGTGCTTTAAACACACCAGGTAGTTCTAACAGGAAGGTTGCAAAACTCTATAGTGTCATTTATGTATATCAATAATAATACAGTGGTACCTCGAGATACGAGTTTAATTCATTCCATAACCTTGAGGCGTGGGAAACTATGAGACTCTTGAGTCGAGGTAAACTGGTGGGTCATGTGCAGCTGGCCGATCCACGCGATTACTCCTATCTCAAGTGTTGCTCATATTTCAAAGCAAAAATCGCTTGCTCGATGGCTTGTATCTCAAAAATCTCGTATGTTAGGGTACTCGTATCTCGAGGTAGCACTGTATACCATAAAAGGAAATTGTGATGCAAAAGTGAGATGGAATATACGGAATTCTAAAAAGCATGGCGTGGTTTGTCAAATAATGATTACCTTGGAAAGAATGTACAGACCTCTAACTAGGAGAAATGAGGGAACGCCATGGAAGGACACGGGTGAGGGTACTTCCTACTCCATCTGCAAGGACCTGACATAGGAAAATATCAGATTCTGAATTATTACTTCAGTGCGCTGTAATTCCAGTCAGACTATGGGTAGACTATAGCTAATTCTGAAATCATTCTGAAGTGTATTCTTAGACAAAGGGGGAAGAAGGGAGTCCTTGGGAAGAGTGGGTGGAGGGTGAGGGGAGGTGCCCTGCCAGGGGATGAGATAATCATGGACCACAGTGAAGACCTGGAATCCATAAGGACAAGAGACAACACCAGCAATATGAGATAGAGCGTGTGAGGATGGACACTGTGTAATTGGGAAAGTCACGTATCATAAATGTAGCAATACTGATTAGTAGAGAAAGGATGGATTACATAGCACATAAGTAAGTGGGTAAGTAGCACATAAGTATTCAGGTAAGTGGGAAAAATAAAACTTTCTATTGGTAGATTTCTGCTGAACTAAAGACCAAAATAGGACAGAAATAACTACCTAGGCATCAAAAATGGAAAGGAAGAGAAAGTAGGGCTGTAGGGATATGATCGATTGAATATTCAACTAGCTCTGTCAGGAGGTAAGATGTGGTATTCTAATCATTAGCACCATTACCAGAGGGAAGGCCTATTGCACAGATTATGGGCAACATGGAAAACTCACATGAGACTGGTATCTAGAATGTAAAAGAAATTCCTACAAATCCATGAGAAAAAAGAAAGATAAGGGATAACTATTAGACAAAGGACTTCAAGAGGTGAATTAAATATGGAGGACTACAGATGGATAATCCTATCTAATAAAAGAGTAATATGCAAATTGACCACACCTCCTCTACACCCACCAGCCAAGCCCACCAGCCAATCAGGAGTGAGTATGCAAATTAACCCAAGCAAGATAGCTGAGAGAGAAGGAGACTTGGGTTTTCCCAGTTATGGGAGAAGCCAAGCTTTCCACCTGCCCTGGCAGGCCCAGTCCTCCACTCAAGGCTACAAAGTTTCAATTATAGAAGATAAATCCCAGATACCAGGGCCTCTGCTTGCATTGCTGGGGTGTGTGGCTAGCCTGAAAACAACCACAAGCCCCTTACCCATGCTGCCCTATGCCCCAAAGGAACCCCCATCCTGATCTGGGACACCTTTTAGGGCAAACCAGCCAACACCACCCGTACACCAGGCCCCTATCCTATCTAATCCTATCTAATAAAAGAACAATATGCAATTTGACCTTCACTCCAACACACAAGATGGCTGCCCCATATCGTCAAAGATGACTGCACCCATGTGGACATAAGATGGCCAGCAGGGGAGGACAGTTGGGAGGGACCAGGCCAGCAAGGGAGGACAGTTGGGGGTGACCAGGCCAGCAGAGCAGGGAAGTTGGGGGTAATGGGGCCTGCAAGGAGGGACAGTTGGGGGGGCATAGGCCTGCAGGGGAGAGCAGTTGGGGGGGACCTAGGCCCGCAGGAGAGGGCAATTAGGGGCAAGCAGGCAGGCAGGGGAGCAGTATGGCATCAATCAGACTGGTAGGGGAGTGGTGAGGGGGTAATTAGGCTGGCAGGCAGAAAAAGTTAGGGGCAATCAGGAAGGCAGGCAGGTGGGCAGTTTGGAGCCAGCAGTCCTGGATTGTGAGAGGGATGGATCATGCCTAAACAGGTAATTAGACATCCCTCGAGGGGTCCCAGATTGGAGAGGGTGCAGGCTGGGCTGAAAGACACCCCCCCCCCTGCATGATTTTTTTGCACCAGGCCTCTAGTCTATAATAATAAAAGCATAATATGCTAATTAGACCAGAAGTGCTTCTGGATAAAGCCAGGGCTGTGAGGGAAGCCTGGTCCTGGATGCCAGAGGGAAGCTAGTGCCGGCAGCCAGGGGAAGGGAGTCCTACTCTTGCATGAATTTTGTGCATCAGGCCTCTAGTCAGTATATAAAAAGTGTGTTTGATTTATTAAAAATCATGGGGATCCCACTGGAAATAGCCCCAAATTACTGATTGCTGTAGTTCCCAGATGGAATCATAGCAGGCCAGGACTCTGCACTAGGCCACTAACCTCACATCTACTCTTTACGTTGACTCAAAATCCTGCCAGAGACAGAGACAGAGACAGAGCTAGTTTCCTACTTCTTAAGATCATTTAAACCTTTTCCTGCTGGAAGAACATGGAGACACGTTCATTCCTACTCTGGCCAAATCCTTATCAGACATTTCCTAGAGTTTTCTTTGGTTACTGTCTCCTATGTTGAAATTTTGTGTGAAATTTCTCATAAAAAATGTTTTGCTGGAAACACATTTTTGTAGGAGAAATCATTCTCTAATTGGTTTTCTGGTTTTACATTTTATTCCACATTGTGCTTAATTTTGTTGGTCTGCCCAGTCTTTGTTCCCTATGCCAGTCCTAGAGTTCTATGAGACAAGGACTGCCATCATTCCAGGTAAGGTGTTTATATCATCTTTTATTAATTAACTAAAGGCCCGGTACACCATTTAGGATATCCCTCTCACAATCCAGGACTGCTGGCTCCCAACTGCTCACCTTCCTGCCTTCCTGATTGCACCTAATCACTTCTGCCTGCCAGCCTGATCACCGCCTAACCCACTCCTCTGCCAGCCTGATTGATGACTAACTGATCCCCTGCCAGCCTCTTTGCCCCTAACTGCCCTCCCCTGCAGGCCTGGTTCCCCCAAATGCTCCTCCTGCAGGCCTGGGTACCTCCCAATTACCCTCTCCTGCTGGCCTGATCACCCACAACTGCCCTCCCCTGCTGGCCATCTTGTGGTGGCTATCTTGTGTCCATATGAGGACAGCTATCTTTTGTGTTGAAGTGATGGTCAATTTGTATATTACTCTTTTATTAGATAGGATTACTTAACTAATTAAATTTTACTGATTTCAGAGAGGGAGAGATGATAGAAACACCAATGATGAGAGAGAATCATTGACCGGCTGCCTTCTGCACAGCCTCTACCGAGGATTGAGCCCGCAACTTGGGCATGTATCTTGACCGGGAGTTGCACCATGACCTCATGGTTCACAGTTTGATGCTCAACCGCTGAGCCAAGCCCACTGGGCTATGTCATCTGTTTTGTTCCCATCCACCTCCTTCTTTCTTTCCATTTCCTGGCCCCTTTCCACTTAGTTCCCAGGCTCCCCTTCTCTATCCCTGCCCCTCACAGGAGAGAGGATGTGGGCTGTGGGACTGTGGGCTGATGCTCAAGGCAGAATTTCCCATAAGATACAGTATCATTCCAAGGCACCTGAGGGAACTAGGGTATGCAGGGGACTGCTGCATGTCTACACCTGTGTCCTCAGCTGATGGCTTGCATCAAGCAAAACACGTTTCACCTCCAAATTCTGCTTTTGGAAACATCTTAGTATTCACAGTAAATACAATTATAATCCAACTAAACACAATAGAATACAATTTTTACTTGAGGTTTCTATTTAATTCCAAGATATCGCCTCAGTCTAGAATAAAATGAAAACATCCTGATAATGACATCAAACAGCAGCATCCTGGCAAAGTTACTGACTTCATATTTCTACCTGGTGTGCTAACTCCCGCCTGGCAGGTCCATTTCCCTGGCATGTCTTTGGTTCTTGTAATAGCAAAGTGTTCCTTGAAGAGAAGGTTATTGTAAAAACTTACGATTAAGGAAAGTGAGACTTTGCTAATCAAAGACAATCAAATAAGCACAGTTGATCCTGCTTAATGAGATCCAAGAATAGAGAGAAATGAATATTAATGTCAGCCCCTAAGCTCCTATAGGGAACAGAATTATCCAAGAAAGCACCATTCATTAATTAGGTCCCTACTCACTAACAATGCCTCTTCATTGTAATTGACATTATTCTATTCTGTGGAAAGACATTGCATTCTATATCTGTAGGAGCTTCTAAAGGAATAAAGGCCACAATAATGGCAAGCCTCATTCCCTCTCCTTCACATCCAGTTGGCGGAAATGTTTGGGTCTTCATGGGCAAAAGATGAGATTTTGGGTTCCTTTGATGTAAAGCTTCCACCTCTGTATTCAGCATCATCTATCCTAATCTTAATATTAATATTCTTTTCCTGCTTTTGCATTTGAATAACATATTGTTTGCCATTCAGTCACCAAAGTCCTAACATTTTCTGAAACCTTTCACCCCATTATTTGCCATAACGATTTCTGGGCCTCCCTCCTTCCTTCATTTAGTAACTGTATATGTCTAGCACCCTTGTCACACGTCTGTGCAAACGTGGTAACTCCCAGTGCTCATCTGCACACAGTGCAGCCAGGCTGTCCACTCGTTCACAACAGGAAAATGTGAAATGTCAGCATCACAAGGGAGCAGAGAAATGGAGGCCAGAGGCATTTAGTGACATTATTCCCACAGTGCTTTTAAAAATAATGGTATCATTCTCTGTTTTTTGCTTTTCCCGTGTCACCATTGTCTTACATCTCAAATCATAATTAAAGCAATTTAAGAGCAGGAAAGTGGCTGGCTTAGGAGAAGTACTTAAATCTGGAATGGCTGCTTTACCTTCTGTCACGGCTCACTTAGACGTCCCTCTTCTCCTGGCACCATCAGAGGACTCCATTCTCTTGGAGAGGTTGTCCTAAGGGTTCTGATGCAACAAAAGTGACATTATAATAATTTTATGAAAAAACTTGATTACCTCAGCAAGTATTTGCCAGAGAAAAGAATTTAATTTCCAAAACATCTTTTCTGCATTTTCAAAAGAGAAATGAAGCACTTGTGTCAAAGTTAAACTGGAGCACATTTGTTCTGCACAGGAAGACAGTGGTTGCTCTTAATTTCAATAGGCGCGAAAGTGTGCACAGAAAGCAAACCAGTGCTGAGTAGCAGGGGGAGAAGGCTGCTTTGCTATTTACTAAAAGCAGGTGGTAGCACAATAACAGAAGATGCCATTGACATGGTCAAATGACATTTTCATAGACATAAATGCCATCTTGTAAGTTTACACTTTATTAGGTGAAACAGAAAGTAATGAAGTACACAAGTGAAATGAATGACATGCTGGATGGTGGCAGTGCCAGGAAGAAAATAAAGCAGGAAGAAGCAGGGCTCCAAGAAGAAAAATCATGTCTTGCCACACATACCTGCAGGTGCAGGCACAGGTACAGGTGCAGGTGCAGGCACAGGTACAGGTGCAGGTGCAGACGCAGGCACAGGCACAGACACAGGTCCTGGCGCAGGCACAAGCGCAGGTGCAGGTGCAGGTGTAGGTGCAGGTGCAGGCGCAAGTGCAGGTGTAGGCACTGGTGCAAATGTAGGCGCAGGTGCAAACATAGGTGTAGGTACAGGTGTAGCGTAGGTGCAGGCACAGGTGTAGGTGTAGGCACAGGTGTAGGCAAAAGCATAGGCATAGATGCTAACATAGGCACAGGTGTAGGTGCAGGCGCAGGCACAGGCACAGACA
This sequence comes from Lasiurus cinereus, assembly GCA_011751065.1. Classification (NCBI taxonomy): domain Eukaryota; kingdom Metazoa; phylum Chordata; class Mammalia; order Chiroptera; family Vespertilionidae; genus Lasiurus; species Lasiurus cinereus. The sequence goes on along the minus strand of JAAGEH010000035.1, from coordinate 878,191 downwards.
CAGGCACAGGTGAAGGCACAGGTGGAGCAGTGAGCTGCATGCTTCTTTAGTAACAAGAACCTCAGCCTCAGTAATGGAGACATTGTCAAGTCTATCTAATTTTTTCAGCATTTTTCTTTGAACCTCTGACTTCAAACTGGCCCAGTGGCCCAGGTCACATGCCATTGCAGGGAGGCAGAGCAGGGGGCAGTGTCTATAGTCCTGGGTAGTTCACAGGCGACACACAGGCAAGATGCACTGGCTCCCATGGTGGCATCTCCCTGGTTTGCTTCCTCTGCACCCCCTTCCAAGCCAAACGCCCACAAAGTGGGATATGACCTGCTCACAGTAATGGGAAACGGGCACAGCTCAGAGAGGGGCTGCTTCCCAGGAGTTCTGGCCAAGGGAGCATCCCAGGGACAGTGCACGGCTTTGTGGTCCAGCCCCGGTCGGAAGCAAGTGCCCATGGAAAAGGACAGTGTTCCATTTCGTGGACCCCTGCTAGTGCCAGGGGACGAGTACTGTGACTTAGCATACCAGCCACATCACACCCACGGATTTGGGCTCATCCCCGGAGGGAGTGGGCGCCAGTCCTTCAGCCGTGCTCTCAGACAGAGGATACGTGGAGGGGCATGGAAAGGCAGTTTCTGAAGATGGAGAGTCTAGAACACTCTGCATCCTTTTGCTTGGAGTTCCAGGTGAGCTAGAGACACGCTAAGGCAGGATGGGAAGGAAAGTGCACTGGGGGATACCTCCTGAGGTTGGGGCACCACATCCATATGTTCAGCGGCAGCTTGGGGCCTGGCCCTGTGCAGTCTATGTGCCAGCACTGAATGAAAGCCCCAGTGTCCAGGAAAGGGTGCATTTTTAATCTTCCCTTTGCTCGTCTCCCTTTAATATCTTCCTTATTCCATCCTTATTCTCATGCTCAGGGGACAATTCTTAGTGACTGAGATGAGTGCTATCATTTTCAGCCAAAGCCATTGAGTACTTCATCATCCTGGAAAATTTTTTCCAATTTCTTACAGTTAAATGGCGCTAAAACAGAGCCCTTTTTAGATAGTTGCCAATAGCTTGTTTCTATTTTAGTTGTATTAAAGTATCTATTTCTGTATGTTTTTCTACAGGTTCCATGAATATGAAGTCGTATTTGCTACTAAGTCTGGGTAAAATAGACTTCCTTCCGACAGTATGTTTTGAAATGTTTTATGGAGTTCCTACTTCAACTCCCACTGTACATTTTTTAAGTCTGGAAAATAATTCAGCTGAAGTCTATTATAGCACAGTTATCTTATTTGTTACACTAGCTTTGTAGCTACCAAAATTCCCTTGAATTATAGCCTCAAAATTTACCCAAGGTCCTCCACCCTCACCATCCATGGCTGAACTCATCCTTAATAATTTTCTCTGACTCGATATATAAACAGCAATATATTGACTTTATATTCCATCTGGATGTGGCTAATAAATTTGGGTTACTCAGCTTTAAAATTGTTTGGGGGAACATAAAACTCATTTAACTCATCAATAATGGGGCTGTAGTCACTGTCATTTGGCTTTGGGACGTATAAATAACTTGCTACAGTGAAGCTCCTGAGCTGCTGCTTTAGGAATTTCATTAGCCAGGGACCAGTGTGGAGCCAGGTAGGTGCCGAGTAGGACAGCCAGGGCGCATATACTCTACAATGTGCACACTCTAACTGAAAAGGGCTCCATATAAACAAATGTCAACTGTGGTTGAAATGATTAACCTGGTATACTGTAGTGCCTTCCCTCCCAGAGAATTGATGTTTTTTAAACAGGTGCTAATCCTGCACATTGGAGGGCAAAGAAATTGCATATTATGATGTTCTTCTCCCTGACATATGTGTGCTCAGTGGAAAACACCAAAATATCACTCACTGTTTTGCTATTCACATGCTAGTACGTGTGGAGACAATCTAATCCTATTTCCCTTTACCATTGAGCCATATTAGCTTCCCACAAATCGGGGTAAAGAAGGCAATATTTAGGTAGTTAATTTTGAACCAAAGGTCAGTACTTGTTTGATTTCTCAATGTTTTTACACTAGAATATGAAAAACACTTTCATAATGTGCACAATCTCACTAACTTTGAAATATTAATGGTATCCCTCGATATTATTTAACCCAAAAATTGGTATAAGCAAACAAAAATGTTTTTTCCCCCTTATTCACCTCAACAAAAGCAATATTTATTTCCTTTGGTTTAATACTATTTAAAAACACAGAGCATATTTCATTACAATATATTGTAGCTACTGAAACTCGTCTTTTCCACGATTTGAAATAACCCCATTCTGGGAGAAAAATAGAAGCCATGTGCACCCAGGCAGCAGGCATATGTCTTAGTTCACACAGGTTAAGCATCGTCCCGGTACAACTGGTTATGCCCTCCAAGTGTGCATGTTCAGCTACTGATTATTCACTCAAACACTAGAAACAGGAAAGCCTCATGGACTCTTACACTCACCTTGTTCTTACTGGACACATGCAGACACATAGACATACACATGTGCAGGTTCTCCTGCTATTCTCACACATGCCTCGCTGAGCGCTGTTGTAGGACTCACTGATGTGCTGCTGTCCCTCCACCATGGCAGCAACAGGCAGAGAAGCGGGTTGAGGCTGAGCCTGGGGAAAGGGCAGCAGGGACAGACCCAGACTAGGTGCTTCAGAGCCAGGCTCTCACCCAGAGTTCTCCAACAAAATGGTTTCAAAGTTTCCCTTTTCAACCTTTGATTAAAACACAGCTCCCACCATGAGGCTGGCTGAGGCTTAGTGTCCTCTTACATGTAAAGCAGTAATCATGGGCTATGTATTCACATCAATGCCATGGTGCCATGCATGGGAAGTATCAGTCCAAGTAGTTTTTCCATATCAAAGTGGAATTTGTTTCTTAAATTCTTGCATGCTCACCCTCTGCTTGGTCATAGAGCCCCTGGACTCAAAAAGAAGGAGAGAAAGTCTTTAGAATTTCTTATCAGAGGAAGCAAGTCCGGCTTTTCTTGCTAATTCAATGGTGGGTGAGCCACACCTCTCATGTTTCTCACATGCAGATCTCAACACATTCTTCTACTTCCTGGAAGCTTTTTCTAGGACGGCCCACATTTTTTGCAGGTAAATCAGTCATTCCCCTTAAATATGTTTTTAGTGTACAATCTGTGGGGCTTCCTGATAACATATTCTGGTAGGAACAAATGACTGACCATCCACTCAATAGCACAGATACTTGTGGACCATCAAATGATATATTGGGCTAAATTTTGGTAATTTTTATATTAAAGTATATAAAACCATTCTGTGTGTTTTATGTTTCTTTATATTCTGTTCATTCTCTTCTAAGTCTAAATAGCCATTATTCCTTCTTTTTTTTCTTAATGAAGAGGATGACAATGATTTGTTCTATGTATGTGAGCTTAAACTGCAGCAGTGATTACTTTAACAACACACCTTCTCAGCTACGTATAAGGATCTCACACAGATAAATATTTTAGATTCCATAATAAAAACAACAGAAGTCAGAAGTTCACATTCATGCTTGAACTGATTGTGAAGTTGGAGCAGGTTCTGCTTGCTTCTCTGTGTTTGGGTCGCTTAGGATCATCACCTCTGCATGGTGCTGCTTGGACAATAAAGCTCACAGTTGTGTCCCTGAGTAAAATTAACATCTGAATATTGATTATTATTTGTTTTAATGTATTTTTATTGATCTCACAGAGGAAGGGAGAAGGAGAAAGAGATAAAAAAAACAACAATGATGACAGAGAATCACTGATTGGCTACTGTCTGGACACCCCCTACTGGTGATTGAGCCCACAACCCCTGCATGAGTCCTGACCTAAAGTGGAACTGTGACCTCCTGGTTCATATATATGTTGATGCTCAACCACGGAGCCATGCTGGCCAGGCTGAATATTGGTTACTGGAATTCTAGCACCATTCTAATGGAGAACAACTGACATTTAAACAAATATTATAACAAGTAAAAAATATATAACCTATCCTTGAAAGCACGTGATTTATTTTGGGAGGTTAATTTGATATGAGAGGAGTTTATGTGAAATATAGAAATACACCCAAGAGAAAGGCATCTGTCCCTGTTTGCTGACTCCTTTACCTAAAAATACCCCCAAAGTTCTGCATGTCGGCCCTGCATGTGCCGGACTAAAGGTGAACTGTGTGATCCCGCATCAAATGCCGGCATGTCTGGCTGGAAGCCGTTTGGGATACGCAGGCAGGAGCGCTGGTTCTTTTCAGTAGACTCAAGGCCTCAGAAAGCAGGAGGCTCTGACAGACCCATCAGGGGAACAGGGCTCCCAGCTGACATGCTCATCACAAATTCATTCTTACTTTTGCGGAGACAAGTCATCCTAGACCTGGGGAGCCTAAGGAGGTACAGAGCGCAGGCTATAATATTCAGCAGGTGCTTCTTCCTGGGGCACTCAGAGACCCCAGCTGTTTAAGGGCCCAGTGTGAGCTCCCTTCCAGGGAGCATGCTGCCCCCTGCTCCTGCAGCTTCCAGGCTACCCTGCACCACATACTGGGATGAGCAGAGAGGTTCCTGTTACCAGGGGAATGTCCAGGCAGTGGTCTCAGAAATCCAGAGACACTTAGCAATACGATAGAGTTCTTCTCTTTCAAATCTGTGCCGTATTTATGTTCAGGGTGGCTGAGGTCTCTAAGCTGCGAGAACAGGCAGCTTGTTTTATGTTGCCTCTGCCTTCCTTCCTTGGTCCTCCTTCTCCTGTCCTCTTGGCCTCTTCTCTTCCCCCTCTCCCTTCTTTCCTTCCTACCCCCCTCTCATTTGGGCCTTCCCTTTCTCTTCTTCTTTTCTTTTTCCTGAGGTGAACATATTATGTAGTTTGTGGGCATTCTGGAAATGGTAGCTCAATAAAATCACTGTTGTTGTTTTTAACCACTGGTTTTAAGAAGAGAAAAGAGAGAATCAGAATAACCTGAGGGCAATTTCCCAAAATAAGCCAGTATCCTCTCAGTCCTGGGGTGACAGACACTATTCTCACCCACTGCTGTCCTGGATGGAGACAACCTCCTGCGTGCCACACTTGTTCCTCATGTGCCCCCATCTCCAGGGGGAGGGGACGTAATGTCAGGGTGTCACAGAGATGTGGGACAACCTGTGGGGGTGACTGCCCACGCCAGACGCAACTGAGAGGACCTCAAACATTCCGGGGCCAATTTCAATGATTTTTTTAAAATAAAAAATTAGATAGGAATGCAGAACAGCCTCTTTCTCGCTGATGATGAATTCTTGATATTCCTCCTGTCTAATAAGTAGGAATTCCACTTGCTCATATCCTGTGAGTTTCTATGTGTATGCCCAGGTTTCTATGTGTATGCCCAGGTTTCCAGAGTTGAGGGGCATGTCATATTACCACCTAAATAAACCAGCCCATTTACAAAAGCAGCCCCAGGAAATAGAGAAGTGGCCACAGGACAAGAACACAGCCTCCTTATTGTAAGTGCCACTTGGTTTCAATCTCATATTGAAACCCAGCCTTGTAAGAGATGACGCCCTTCCCAGCTAACGTGGAAGAGGTGTTACCATACTCAGCTGTTGCTTCTATTATAGATGACACGGTCTTGCATCTAAACTGATAACAATGTTATATCCAATCATATCTGCATAAAAATGGACTAACCAGGTCATCAAAATAGTTAAGAAAAACAGTAATTATGTAAGTTACACAGTTGTATATGTAACCACCCCAAAACGAATGACAGACATTCTGTTTCTGTGCCAGAAAAGAGAATAAACAAAGAGAGATGCTTCTTACAGGAGAGGGACTCTAAGGGTGTCATGGGCTCCTCAGTGCTTTGCTTTTCTCCTTCTTTCCTTTCACTGTTTTTCCTAAAAACTTGTTGACCCTGGGAGAGGAGTGAAAGTTGGGGCAAGGTGGCTGCAGGGTCTTGAAGGGCAGGGAGCTGCCTGCCCAGAGCCCAGGCCACAGCGGCGCTGTCAGGTTCCTTAAATGCAACAAACAGATGCCAGCTGAGGTCATGACTGATCTTTTATATATATATATTTTACTGATTTTTTACAGAGAGAAAGGAAGAGAGATAGAGAGTTAGAAACATCGATGAGAGAGAAACATTGATCAGCTGCCTCCTGCACACCCCCTACTGGGGATGTGCCTGCAACCAAGGTATGTGCTCTTGACCGGAATCGAACCTGGGATCTTTCAGTCAGCAGGCTGACTCTCTGTCCACTGAGCCAAACTGGTTTCAGCATGACTGATCTCATTGTAGTCTGCAATGTGGCTGGGCAGTATTCTAGGCATGTCCAGCAGAAACACTGACCCTTGGAACTGGGTAGCCATCATCCTGCAGAGAGTCCCGGCCTGGACTCCTACACACAGGCCCCATTGCGTGGCTGAGTGATGGTGCGGTTACCGAGGCAGGGGAGTGCTGGAAGCAGCGGCAATGACAGCGTGGAAATATGCATCCTTTTTGTGAAAACTCCTGAGAGGCTTGTCAGGCAACGTCCATCTTCCTGCCAATGCACAGTTCTGGGTACACCTGGTTTATGCCTCTCCCATTACAAGGTTAGCTAAGGACGATTTGCTCAAACACTGTTCTTACTGGATATGTGCAGACACACAGGCACATGTAGACACATGTGCAGTCACTTGGGCTATTCCAGCGACCCGCCCTCCCTGGGCACTGCTATGGGCCACACAGTCCTGGCTGATGAGCTGCTCACAGGCGTCACTTACAGAGAGACAGGGCCAGGACCGGGCTTCCTGAGGGACCTGTGCGGGTTGGTCAGAGGGGAAATTGACACTGAAGCTCAGATGCCACCCTCTGGGGTGGGCAACAGGGGGAGCTGGAGGCTCAGGGAGGGATGGGAGAGAAAGAGATGATCACCGATGTTAACCAAGTGCAATACAAACAGAGGGTGAGGCCTAGAGACCCAGATCTGCTCCTGTCCAGGGGGAGCGTGGAGCCCACGAAGGCAAGAAGGACAGTCCTGGATGCGGGGGAGTCACTGCAGGGAACAGTGTTAGTGAATCCCAAATAGTCAGTGTGCGTGCGGGCACATCCTTCAGTCCCAGATTGGCTGAGTGACAATGGAAAGATGTGCCAGACTTGGCATCATGACTGACTTAGTGTTTTATTGCCAGTCCTATAACTCAGGTGCAGAAGTCCCCATTCCTTATTGTGGTACTTCCCAAGAGTGCAGGGGAGGAGCCATGGTGGTAAATCTAATTCCCTGATAACAATTATTGTTAAAGTTAATACTGGGAATGAGCTTCCTTGATATGGATTAGCCATGTGATTTGGCTGCTGGAAAGGTAATGCACTCTTGGCTACAGCCAATGGACCTGCACATCCATCACAGGAAATGGCCCTCCCACTGTACTTAGTGTATTAACATTATTTAAAATGTGCATCACTCAGACTTACACTCTGAGTTTAAAAAAATATCTGGACTATGCCCAGCTGGCATGACTCAGTGGTTGAGCATCAGTCCATGAACCAGGAGGTCACAGTTCGATTCCCAGTCAGGGTACATGCCCGAGTTGCAGGCTTGGTCCCCAGTTGGGGTGTTCAGGGAACAGCCAATCAATGAATCTCATCATTCATATTTCTCTCTCTTTCTTCCTCTCTGAAATCAATGAAAATATCTCTATATTTAAAAGCCTAAGTAAGTGGCTGTTACCACCAAATAACCAAATGAGTAATTGGTCGCTATGGTGTGCACTGACCACCAGGGAGCAGATGCTCACTGCAGGAGCTGACTCCTGGTGGTCAATGTACTCTCACAGCCAATCTCCTGGGGCCCCTCACCCAACAGGCTGGCCCTAATCCCCTCGATTGCCAGCCAGGCTGAGGGACCCTCCTTGCACAAATTTCATACAACAGGCCTCTAGTATATATATATATATATATATATATATATAGAAAGAGGAGACTGGAGACCATATACTAAGCAAAGCTGTTTCTCTCACGGAGAGGCACCTTGGAGGCACTTTCCCTAGATCTGCCTGGCTTGCTTCCCTGGCTTTGCCTGGCTTGCTTCCATGGCTCTGCCCAGCTTGCTTCCCCCAGATCCACTCGTGATAGCCCTTTCTTATTATTCAGATCTCAGCTCAAATGTCACCTGGGGAATGGCAAAGGCTCTGATCAGTCACTGTATCTAATATTTCTCCCTAACACCTTCTCATCTTGTTCATTTATGGTCACAGCACTATGTATGCAGTGTTTTATAATGGTATATCTTATGTTCTCTGCCCAGAGACTATGAGTGATGGGAGGGACAGGCTCTCCAGTTTACTCTTGAACGCCCGCCCAGCTCTGCTCTCAGCGCACAGGAAGCCCCTGATACAGAGAAAGGAAAACTGTATCCATTGGTCGAGGGCATTCTAACTGGAGATATTTCGAGGTGGACACAATAGCTCGATGGAGAGAGTCTGTGTTGATTCAGCATCAAGAATGAGAATGAACAGTTGCATTTGAAAGGGGACATATGTTATAGCAACACAAGAAACTGCTCCCACAAAACTACCGGCCCGTGATGGCAAGAGGTGCCCACTATGGAGGGCCCTGAGAGAGGCCACGTCAGAACCAGCTGCTCACTGCCAGAAGCTTGATAATGGCTTGCCCAGCCTCTGAGCATCCTTCAATCTCAGAATGTGTGTAATACAGACCATATTCTGTGAGTCATGTCAGTGCAAGAGAAAACTAGTAATATTTACCAGGTTGTATAACACATTTGCTTCAAGGCTCCTGCCTATGTCCACACAGGCTCCTGTAGGAACAGACGACTAATATCTCCCTCCTTCACATTTTAAGAAAAATGTATTAATTTCCATCTAACAGAAGAATAAACAATACGATCAAACCAACAGTTAGTCCAGAAATGATTGCATAACTGACAACACATTCTGTGGCTGTTGTGGCTGTTCTTGATGTTGTATCAAGTTTTGGCTTTTCAAAATATAGAACTCTTAAGTGGCTGTGTTAGTCCTCAATTCACCTCATTTTCAAATAATTTACTCTCTTGTCACCCCACGGGAAGTGTTTATAGATGGGATACCTGCTGTATTAAATGTAAAAAAAAATGTCGACTCTTCAATTACTCTCCTTGGATTCAGAGTGGACATTTATTAGTCAGGCTTTCTTTTGTTGGAAGTAACAGTATAGTGCCTCTAACTATTTGAAGTGTCCTAAAGGGAGCTCGTTGCTCATACACTTACCATTCCCTCAGACAGACCTGGCTCTTGGCGGGTCAGAGCCCACCTTCCTCTCCCTCAGCATTGCGCCCCACCTTTCCTGTGCCATCCGTTTAACTCAACGACCTTCCATGAAGGTAGGGATTACGTTTGACAGGTTTCCCATCCTCAGAAGTGATTGAACATTTATCCCAGTCCTGGCCCCTGATTTCTCCGGTCCAGCCTGAGCCAACCCTGACCTTCCTCAGTCCAAAGGTGTGAACTGATAATGAGTGGTTAGGGACACTGCTCTGAGGCAGGAAAAGGGGCCGTTACCCCCAGAGCCCATGGGTGCCTGGCTAATAAAACAGTATCTGTCATGCCAGGCCCTTCTGCTCTCGGGGACCAGCAGACAGTCCTGGGGTTGCCCTGTTCATGGCATCAAACCACATGTTTGAAATTCTGTTCTCTATTTCCCTCATTTCAACTCTTCCATTTAAATTAGCTCCTCCTGCATGGCCAGTGTGGCTCAGTGGTTGAGCATTGACCTATGAACCAAAAGGTCAGGGTTCGATTCCCGATCAGGGTACATGCCCGGGTTGTGAGCTTGATCCCCGTTGTGGAGCGGGGTGTGCAGGAGGCAGCCGATCCATAATTCTCTCTCATCACAGATGTTTCTCTCTCTCCCTCTCCCTTCCTCTCTGAAATCAATAAAATATATTTTAGAAAAAAAGAAATGTCTGAGAGTCAGGAGGTCAGTGGCACCCCCCACTAAGGAACTACCTTGTGCAAACTGCCTGCTTCTCTTCTCCAGGCGCACCATCTCCCCAGACAGACAGACAGACAGACAGGGGGACATAGAAGGCTGCCTCTGAGCCAGCCTCTAGGAATCAGAAATGTTACCCTCAAAAGCCTCAACTGCCTTCTCTGCAGCATGAGAATGACATCAGCTAATGGATCTCATGGATTGTTGGGAGTAGATGATAAAATCCACATAAGTCCTCAACAGAAGTCAACGAGCAATTGGACCACCACTCAGTTATCTCATCAGCACCCCTGGTTTGAAGGGTGAGTGAAGAACAATCATGCCTCTTCCACTTCCCCTGGAATCACCCACATTCGTGCCACCACAGTGCTGCTCTCTTTTTTGTTTTTGTTTTGTGTTAATCCTCTCTGGATGATATTTCCTATTGATTTTAGAGAGTGGAAGAGAGAGGAAGAGACAGAGAGAAACCTTCATGTGGGAAAAACACATTGATTGGTTGCCTCCTGCACCCGCCCTGACCAGGGCCTGGGCTGGGGAGAAGCCTGCAACCCAGGTACATGGCTTTGGAATCAAACCAGGGACCCTTCAGTCCAAAGGTTGACACTCTATCCACTCAGAGCATGTGTTTCTGCCACAGTTACTTCGCCCCGCAGTCCCTTACGAAGGCTCCCTACCCTGGTCTAAACTAAGGCACAGTGTCAGTCTCTGGGCTTCATGAGCTCCCTCTTTGTGTGTGGAGGCCACAGCTGCAACCTACAGCTGTCCCCACACCAGCTCCTCAGAGGGGTCCATGTGGCAGCTGTGTCTCCTCAGATCCCTGAGAGCATCCATGGCACTCACACCGTGAGCTCGGCCCGAGAGTGTGTGCACTGATGCCCTGTAATACGGCTGGTTTCTCCTAATTTTCATTCGGTTTGCCTTGAGAGTTTTATTTCCATCCTCTCATCTTTACATCATTCTTGTCACACACACACATACATACCACCAACACACACACCAATACACACACACACACCATCAACACATAAACACCCGGTCCAGAACATACTGAGTTGGTAACTGCTTAGTGAAGGAGTTAAGACAATGTGAGGTGGGGAGAAAGAAGATCAGCTCCCATGATCACTGGGAAAAAGCTGGTTGGGAAGATGACCCACAGTGCCTATCTCCATGCCTCCCACTTCTCAGTCCCGGGGACCTTCTGTGCCCACCCCGCCCCCACTCCGGGCTGCTGCTCTTAACACCTTGGTACCACACTTGTCTGAACTGTGGATTCCACTCGCAGCCACAACAGCAGCAGAAACAGCTGGACTCGTTTTCAGCATGAATGCCCTTCCCAGCCACCCATACCTGGGCCATCTTCATTCTAGAGTCTCTGCCCCTGAGCCAGTGTTTCAGTCACTGTCTCTTAATGGCAGCACATAAATAAATGGCACATCATAACTAAGGCAGCTTTAAATTTGATCAGACATGTTATTTAAAAACAGTGGGCTGGTTTTAGCAGAACTTTAGACAGTCTTTAACTTGTTGTAGCAGCTGAGGGTGTTGGGGCATAGAAACTACTGGCAGCCCAGCTGCCATGGCTTAGCAGTTGAGCATTGACCTATGAACCAGGAGGTCACGGTTCAATTCCCAGTAAGGGCACATGCCTGGGTTTTGTTTTCATCCCCATCATTGATGTTTCTATCTCTCTCTCCTGCTCCCTTCCTCTCTGAAGTCAATGAAATATATTTAAAAAAAGAAAAAAGAAAAAGGAACTGGTGGCAGACCACACCTGCGAGGAAACGATGACATATTCTTTCTTACTACAGAATTAAAGAACAGCTGAACTCCTGAGTTTATCAGAATGAAGGGTACAGGAGCTCTATCTGCAGGAGATGAGGGGCACCTGGTGAGCCCTGTGGGATCTGTTTCACAGTGACAGTCATCAGGAAGGTTCCCACCTAGAAAGGCTTCGTGAATCGCCACCACAGAGTGAGGCGCTGGTGAGGGCCCGAGAAAGGACCAGAGATTCAGAGGCATCATGCACTGGCTTCAATAGGCTTGGCTTTCAAGCCTTCAAAGCCCAGAGCAACTCAATACCAAAGAGCACCCAGGCCCTGCAAGTCACAGAATTCTTCCCTTCTGCTCTCCTAGCCCTCTCCTCCCAGCTCAGTGAGCCTGGAGAACTGGCTGGAGAGATATGACCCACAGCTCCTAACCTAACACCTTCCTTTTCTTAGTCCAGGGGACCCGCTATGCCCACCCTACCCCTCCCACTGTGCTGCTGTTCTTAGCACCTCCATGCCACACTTGTTCTACCCTTTAGATTCCATTTATAGATCACAATAGCAGCAGAAACAGCCGAAGCTGTTGTCAGCATGAATTCCCACTTGAATGAATTTCCAGCCATTCTAACCTGGGCCAGGAGTTGGTGGAAGTCAGAATCTCAGCCTTCAGCCTTCAACCCTTATCTTCTACAAGCTTCCCTCTGGCATCTTCTGCCATCAGCAAGGACAAGACTGAACTTGGAATTAAATTCGTAACTTTCAATTATCATGCTGGATCATTCTTGCTAATTATGAAAATGAGATCCTTCTCATTTGAATGAAAACTGGGTGCAACCAACGAATGAAGGAGCCTGTTAAAGATTTTGTCTAAGGCAGGGAAGTTCTGTTCTCACAGAGCAGGTGTGAGTAGAAAGGAGAGGAGAAATAGCCCTGGCTGGTGTTGCTCAGTGGATAAAGCATCTCAATTTCAGGTGAGAGCACATACTTGAGGGCTTGATTCTCTGTAGGGGGTGTGCAGGAAGCAGCTGATCAATGATTCTCTCTCATCGATGTTTCTATTTCTCTCTCCCTCTCCCTTCATCTCTGAAATCAATAAAAATATGTAAAATATAAAGAAAGGGAAGGAAAATAAATTTGGTTTTTGATTACAGCCTAGAGCCCTGCCTGTTCAGTGAAATATTCCCATAAATAACTTTTTTATTACAAATTATCACAAAACATATTCTTCAATTGCTATTTAAATAGAAATATTAAAATATCTAACATCTGCCAGGAAATGGCTTAACTATTTTATCTGAAAAAAAATCTGAGCCAAGACTGGTTTGGCTCAGTGGATGGAGCATGGGCCTGTGGACTGAAAAGTCCCAGGTTCGATTCCGGTCGGGGGCATGTACCTTGCTTTTGGGCACATCTCCAGTGTGGGGCGTGTAGGAGGCGGCTGATCGGTGTCTCTCTCTCATCGATGTTTCTGACTTTCTATCCCTCTCCCTTCCTCTCTGTAAAAAATCAGTAAAATATATAAAAAAAAACTGAGTCTACAGAATCCAGTATTTTCAGTTAAGGCATCTTTTTAGGAAGTATTTTGGAAGTATTCAAAATTCATTGAAATGTCTGTAGCTATATGAGATTGGACTTGTCCATAAATGTTGATTGGAGTTATCAATAATTTTTAATAAAATATACTAATCTCCAAGACTACTTTACTTTTGAATTTACATTTAAAAATCAATGCTTACAAAAAAAATTATCAATAGGCTATTTCAATAAATAATTTACATCTCAGTTATTCAAATCTCCCAGAAAACAGTCAAGTTTTGAGCTGAGAAGGCACCTATTTGCAGATACCAAATATTTAAAATATTTAAACCTCTTTAAATTTTCATATGGATCCTAATTCCCACTTTATTTTATACTCACTACCACCACTATCAATTCCAATCATTTCTGCTAACACATAATATCTTCTGGGAACCAAAACTAGACATGCTCTTTGCCCTCAAGAACTTATTGCCACAATAACAGAGGAAACTTAAAGGCATGCTTTACATCCTGTTTCACATGACTCTGAAATGGATACATATAATTATTAAAGCTCGTCACACTGAAACTTCAGATCATTGCATTGTAGTGCACGAACTTATAGCTCAATAAGAAAAGCAGGCTGAAAGTAACTAGCAAAGACAATCTGGAAGAGTGTGACAAAGCTTGAGGATTTCTGCTGTCACAGTCAGGACACAGGTACCTGCAGTAGAACAGTGTCTGGCAGACATACAGGAAAATAGGCTTCTGGAAAAGACAAGGAAAACCAGGCAAACACCAATTCATTACCCCGTAATGAATTAGGGTATAGTGGTCTGTTCAGTGCTAGTCCTGGGTCCACTGGGCATGCATGTAAGAGAATGTGGATCTTACCTTCTGCATCACCATATATTAATTACACAATAAATTCCAGGTAAGAAAGGGATGCAAGTGTGAAAGGCAGAAAAATAACTCTTCCAGAAGAAATCATTGGAGAGTATCTGCTTAATTTTGGGTAGACTATTTTTTTTAACTAGTTAACAAATAACCATAAAGGGAAAAAAAAAAGATAAACAGTGAAATAGAACAATATTACCACTAAAAGCCTCTGTGTATAAAAAAAAAAACCCATAGAGAAGATGAATAGGTAATGCACAGACTAAGGAAATGTATTTGCATATGTAAGAAGTACAAGTCAACAGACTAGAAAACCCTATAGAATGTTAAGAAAGAGATTTGAGTGGACATTAGAATAGCTAAATAGCCAATCAACACTTGAAAAAGTTCTCACCTCATTAAGCCCAGAGAAATGCAAGTTAAAACCCAATCCAATCCTCATACAACCACCAGAAAATGAAGTAAAAAAAGAGATGATCCCCTACTTTGGTGAGAACCTGAAGAGATTAGACTTGGCATCCTGTGGGGCAGGGAGGGGGTGGGGGGTGTCAGAGAAAAGCACCTGGGAACTGATTTGGTGGCTGCAGAACATCCACTTATTGTGTGACCCAGCAATGTTGTCCCTGGGCGTATACCCAGCAGGCAAGCACACACATCGTCAGCAAAACATGCAGGTGGCTTTTCTTAAGTGCATCAGTCATAGGTGCTGATAACTGGAAACAGCCCAAGAGCACTGACAGAAGAATGGATAAAAAATATTGTATGTTATTTATAAAAGCAAATATTTCTTAGCAATGAGGACACACAAATTGCTGCTATACAGGACATCGAGGCTGGCTATACATTCATAATACTGAGTGAAGCAACACTGAAAGGGAACACACTAACTGAGTCCAGTCATACGGAGTTCACAGCAGAGAGAGTTAATACATGTGAGATGTCAGGATGCTGGCTATGCCTGAAGGTCCTGATGCCAGGAAGGCAAAGGGGGCTGTGGATGCTGACAGTGTTCTGTGTCTTGAATATGTGCTGTGTGTTAAGAAGATATGGGATGCCCGGCCAGCATGGCTCAGTGGTTGAGCATCGACCTACGAACCAGGAGGTCATGGTTCAAGGCAGCATCATTGATGTCTCTCTCTCTCTCCCTCTCCTTCTCTCTCTGAAATCAATAAAAATGTATTTAAAAAATACATGGTGAACAGCAAGAACACTTAACAATTTCATGTTTTATCATTTGTTACACTTCAATATGAAGTCTAAGTCTTTCCCCCAAGAAGCATCACTAGCACACAATATGCTACACATAAGAAGATATCCAGGAATTAGAAACACACACATGCAAGTGTGTGCACACACACACATACAGGCTAGAAAACCCTACAGCTCAATGAAATAAAAACCAAACTCCCAAGGGCCTGGGTTGGAGAGGAAGGAGCCAGGGAACAGCAGGAAGCCTTGCATCCTCTCTGCCCTCCCCTTCTTGGCACCACACCCTGCTCCCAGGGCTTAAAACAAGTGTAGCCTGGCCTCTAACATGATTGGTCAGGTTTCCCATTGATTGACATGTTAGTTTCACCTTGGCTGTTTAAGAGAAAAACTGGTAACAGATCCATCCATCCTGGGAATCAACCCTGTTCAGTGAGGGTCTCCTTCCAGGTTATGTACCGAGGCCTTGGTATTGGAGTGGAAGAATGTGACCAAATCTCTGAGGACAGCCTTGGCAGGTTTTGCTCAGTGGATAGAGCATCGGCCTGAGGACTGCAGGGTTCTGGGTTTGACACAGTTCAAGATCACATACCTCAGTTGCAGGCTTAATCCTGGCCCTGGTTGATCCCACCCATTCCCTGACCCATTCACCTCAGCCCAGGAGCCTGAGCCAGGAGGGAGCTCCCTCAGCGGTCAGGGCAATGTGCGCCCACCAGGTTTTGGCCTTGGCCTCTGCCATTCCTGTTCCCAGTACAGCTGCTATTCCTTTCACAGGACATCCCTTCGCAGGTGGGTGCCTTGATGGTGTTAATAGGAAGCATGTGCAGAGTTAGGTTTTAATTTTGACAGTCAAAACAGTCTGATTTCTCATCTGAGCTTATTTTCCCTGGTCCCATGGACCTAACTGGAGGCTCTGGGAATCCCCTAAGGGCAGCAGCCTGCTGTGGACAGACACTGCCCTGGGACCTGCATTGCCCAGAGCCTCCCTGGAACCACATCAAACACAGTGTATTTGCCTGGGAGAGCCACGCACAAAATAGCGAATCACAATTTTGAGAATGACTCACTGATGCATCAAGGACAGTGGACATGAGCATGAAAGCTGGGCACCTGGAGGGCAGGTCCTTGCCCATAGGCCTCAGCAGTCAGCTTGGACCCTGGGCCTGGCACCAAACGCTGTTGCGAAGTGATGAAAGCACAGAGCTCAGGTGAGGCAGGCAGCCCTGACGGACACGTCCTGAAGCCAGAGCTACAGGTGGGCAGAGGAGGGCGGCTCTTAAGGATGAAGAGTAAAGAGCAGGGAAGATGCAAAGAGAAGCTGCTCAGTGACTGGGCCACCTGGTCACCCCCACAGGAAGGGGCTCAGCGTTCCATTGTGCTTAGAGTCACAGGGAAGATACTCCGATTCTGCTTGGAGTCTGGAGATGTGTTCCCACAGCACCCCACTGGGTCTCAGGTGGAGTGCAGGCCAGGCCGGGGCTTGGGTCCTGCTGGCTGGGGGTGCAGGCCCTGTGGGCAGGTTGGAGATCCCACAGCAGGAGAACTCCCCCATCTGGGGTGCTGGCCACACAGGGAAGGAGGCAGGAACCTGTATGTGGTGACATCATACACTGGGGAGAGGCAGGTGGGACAGTGGGCCTGGGACTAGTGGGAGCCACCCTGCCCTCCGCACAATGAGCCACCTGCCAGCCTTAAGGACCCAGTGATTCCACCCTGGGCTGGGACTCGGTGGGAGCAAGGCTGCGACAAGGGACAGCACTGATATGAGGCTAGTTGAGTCTGAGGATGGGAACCCCGGTGGTGCTAGGGACCATGGGATTTAGGGGAAACCTCCGCAAACTCCTGCTGGTCAGGCCCAGTTGTGGAATCAATGGGTGGAAACTCACCAAGGCAACAGAACACAGACTTCTCCATGGGTGGATCTGTCCTAACACATCACCAATAGGAAGGTGGGTAGCAGCATTGTCACACAGGATGGGAATGTGCTGTTACATGCAGCGTTCCTTCTTTAGATAATACTTAGCAATTGGAGACTAGAAAGTCTTTTTTAACTCACTGAGGTACATGAACAAAAAGGATTACAAATATCCCAGTTAATTGAGAAAAACAGTGAGAGCAAGGCTGTAAAGGCAGGAGCAACACGAGGGCACTCTCGTTAGCTGAGGTCATGGGAGGCCCTCACTAGGCAGGCAACGGACCCAGCAAGTGGGGCAGGAAAAGTGTTTTTATTATTTAAGAGATGGTTCTCCACAAAGAAACACCCACACCCCAATCTACTGATAAGTTAATAGAATTAATGAGAGTTTAATAAATTAGAAAATTCAAAAATCAATCGAATTTCTGAAAAATACCAACAATCAACACAAACACACTTCTAAGGAAGATGCTATAAACAGTGGCTGTTGACAATAGCCATGAACTAGAAATACATCTTTTTCCGTGTGTAAAACTTATAGGAAGCAAATTCTTAGTCTTTACTAAGACATTAACGAAAGTCTGGCAAAATGGTGGAAAGAACCATTTCAAGGGTTGGGAGAATCAGTATTGTGATGGTGTAAACTTGAACTCATAGAGTCTGCAATTCCAGTAAAATCCTTGATGCCATTAGTTTCATTTAATCTTATTTTTAATTGAACAACTGAAGTCTAAACTTTACATCAAAGAGAAAATGAGCAAGAAGGCCAAGGATGTTCAGGAGAGAGAACAATGTGCAGACACTGGTCAGCAGCCGCTATAAAGCCCGAGTCACTAGCACAGACTCAATATGAGACAAAGGGGATTGAGGGGGACCTTAGCCATGACCCAGAGGCAGAGGAGATCTGAGCATGTGTTGAAGCCTAGTGTGAAATAGGGGAGTGGGAACACTGAATTCTTAAATCCCAATGTGACAGCAATACCACCCCCAACCAAAATATGAACCATAATTATTTTGGGGTGAAGGTGATATGAGAAATTAGGAGTTTCTTGTATACGTTAAGAAATCTTAACTATAAAAAATAGAAAGAAGTTAGCAAAAGATTAAAAAGTGGTGGAAGATGAGGAAGTGGAGATTATAAATAACTCTCAGAGTTCAGCTGTGAAGAGAAAATGAGAATTTAGACACTGGTTTGAGGAAGCTGGACAGGAGAGTGTTGTTAGGAATGAGCCAGCAATGGTCCCAGATGAAGCAGGAGATTAGACAATCAATGAATTAAAGGTCTGTCTGTCTGGGGAAGTCTTAATTCTCTCTACTCCTATATAATAAAAGCCTAATATGTTAAGTGTCTGGTCAATCTGTCAGCCATTCAACCAATCAAAGTGTAATATGCTAATGCTATGCAAAGGCTGCACAACAGCTTGCCATGATGTGCACTGACCACCAAGGGTCAGACACTCTGATAGGTAGGTTAGCTTGCTGCTGGGGTTGGGCTGATCAGGACAGAGTGAGATGGGCTGGACATGCCCTGGAGCCCTCCCTTGGTTCCTCCATGGCTGGCCAACCTCCCACATATTGCCCTGGCCCTGATTGTGCATGAGTGGGTTCCCTTGGCCTGGCCTGCACCATCTTGCAATCCAGGACCCCTCAGGGGATGTTGGAGAGCTGGTTTTGGCCTGATCCTGCTGGCCAGGCCAAGGGACCCCACTGGTGTACTAATTTGTGCCATAGGTGCATATAAGAAAACATGGCTAAAGCGCTGCCATTGTTACCATGGGCTGGACAAATACTCAGTTCCCTTTGGAGTCTCCATATGTAAGAAGCAGGAGAAAATGAGATGTCATGGTATGTATTCTCCCCTCCCAGTGGGACTGGGTTTGAATACTACCTACTTAGTTCCCTGTAATTAACACTTCAGACCTTGTCGCATTTTTCTTTTTTTTTTTTCCTATGAAAAGGGTTTGTTGCATTGGGAGCAGGAAAGCTGTAGCCTAGGACTCTGAGCTATAAAATGAGAAACTTGTAATTGGACTAAAAGGAAGCTTTCCTCTGCACAGTCTGAGAGAAGGACACTCGCACCATGCTGTCACTGCCTTGGGACAGGTCCACTGTGACAGGTAAGGCAGTGCATCGCCAGTACTGACTCTCACTGGTTTAAGAAGACATTGTTGGTCTTTTTGTAAGTGCTGCCCTTGTCATTTTATATTAGGCACCTGTGTTTATTTTAGTAAAATGTTCTAAAAAAAGCGTCTTAGATCTGGCAGCTGAAAATAATTCCACCCACTAGTTTCTAAAACCCAAGCTTCATGGTGGAGACACACCTGCCTGCGATGATGAGAGAAGGTATGTGTCCGCGGGTGGCAGGACTGCGTTTTAAGTCTCATTGCACTGCCCTTCTCTTTTCAGTCCTTATTGACTTTTCATATTCAAACGCAGAGGAATATTGTTTTTATTCCAAGGGTCAAGTTCCAGCAAACTCTCACCAGCCCTGTTACATGCATTCAGACAAGAAACATCTCTGCCGTGGAGGCTGCACTGTGTCCTTCCGCTGCCTCCCTTGGGAACTCAGTGGCGAGGCCTCACACACGTCCTCAGCAAAGCCTCCACCAATTAATGGCGTGTGTGGGGTGGCCTGGCTATGTTTAAACTCCATTAGTGCTTTGCAGGCTCCCGCTTCCTCAGTGGCCCTTTTAACTTCCCAAGTAAAGCCTTTGAGGTTTACAGTCATTTGCTCTCAGCAAACCTATAGTTTCAGTGCGTTAGAATAAAAACTGTTTTCCAAGGATAGAGCAATTTTTAAAAACACTTCCTTGTGTGAAATATTCCCCTACCATAAAGAAGGGCCTGAAATTCATTTTAAAATCCAACTGTTAGTTGTTGTGAAGAAGTTAAGTTTGAAATGAAATGGAAGGAGTAAACTGAGCATTAATCAATGGCAGTTTTTTCTTCATCCCACTTAGCTAGGAAGCATTAAGTAATAAAAAAACAAACGGCTCATAATGGCAATGTGGTGAAAGGA
The DNA here is from genome assembly GCA_011751065.1 of Lasiurus cinereus. Classification (NCBI taxonomy): domain Eukaryota; kingdom Metazoa; phylum Chordata; class Mammalia; order Chiroptera; family Vespertilionidae; genus Lasiurus; species Lasiurus cinereus. Next base: position 857,930 of record JAAGEH010000035.1, on the reverse strand, counting down.
AAAAAATACATTAGAAGCCATTTCAAACTGCATAGTACAGTTCTCTTCTGATTTCTGCTGCTTGATTTTAACAAAGAATGGATTAACTTCTAGAGCCTCCTGTAAGACAAAGTTTGATTGGCCTTCATAAGTTCACTGGTAAATTCACATTATGAAGTCCATGATTATGAAATATAATGCACAAAAATAATTAGGGTCCATTTATACCAATTGCATTGATCACATATTTTCAAAATATTGCAACACCAGCACTTATCTTAAGGGCTACCGCTTTCCGAGTCACCAGCCAGACGGAAGCTTCTCTGGTTGAGGCAGTTTTTCTTTAACTTGCCTATTTTCTCCACTTTTGTTTCTTGGAATTCCTCAGGTTTTTCAAATTTTTAACTTACAATTTAAATTTTTTTAAATGAAAGTATTTTGCTTTTAGAAAACAGTTTTGGGCACATGCTAACTAACACATTGCGAAATATTCCCATTTCCAGAAACAATACCCCTTCCCTCCCTTTTTTTTTCTTGAGGATATTTCACCTGAGGATATTTTCCCATTGATTTTTAGAGAGAATGGAGAGAAACATCGATGTGAGGGAAACACATCACACCTGTACATCTCAGAGGCATGTGGATGGCTCTGCGTGGCCTGCAGATGCCTGGTCCCCTGGTGTCCTGTCTGTTTCAAGGTTCTCCAATGATGCAGATGTACGTGGAAGCTACTCTGGCCTGTGCAGTGCTAACCCAGAACCACAGAGCAGTGGGGCTCGGGGAGCCACCCTCACCTGGCAGTGATAGAGCAGGTGCATGAGCTCAGGATGAATCCAGGATGGACCCTAATCCCTTTTTACATTTCCGCTGACACAGAGCCTCCATCCATGTGCAGTAGGGTTACTTTCCTGGTGTCTGCCTTTCCTCCTTCCCCAGGTCTTGGTCTTTTCCTTCTATTCCCTAAGACCCACTGCCACAGAGCAGTCCTCTGGGGGCTCTGTTTTGGGCTTTCTGGGCTGAGGCACCCTCTGGAAGCAGCTCACCGAGGGCAGTGTCCATGGTCCCAGGTCATATGTATTTTGGTGACACGATTACATCACACTTTCAACCCACAAATAAAACTAGTTCTTTTGATGATGAGTTTCACAGTATCTCAGATGATTCTGTTTGCTTGCATAACCATCTTCATACACATATGTGGAGGTGAGGCAGATTTGTAATATTTACTTCCTGTTCATTAGTCACCACCACATGTAAGCCCATAAGCTTCTCTCTCCCGTTGAGCTGCTCCACCAAACCCCATCTCTGGATGCTAGAGAACCCTGCTCCCTCCTAACCAAATCAGGAAAAACAGAGAGTGGCCCAGTGCTTACCAATACCATCTCAGAGTCATGGGAAATGAGGTTAGGGAGTCCAAAAGCCTCGCTCTCTGAATAATATTTCTCTAATGATACTATGTTCGGGAGGGTCGAACCTGTGAGGGAATTGCTAACCACACACATGCTGGCTTCGCAGGGCCCTGGTGTTGGAACCTCTCTTATTCTATTGAGGATCTTGATGGCAGGCTTCATTAGGAGCTTTGATTACATTTTGGAAAGTCAGCAATGCAACTTGCATCAATTTGCTTCCCGTACTTCTTAGGGGAGTTAGTTGAATGTGGAGTTCAGAGTTCCCGATTGATGTACTGGCGATTGGAACACTTGTCCCATACAGCTCTCTGTTAAACAGTCTAATGCTTTCAGATACTTCATTGTAAAGTACATAAGGCTGCTGACTCCAGCAGTCTCATGTCCTGGGGGTCCAGATATATTATTTCTGAATGAACCCATGCCCTCTGATTTTCTTTGCATGCTTTTGTGTTGGGAGGCCTATAGGCCAGAGAGTGAGAACATGGTGCAGAGAAAATGCTCATTTGACTGATAAGAAGCTGCCCCTGCCTTCTGGCTATGTGTGATATAGACCAGGCCTTGGCCCTCCAGGTCCTGTGCCAGAGTTTTAGTGCACGTTTTGGCATGTTTAATGGAGATGTACTTGCACTAGAGAGGGGAGGCATTTGCTCTCACAGCTTCGTGAGCATCAGAGTCACCCCAGCTAATCTTCTCATGGCCCCTGTTTCTTATTCTTAATTTTTTCTGGATGAAATATATTTGGCTTTTGCTTCAACATTTTATATATTTAAGATGCAGGCACACAATTACTGGTTTGTGAATTGACATCTACATAATTTCCTATTACCTAATGCATTTAATTCCCTCTTGACATCCCCAGTGAAGACATTTGTCGCGTTTCATTAGCAAGAGATTTGGCTCACCCATCACTCCCTCCAGCCTGCGCCTTGGTGGGAAAGGCTGTGACTGGATCATGGGGCTGCATGTGCCTCACATATGTTCCTGGTCACAGTAACGTGTGGCTGGGCCTTGTCTCTTACCCAGAGCATGATGACTTTGCTGTTTGAATGTTGTGACGCAGCTCAGCAAAGCTATTTCCTTCACAGATTACTATTCATTGAGCACAACTCCTGGAAACAGGCAGATGTTCAAAAAATGTGGATTTGGACATGGAAATGGTCACCATCCTTGAAGAGAAGCCAGGAAAAGAAGTAAGTTACATGTAAATGGAGAGGCCTTTGAATGGGGACATTGAAGGCTTGAATACCTCAGGCCCTCCCAGCACTAGCTCATGAATCTAAATCCAACACAGTTCCCTCCTGCACCGTGTGGCCTCTGAGTGACATGCTGATGGCATGTGCCAGTGCCACCCAGTGCCACCTGTGTCCCAGACTAGCCACTGCCCAGCAAGTACCCTCATGGTGGCCCCTGCCCCACCTCCCTCCCTGCTCTGGACTCTTTCCTGTCCCTCATGTTCCCAGGGTTCCGCATGGATCTGCCCACCTCCACCCAGTCCTGCCAGCCCTGCTATTCCACACTGTCTTCCCTCAAACGACTTCTTTTGTCATTGATGCTCCTGACAGATCATGCCCAGTCCCATGAAGAGTCTCCAATTCGGCCCCTATGTCCCGGGACCACCAATTTTATGTCAGCCTAGTGGGACAGGCCCAGGTATCCGGTCCAAGGCTATAGGCATTCTTTAGAGAAGAATCACATGCAATCAATGCCGCCGGGTCAGCAGTGAAGACAAGGAAATGTCACTCGCAGGTGGTCTTCACAGTTACAACAGGGCACGTCTGTGCCACCATGGCTGTCATTTGCTTGTAACTGTATTGATGATCGCTTGCACACTGGTGCTGAGGTCTTGCAAGATCCCAAAGCATCTAAGAAATCCAGAGACCAACTGTGCATTAAGTAAATGCAGTATGATTGTGGACTTGCTCTCCTCTGTGTGTTAGCTCCTTTTTTCATTTATTCTGAGTGAGCATTTTACTGAAGTAGCATGCTGCTGAATTATAATAATGGTGGAGATACTGAGAAAGAAGATTTAGCATTTCGCTCTCACTGTTCATTTATGAATATATTTATAACAAAAGAGAAAGTAAATGCAGATGTGTATCTTTCCTATAAAGAAGAGGAAGTCATTCATTAGTTCGTACTCCTCCTTTAAGGTGTGTTTTGTGTGTGTAATTAGCGCTAACCATTCTCTAAACCACCATGTGGCACTTACCTGCCCAGTGCTGAGCATCGCTGGAGAGTCTGCTGCAGGAGCCGCACGCCTTGGAGAAACCATATTCTCATTTGAAAAGAGAAGACAGAATCTGACAGCCACAATTCTAATGAAACACTGAGAATCAATAATGCTGGCATCATGTTTCAAAATCCCAGTTATCCCCATAGATTAATCTAGGGAGGCCCTTTAAAATGTTGATGTTGGCATCCTTGAGTTGAGAAAGTCCTAGACTTTTGGGGTAAAGATGGAAATAATACTGAATCATTTCCAAATACTTCCTGTCAGTATGAATCTGTGCATGTGAAGCCCACCTGCTATACCAGTAAGAAGCACCACACTGAGCCCAGAGCATGGCTAGGCGGAGCGACCCCTCTGGATGGAGGTCCCCAGCCGCAGCCACACTGCCCCCAGCCACTAACCAGCTCAGAGTGGAAAGTCTCATCTTCTCGGTGGCTCAGGCCAGGCGGAAAGAACAGCAGACCCGACTCTAAACGCAGATGTCTCTTCTCAGGTCGTATTTGTCCTACAGAGCTAGGGTAGGTCTTTATTTATTTATTAAAAATATTTTTATTGATTTTACAGAGAGAAAGGGTAAGGGGCAGAGAGTTAGAAACATCAGTGACAAGAGAAAAACATTGATCAGCTGTCTTCTGCACGCCCCCTACTAGGGATCCAGCCTGCAACCAAGGTACATGCCCTTGACCGGAATTGAACCCGCAACCCTTCAGTTCTCAGGCCAATGATCTATCCACTGAGCCAAACTGGTTAGGGTGCTAGTGAAGGTCTTTAAAGTAAACCTTCTCACAGATCAAACATCAAGGATCTTGGCCATGTTAGTTCTTGTTTGAAGGAAAACCATCTCCATGTTTTACATAATGTTTATTCTATACTCATTATCAAGTGAAATAGTGAAAGGAATTCTGGCATCGGTACTTAGGAGTCAGTCTGTGTGAGTACTGCCTCTTTGGGAAGGATCAACCCTGCTGATAGCCTGCCTGGAACCCCAGTCAACAAATAACGTTCTTTTTTTGTTAACTGTTATAACATGACTAGAGGCCCGAGGCACAGAATTCATACAAGAGAAGGCCTTCCTTCACCTGCAACTGGCACCGGCTTCCATCTGGCACCCAGGACCCAGGCTTCCCTTGCAGCCCCGGCTTCATCTGGAAGGTCAGTCATATTAATTAGCATATTATGCTTTTATTATTATAGATGATCCCAGAGTCCTTGTGTGGGGAGGGCATAGGCAGACACACACAAAAAATATTGTGACAAAGAGGTTGAGGTGTGGGCTCTGTATTTCACTCTTACTAACTAGCACTTGAACTTGAGAAACGATGGATACTCTATGCATTTGTGGGAACCCTAATCAAAGTATGCTGGATGCTCAAGGCTGAGTTGCCACACGTAGGTACAAAAGCACGGACATAGCGATTGCACTGCATGCACTGCTCAAGCGTGTCTCTCTGTAGCCCAAGTGTTGACATCACTGTTTGGCAAAAACCCTCTCTTGTCTAAGCTGGTACAAAGTGTGTTATTGACCAGTGGTATAAGCCTGCTTGCTGGACTACTTTATGCAATAGCTCCTGTATTTGAGGCTGCTTGTGTGTGGGGCTGGGCTGCTGTGTGTACAGGGCTCCTGTGTTTGCTACTGTATTAGCAAGGGCTGCTTGGTGTGGCTACTGTACGAAGCTAATTTGAAGACCTGCTTTGTCTAGTGGCTAATTAGTATCAATGGCTACTCAGTCTGCAATAGGGTTATCCATTATGTCTGTGACTGCTCACACTATCTTCTCCATCCAGTTCCCAGTGTCTCTGGTGGTCCAGGTCCTGGCAGGGGAACTGCAGCCCCACAGGTGGCCTAGTCGAGCACGGTCAAGGAGGAAGTACTCCCACAACTGGCACAGCGAGCAGGGCCCAGGAGCATGCGGAGGGTCCAGGAGTAAGCACCCAAACAGCACCTCAGTGCTTTTTGTGCGAACGGGTGTGATGGTTGTGCACAGTTTGTGTGAACGATGCCAGCATTTAGTAGATGTCAGTGTTAGTTATACATATTATGAGCAAGGCAGTGTGTGTATCCAATGTTCAGACCCCGGTGATTTCTCATGTTGCTTTTTGTTCTCATTTTTTTTTCAGTCACTATGTTTATTACTGTGATATTTATGACCCAAAACCTGCCAAAAATGCTGAATAATATTTAAGAATTATAACACAGAAGTTAACTGTAACTGAGGACCTTATACTATTCCTTAGGATAAACGCCCTGGGTGATACTGACTAATTCTCTCGCCGTGGCATTTGTTTATGTTGTTATTACATGAACAATGTGGAAGGTGTGAGTTGGCAGGACATTGGAGTCCATTGCGTGAGAGAGAAAGGGACCCGGGCCCTGATGGACACTGTGGCCTAAGGAAGCCTGTGGCCAGCAGGAAGCAGAGCACCTGAGAGGGAAAGGCAGATTGCCACAGTGTTGTTTTAAAAAATGAATGCACATGTTCTTGTTTCTCACTCTATGTGTTTCTTAGAAATGAGGAATGCTATTATGATTGGAAAACAAATCTGTCAACTTATTTACATGCAGACAACATCCCCCTTGCTTTTTGATTCTAAACAAGCCTCATGCTATTGAACAAATGATTAGGCGTTTTTCACCTCTCAGGATGTAAGATCAATATTGTTAAATCTTTAATCAAGCCCAGAGGCAATGCATCAAAGGAATCAACTATTGTAATGATGATGACTCCAATTAGTCGGTTTGTAATCCGATAATGCATTTCCTTCCAGGAATCTAAGAAGGTTCCAGAAGCCATTTCCATAATTGTCAGGCTCCTGTTTGATATTTATTTTGGGTCCTGAAGATAATAAAGAGAAAAGCACAGTTTCAACCACCAGGTCACTTTCATTTCTTAAAAGAACGCACTGCAGAATAGCAGGGCCTTGACGAGGAGATGTTTGCAGCAATGTCTCTCTCCTGCTGACTCATAGCAGGTCTGTGCGGTTCTTCAGAGGAAAAAGGGAAAAAGCGGTTGAGGATCACTTCCTTGGCTGTCAAAGAGCCAGACAACTGGACAGGAAAGCCATTCCCATCTCTGCATGAAGGTGAGGCTTCATATGCCTCTCACAGCACGTGTGGGAAGATGACACCTGGTGGTCACATGTGTGATGAGGAGAGCTGAAACATTTGCTCACACGAGTAGTTGGACCTTGAAATACTCCCCACCCAGATAAATGATCTTGACCCTACTCTCCATCTGTGCTCCTCTGCAACCCTCGTTAAGGTGACCCCTCCCTTTACCGCTGTCTTTGTGAGCCCAAGTATACTCCAGCTCACCTAGTGTCCTGGTGCGGAGCGAATGCATGAGTGAGTGCACAAGCTTAGTACATCTGGCCACCTCCCTGCCTAACAGGTGCGTGACCCTGCGAGACTCCGTAAGGCATCAGCCACTGGTCTCAGGCAAAAGGACATGCTTAGCTTACTGGGGTGGGAAGAAAAAGATGGCGCCCATCTCACTCCCCACTTCCTGTGCTGCAGGGATACCTAGGAGGACAGTTGGGCTATGCAGGAGCTAATGGAGGCAATGCCACTCACCTGGAGGTCAGGTGTCCTTGGAGAACAGGTGTCCCTAGAGACCAGGTGTAGAGTCCCTGGAGACCAGGTGTGGCATCCCTGGAGACCAGGAATGGTGTCGCTGGTAACTAGGTGTGGTGTCCCTAGAGACCAGGTGTCCCTAGAAACCAGGTGTGATGTCCCTGGAAACTATGTGTGGTATCCCTGGAGACCATGTGTGGTGTCCTTGGAGACCAGTGTGGTGTCCCTGGAGACCAGCTGTGGTGTCCCTGCACAAACGGTGGTCTCCTGTGTGTCTGTAACACGTGGTCCTTTCCATCCTCACAGCTCTGTCTAGAGGGCGTTTCATTGAAAGAATTACATAGCTCCTCCTCCTCAGATACATAAGGGGTCAGAGTGACAGTGATTTATCCGGTCACTTCAACTAATTATTAATTTGTTACTGCTATAATTGCTCCACTTAACAGGTAGAGACAAACAATAGATAAAGCCTAAGTAACATGCTTTCTACAAAACTATGTATTAGAGAAGTCTTGCTTTTAATTTCAACTGATGAACCTCATCTTTTTCATCAAAGTTATATAACAGTTCCTTTCTGAATAGATGAAAACTATATGACCAATTATCACAACCTTGATGTGTCATTTTAAACACATTCATATCATAGTCTTTTTTAAAAAATGATTTTTAAAATTGATTTGAGAGAAGAAGGGAGAGAGAGAAAAATATGGATGTGAGAGTAAACCATCAGTCAGCTGCCTCCTGCCAGCTCCCTATGGGGAATCAAGCCTGTAACTTGGAATCAAACTTGCAACCTCCATGCCTGGGATAGAACCCAGCCAACCCAGTGCACCAGCCGCAGTGCCTGTCTTTGTTTTAATGACACATTTCCAAAAGGGCCACCTTCTCCTTTTAATCTGTATGACCTCTTCCCAAGCCGCCCTCTGGCCCTGGCTTCCCAGATCATTCTTCCTGCAAGCCTGCTTCCTCAGCTGGCTCTCGTTGGTGCAGCTCAGCCGCCAATGGTTAACACTCCTCTCTCTCTCTCTCTCTCTCTCTCTCTCTCTCTCTCTCTCTCTCTCTGTGTGTGTGTGTGTGTGTGTGTGTTGACCTTGTTGCTGCTGCTGTTCTGCTGTTCTCATAGTCTTTGAGGAACCAGCATTTAGGAAGCAGCCATAGGAAGTGGGCAGGAAGGTACAGAACTCCAGTGCAGGGAGGTGTGGTGGGTGGGTTCCAGGCTGGTGCACTGGGATTGGGGTATAGACCAGTAGAACACAGGGCACTGTGATATGTACCAGAAACCTGATCTTAGGAGGACAAAAGAATCCCATTGTTGGAACCAAACTCTGATGACACAGGTAAAAAACAGCCTGACAATGATCACCTAACCAGTTTTAAGTTACATACTCATAGGAATAGACCCATTTCATTTGTCTTCAAGTTGCTTCTCACAGGGTGGCCACTGTATTTTCTTATTGTCCATTTTTGACAGTTGGTTACAATTGTCCAAAGCATTTGCTCTATTTCCTGCCACGTTGGTCTGATGTGACCAGTTCCAATTTCTGAAGGTTCCCTCTCACTGGGTGAGCTCACCAACCATGAGGTCCACCCTGTGAGCATCCCAGACTTTAAGAACATTGTAGGTCAGTTTCATACATTTGTTCCTTTTATGCATTTCTTTCTGTTCCTTTGGAAGCTGAGCATTGTATTTCTTTCCACAGAAAGATGATCATTTAGCTGCTCTAAGTTAATTAACCAGATGAAATCCCATGCTATTGTGGTTCAGAGGTTTTGTTTATTCTTTAGCAACACAACAAAACAGGCCCTACAATGATGATTGTTCAGTCAGACGAGGCTCGGTGAACTTGGGTGTACTGGTTAACTTCTTTTCTCACCATAAGGATCATTTTCTTCCCAAAGTGTAGTTTTTAGAACTCCCTTTCCTTCATATCTATTTTTGGTAAACTAGTAGTTTTCTGTATCTGAAAATATTTGTTATTATCCACATTCTTGAAAAATTTTTTTCCCTAGAATTCCTAGAAATTCTAGACCTACAATATTTTAACCTATTTAAATTTAAAAACATCACAGTTAAATGGCTTTTTATACTTCTCTAGAGGCCCTGTGCACGAACTTCGGTTCCTAGCAGCTGCTGGCCACCAGCCAGGGTATTCCTTCATTTTGCACCACCCCCTGGTGGTCAGTGGACATCATAGCAATCAGTTGAGCTCCCAGTAGGTCCAACTCCTGTCCAAGGGGACAATTTGCATATTAGGTTTTTATATATAGATTTCTCACATTAGGAAGTCCACTGAAAGAGAAAGACTGTTCTCTGTAAGATTTTTAATTGTAGATGTGTCCAGTTTTAATTGTAGATGTCCCCAGAGACAAGTCACTCTCCTGTCCTCTCATCTGTGCTTATATGTATATATTGGAACTTATTCTCTACACCTTTAAACCTGATTTCATATCACTCTCCCTTTGGCTAAGTCCACTTGGAGTAAAGTGAAGAATTTTCTTTCAGTTGAATTCCTCTCATTCAGCCTTATCTACTGCATTTCACCCAGGTGTTTCAACAGTTATCTTTTCACTTAGAACCTTTCTGTTCATGTCTTTTTCAAACATGCTTCTGGCCACTTGTTGGTGTAATTATAATTTTCACTCTTTAAACACCCACTTATCATTTTAACATCTGAGTGCAAGCATATGTTGGGATAATCACACTCATTTCACTTGGATGGACTATAGTCAGCAGATTCTTGATTCACTCTAGTGGATGGTCACAGACTGAGAAGCGGGGGTGGGGGAATGGGAGGGGTGTGGACGGAGACCTGTGTCCCCAGGAGATCTGCACTGGCTCCTAGTGACAGGGAGTCACTGAGATGCTTAGGCCAATACTGCCTCTGGCAGCCAGAGGAGTGCAGTGCCACTTGCCCTTCCTGCTCCACACCCTCTGGGACCATGGACATGCCTCTTCCTTCCCTGAGCTTCCAAGTGCAAGACCATTTCATGAACAATCACAGCATGAGGGTCCTTCAGAAGACCTAGCCCCCAAGTTACATTTTCTTCTTCAATGTGCTCCTTGTGTCTAAGACTGGATACCTGGCATTTTAAGAGCTGCTTCGATGCATTTCTATTTGGTTTACAGTGAATTATTTGACATTTTAATTTGTGGACTCATGTATTTCCTATATAATAAAAGAGTAATATGCAAATTGACCATACCTCTGCTACACCTGCAAACCACGCCCACCAGCCACACCAACCAGCCAATTAGAGCAAATATGCAAATTAACCCAACCAAGATGGCTGTGGCCACAGAGAGAGCAGGAGGGAAGCTTGCGTTGCCCCTGGAGATGAAGGAAGCCAAGCTTTCTGTATACCCTGGCTGGCCCAGGCCTCTACTTAAGGCAACAAATTTTCAATGGCTATGTCAGCAGAAGGCTTGGCTCTGCTCCAGGCTACAAAGTTTCAATTGTAGAAGATAAATAAATCCCAGATACCAGGGCCTCCACTTGGGTTGCCGGGGGGCATGGCTGGCTTGCAAACCACCACAGGCCCCTTGCCCAGACCACCCCATGCCCTAAGGGAACACTCACCCTGATCCAGGACACCCTTCAGGGTAAACAAGCTGGCCCCCACCCATGCACCAGGCCTCTGTCCTATCTAATAAAAGAGTAATATGCAGATTGACCATCACTCCAACACACAAGATGACTATCCCCATGTGGACACAGGAAGGCCGCTACAAGATGGCAAGCTGCGGAGTGCAGTTGGCAGGGACTAGGCCTACAAGGGAGGGCAGTTGAGGGTGATCAAGCCTGCCATGGAGGGCAGTCAGGGGTGACCAGGCTGGCAGAGGAGGGAAGTTGGGGGTGAGGTCCTGCAGGGAAGGCAGTTGGGGGGACCCAGGCCTATAAGGAGGGCAGTTAGGGTTGACCAGGTCTGCAGAGGAGGGCAGTTAGAGGTGACCAGACTCACAGGGGAGAGCAGTTAGGGGCAAACAGGCTGGCAGGGGAGCAGTTAGACATCAATTAGGATGGCAGGGAAGTGGTCAGAGGGAGATCAGGCTGGCAGGCAGAAGCTGTTAGGGACAATCAGGGAGGCAGGCAGGTGAGCAGTTGGGAGCCAGCAGACCTGGATTGTGAAAGGGATGTCCGACTGTCCATTTAGGCCCGATTCCTCAAGAGGTCCCAGATTGGAGAGGGAGCAGGTTGGGCTGAAGGACACCCCTCCCTCCATGCACAAACTTCGTGCACCGGGCCTCTAGTATCTTTATAAATAAAGTGCTATGATCAGTTTATTAAATAGGATTTCATGGCTATGTGGGCAGAGGAAACCCTTAGGAATACTCATTTTGTCTTTACCACATGTAATGGCCTGCAGTTTACATTCCAAGCCCATGAAGTTGGGAGCTATCTTTGCTTTTACTCCATGTCTCAGCCTGATTTAGGTTGATTATTGTTGTTTTAATGACACATGGTACTGCATGCATAACTAATGAATAGGAGGGTATATGCAATGGAGAAGTCTGCCCTCATATACACATCAGTGCATACAACCATTTTCTCATTGATTGTACAAGAAAAATCAAAGTGAGCACAAAATCAACTCAAATCAGACCCATGGGTAACCATACACATCTCAATACCTTAATGGATTTTATATGAGTATAGTAGATTTACTCTTAAAACTTAATTTTAATGTCTAAATAGTATGCAGATACAGTTTCATATTATATTTATATTTTTAGTGAAAATACATGTATAATTGACTGTACATATAATCCACAGTGAAGCCTTGATGTATAATGCCATATCCATTAATGTCCCCCCTCAAGAGGTTAAGACTAACTTTTGAGCATTTTAGAGTCTATTTAAAACCAAACAGAAACTGCACATTTTATCACATAAAATTGAAAGACCACCTCCTCTCCCCATTCAATCTAAACAAAAGTGACTTTTTTGTTCATTCCTTTGGTCAATTTGCTGTGAGCTTCTCTTTATGAAAGAGCTGGACCCTGCTACCACACCATCCTGCTTGTCCTGAGACCAAAGTCTATAATCGACAACCAAGTCCCTAAGCCCTTTCATGTCCTCAGTATTGCCTCAGGACTCGTGCCAGCATTTTATCCCAGAGCCTCTGTGATGCAAGAAGACTCTGCCGCATGGTGCCCAGAGTACAGCTTTAAGGAGAAGGTTGGTTCCCATCCAAGAGATGAAGCTCCCCAGTGAGTCTGCCTCAGCATTCATGTATCCCTCACTGCAGGCTAAGCCTCCCTTATTGGTGGGGTTTGGAGAGTAATCCTTCCCTCTTATGGATGGCAGCCCTGAGGGCAGGTGCTGGCATCAGGTGAGTAGGAAGGAAAGAGAGCGTGGCCTGGCTTCCAGCCCATCTCCCCTGTTATCTTAGGTCTCTATAAACTCAGAACAGGGTTGCCTGGTGTGACATGGACATGGAAGTGGGCATGCTGCTCTCCCACAGCCTTTGTGGGTACTATAGTTCCCCTGGGAGAGCCATCAGGTGGCTCAGTGTCCAGAGGGGAGCATCCTCCACTGTGCCAGGCAACTAGCCAGGGCAGAAGCAGCCCCTGCAGCTTGTGGGGTGTTGGGGTGCTGGAGGCTCCCCCTGCAGGGCAGAGGGACCCAGCTTCCACCCTTCTGACTCCTGGCAATGGTGCGAGAGCCCTGGGAGAGCAAGCACCTCGGCCTGGTTCCAGTTCCTTTGAGAAAGCCCAGCCTGGGCCTGGGAGCCATGCGGAGGCTCCTCCAAAGTCCGGAGGAGAGAAGCCTCCTGGCCTCTGGCCCTGGGTCGCAGACTTGCTTCCCCAGCCTGGTCAGGGTGAGGTGGAGCAGGGTCTGGGAGGCTTGGCCATGCTGAGCTCAGTCCTGAGGTCCCCACTGGCCACCGCCAGAGGCCCTAATGTCCTCTGCACCTGCTGCCCAAGGCTGGTTCCCTCAGCAGGAGGGAACCAGACAGTCTACCTCATCTGTCACCTGTCACCTCTCCCAAATCTACCTCACCTGCAACCTCTTTGGATCAAAAGCCCACCAGCCCTACACTGCTTCCCTGGCCCCTTCTCCTGCCCCTTTCCAATTGAGGGAAATGGAAACACATTAAAGAGTTGAGGCTAGCAACAGAATGGGAAAAGTAGACCAGAACGGAAAAACGAATTAATTGTCCTGGCAGCAATTGTGCATTTATAAATACACATCCACATCACCCACATCTTGCCTTGCAGGCTGCCCTGGCCCCCTTTTACCTGAGGTGGGGCTGGTGACCAGGAATCGCTGTGTCATTTCACTCTCCTCCCATAGGATGGTCTTGATGGAGATTTACTGCATTTTTAATCCTCAGAAAGCATGAGTTTTCCTCTGCCTCTGAGTGATGTCCCATTGTTCTCAGGACTTGTGAAAAGTAGTTTAATGTGTTCCTCCTGCCAGGCCCTGCCTCCAGGTTTATTATAGACTAGAGGTCCGGTGCATGAAATTCGTGAATGGGTGTGTGTGTTCTTCAGCCCAGCCTGCACCCTCTCTATCTGGGACCCCTCCAGGGATGTCTGACTGCCTGTTTAGGAATCGGGCTAAATGGACAGTTGGACATACCTCTTACAATCCGGGACTGCTGGCTCCCAACTGCTTGCCTGCCTGCCTTCCTGATTGCCCTTAACCACTTCTGCCTGCCGGCCTGATCACCCCCTAACCACTCCCCTGCCAGCCTGATTGATGCCTAACTGCTCCCCTGCCAGCATGTTTGACCCTAACTGCCCTCCCGTGCAGTCCTGGTCATCCCTAACTGCCCTCCTCTGCAGACATGAGCCCCCTTTCCCCAACTGCCCACCCCTGCTGGCCATCTTGTGGTGGCCATCTTGTGTCCACATAGGGGCAGCCATCTTTGACCACATGGGGACAGCCATCTTATGCATTGTAGTGATGGTCAATTTGTATATTACTCTTTTATTAGATAGGATTTTTAATCAGCAGTGCATTGTTGTCCTCACCCAATGGCTTTCCAGTAAATTCATCAGTCCATGCTTTCTTTTCTACATTCAGCGTGAGGTGTGGGAGGAATTCTGGCAGAAGAAGAGAAAACTCATCAACCCATCACAGTGTTGTGTTTCAGTTTCTCTCTGCGCAATGTAGCAAAAGCTGGGTGTGCACTCACTTCCTGGGTCAGGTCAACACTGATGAACCACTTCTAATGTGAATATCTCTCAACGACAGCAGAAAGCTATCCCAGACAAGCAGAGGCCCTCTGTTTCCCTTTTCAGGAACAAAATGCAGCTAGAATGGGGCTTCATTTCAGTATAGGAAATATTTTTAGGAAAACAAACATTTCATTTGTTTGAAAAGACTAGAACTACTTGTGATCTAAGCCTGTGATTGTAGCACTCTGCATTATAGCTGCAGGGCCTTGGCCATGCACCACGAGATTTCATGTATTGTATGATGTGATTGTACAGAGAGCTGCAGCATGGGTGTTTAGTCTGTTTCACTTATGGGACAAATGGAGCTCAGAGGGTTTGAGTGACTCTCCCCATCCCAGGGAGTAAGCGCTTGAACCCAGACCAAGCCAAACGTGTGATCCCACCTTCTCGCATTACCTGTTGCCACCTTAAATAGGACATGGTGGCTATTTCATGATTATCTACTTTAGTGCCTAAAAGGCAACTAATACAATGTTTCTCCCATTTTCCAGGTTTTTCCTTATTCTTTCTGTCTTCCTCCCTCCTCATTTTTGGGTAAGTAATAGGCATGCGTGTCTGCTGCTTTCTTGGAGGCAGACTGATGAGGATGTGCTGACCGTGTATTTTAAGGCCTGGGTAAAAATTCCCCTGAACAATGGCTGAGCACCTTTCAGAATGAAGAATGCCAGCACTGAAATGCAATGTTGTGACCAACAGCATCCATGTTAGTGTGCTAACCAGTTCACTCAGGACTTAAAATGTCAGCTGTTAACTTCAGTGCTATGTCACAGAAAACTTCAGAGACACAGTTCCTTTCCTTGAATGAAGCAGAAATTCCATCCACTTGTTCTTCCTGGGCTCAGAGGGAGAAGAACACACCTTTCTCTCTGGCTCTGGTGCCTCATGCTCCTCTCACACTGACCCACCAGGAAATGGGGTCCCTCCATCTGGGTCTGAGGGCTTATTATTATGCTTCTATTCTAAAGAAGGAGAAGATCTCATCATAAGGAAAATGGAAACTACCCGTGTCCTCTTTGCAGAACAACATGAAGCGCCTGGGTTTGTTATGCCTGGGAGGAGCTGGGGCAGAAAACACTCTTGTTTGGAATACCCTTCCGCTGGAAGTGTGGAGTCCCCACCAAACACCAGGGGGCTAGAAACATAGGTGCACTTCCAATTTCTTATTGAGCATTTTTGATTTTGTGAAAACTTCATTTTATCTTTTTTTTTTTTTTTGCTACAAACACAGAAATACATGTAAGATAACACCTGACATGTTTTCAGAGAGTGGGGTCCAGTGCTTGAGAATAGCAGCAGCAAAGAAAGCCACTGGATAGAAGATTACCATAAAGTCACACCTGAAATTTTTATCAGCTCCTAAATAAGTTTCAATATAACACATTAGAGTTCTGTCTTGATTCTCTTCTTATGGATAGTGGTAATATTAGCTAACACTTATGAGCATCAATCCGGATGCCTTAACCCTTTTTCCCACTTCCTTGATGGTGGAAGTTGATAAAATTTCCATTAGGAAGAGGACAAAATTTCCTGGCCAGCATGGCTCAGGGGTTGAGCATCAACTTATGTACCAGAAGGTCACAGTTCAATTCCTAGTCAGGACACTTACCTTGGTTGTGGGCTCCATCCCCAGTAGGAGGCGTGCAGGAGGCAGCCTATCAATGATTCTCTTTCATCACTGGTGTTTCTATCTCTTTCTCCCTTTCCCTTCCACAGAAAAATCAATAAAAATATTTTTTTAAAAAGAAAGAGGACAAAATCAATGGCTGGTAAGTGGAATGACTCAGTGTTGGAGACAGACAGCTCTCATCTGGCCCCTGCAGGACCCCCTCTGAGTGATGCAGAGGCCAGAGAGTTGCATGGGGCTGTGGACTGAAGACCAGTCCCCCTTCCTGCACATTTCTCTGAATCCATTTCCTCTGATTTAGATGTTTCAGGCCTCGCCAGTGAACCCTGACTGACCAGAGGATAAAGGAATGCTGCTGCTCTGGGTTGACAGCTAATACAGTCTCCTGACACTTTCCATCTGACTCTGCGGGCCATGCAATTGCTCAGGCTGCATGTGGGTGTTGGCTTGTGTTGCCTTGGGAGGAGGGAGCAGAGTATCCTGCGAGATGCATTACTGATGCTGCCTGGCCCAACTCTCCTGCCACAGCAGCCACGGTGACCTGAGACCTGGGCACCGTGGAGCAAGCACACTTTCTCTAGAAAATCCTTTCCAAGTCCATCACTGTCTCCCATGGAGATGTAACCCTGGCACGGCCGTGTTAAGTAGTGCACCCCGTGGCTCTAGCCGTGTCCTGCACAGTCCTTCCTGCTAGGCTCAATCAGCCACTTGGGCCATGAAGCCAAGTATCTCTTCTGACCACGAGTGGGCAGCAGGCAGCCAGTAATTCTTTGCAGCATCTGCTCTGCGGGGTCGTCATGTGTCTGCGTGTGAAGATGGGAAAGGGTGTGTCAAGCACCACTTATCACAGTGGCATCCTGTAATCCAAGATGATTAACCCAAGAGAATCAACTTACATGTTGCTGTGTCCTATAACATCTTTTCCAGGGGTCCAGGGGCTCCCAGGGAGAGAGGCACCTGTCCTGGCAGCCGAGTACGGTGGCCCCTGGGCTGTGTGAATCAGGGGCCGCTGGCCAGGACCCTACAGATTTCTGTCACGGGTCAATTGTCAGAGCGTTTCTGGCAAATGTTCAAGACCAACAAGGGCTATAGTGTTTACCTGGTTTCCTCAGATGGGTTTGTGAACGTTCTTGGGACCAGCACATTTTTTCTAGTTTAAGCAATTTTTATTTTTAAATTTTTATTGTTTAAAATATTACATAGACTATTACATATGTCTCTTTTCCCCCCATTGACCTCTCCCATGCCTTTCTCATGCCCAGCATATGCCCTCACCCCCACTACTGTGTGTGACCTTTGGCTAAGCTTATATGCATGCATGCAAGTCTTTTGGTTGATATTTTACCCCCCTCCTACCCCTCCTTCCCTCTGAAGTTTGATGGTCTGATCAATGCTTCTCTGTCTCTGGATCTGTTTTTGTTCATCAGTTTATGTTGTTCATTATATTACACAAATGAGAGAGATTATGTTATATTTATCTTTCTCTGACTGCCTTATTTTGCTTAGCATAATGCTCTCCAGGTCCCTCCATGCTATTGTGAATGGTAAGAGTTCCTTCTTTTTTACTGCATCATAGTATTCCATTGTGTAGATGTACCACAGTGTTCTAATCCACTCATTTGCTGATGCACTCATAAGCTGTTTCCAAATTTTATCTATTGTAAATTGGGACCAGCACATTTTTAAAGGTACAGTAACTCTGATCTCTGGTTGGAAATTCAGCTATCCAATCCGTTAGGACAGTCTGATTTCAGGAAGCAATTGGCAACTCTCCCAATTCCCTTTCTCTGGGAAATGAAGCATTTACAGCATATTCAATGTCTTGTGGTTGGTGTCCATGTCTTTGCACTGGGAACTAGAAAACACCTTTTATATTAAAGGAGGGAAAAACAAATACTGACTTCCATTCACATTCAAGCAAACCTCTCCCCAGATGGATGGCTGACTATATATATTTGCATTCTCACCTGTGTACTTAGGCAAGAGAGCAAGCTGCCAAGAGGCATCACAGGCACACTGAGCCTCTCATGGCTCAATTAAAAGACTGCGTGAGATTCGAAGACCACAAATGCTCAGAGAAGTGAAATTTATCAGCACTACTGCTATCAGCTGGATCCTCAACATTCTTCCTGAATAGAGAGTCTTGGTCAACTGTAACCCTTCCTACCCTTATCAGTCATTTCTGTCGCAACTTCTGATAGTATCAATGATCCTCTCACACTGGAGACACTTGAACTCTTCCACTTGGAAGAATTGGAGAGCCTCTACTTTCCTCATATAAAGGGATTCCCAAAATGTGTGGATCTCTGTTATTTAGTGCAGCCATTCTTTTAATAGATTCCTATTACCTGTTCAGACCAAGTTAAGGATGAGAGGCGGCCAAAATACTGTACAAAGTGCACACCCACCACAGACACTTGCATACAAATAGCACGAGCTCAGGGCGGACAGCACCAGAGTCAAAATCAGACCTTGCTCACTGCATACATGCTTTGCTGCACACATAGCCTTGTTGCACACATGGCCTTGTGCATACATGGCCTTACTGAATACACTGCCTTGCTGCATACACTGCCTTGCTACACATATAGCTTGCTGCATACATGGCCTTGCATACATTGCCTTGCTGCGTATACTGCCTTGCTACACATACGGTCTTGCTGCATACATGACTTTGCTGCATACACGGCCTTGCTACACGTATGGCCTTGCTACATGCATGACCTTGCTGCACACACAGTCTTGCTGCACACATGGCCTTGCTGTATACACGACCTTGCCTTATACACAGCCTTGCTGCACACATGGCCTTGCTGCACACATGGCCTTGCTGCATACACAGCCTTGCTGCATACACAGCATTGCTGTACACATGGCCTTGCTGCACACATAACCTTGCTGCACACATGACCTTGCTGCACACATGGCCTTGCTGCATACACTGCCTTGCTGCACACATGGCCTTGCCGCACACATGGCCTTCCTGCATACACTGCCTTGTTGTATACATGGTCTTGCTGCACACATGTCCTTGCTGTATACATGGTTTTGCCCTGTGCAGAGAAATCAGATAACACTGTGAGACTCATTATACTGGAAGGCATGAGCTAGGCCGTCAATATTCAGTGACAGTTTTCAATTGTTACTCATGAATGAACTCAAACATTTCTTAGATATTTTTCAGATGAATTACAAAACAAATAAGCTAAGGATGGTTTTGCCTGAATCTATTTTGCTATCATCTTAAAAAAAATTACAGATGCCATGCGAACAATCCTTTTTCTTTAACTACTAAAGTAAATGGAACTAGTTTGTACCTTTAAAAAAGTATATTTTATTGATTTCAGAGAGAAAGGGAGAGGAAGGGATAATAGAAATGATGAGAGAGAATCACTGATGCGCTGCCTCCTGCATGCCCCACACTGGGAATCGAGCCCACAGCCTAGGCATGTGCCCTGACAGGGAATCGAATCATAACCTCCTGGTTCATAGTTCTCAAAGGCAGAGCCATTCAGGCTAGGCTAGTTTTCATTTTTAAACATATTTGCATATCCCATATTTGGCTTTTTGAAAAGACATCTCTTTACAAGTTAAAATTAAATAACAACAAAAAGTAATGGAATTACATATTAAGATGGAATTTTTAAAAGTAAACTTAAAACCGAAACAATAAACATCAGAGTGTACATAATCAGAATTCAGTTCAACAAATGCTCACAAACGAATCCCACTCGTGGAAGGAACAGGGAACGAGAGAGCAGTGTTAGCAGCACAGCAGTTCCCTGGGCGCCTAGGCCACGGTCCGCAGCGGAACACTGCTCTGACCTCTTCCCAGGGAATTGCTCTGTCCTTTCAGAACTGGACACACACAAGATCATGCAGGACCTTCTCACAGGGCGCTTTGCCACCTGCTGCCTGTGATGACGGCAGTGTGTAGGGTGTCCTTGCCGAGTAGCACCCTCGGCATGCTTTCCTTGTTTAATGCTGATGACATGGTGGGCTTGCTCCATGTTTGGATTCTTATGGATTGTCTGGATGCCCTGAACATCCTTGCAAGTGTTTTTGCTGAAAATATGGCTGCATATCTGTTCAGAATAAGATACACTCTTTTTTTTCCCCTCTTTTTAAAAATAATCCTTTCGGCCTTGTTGCATTTTATTTTTTAAATATATTTTTACTAGAAGCCAGATTCATAGAATTTTGCAAGAGTAGGCCTTCCTCCCCCAAGCTGCCAGCACCGGCTTCCCTCGCAGCCCTGGCTAATTAGCATATTACACTTTTATTATTATAGATTGATTTCAGAGAGGAAGAGAGAGGGAGATAGAGAGAGAAACATCTATGATGAGAGAGGATCATTGATCAGCTGTCTCCTGCACACTCCCCTGCTGAGGTCGAGCCTGCAACCTGGGCCTGTGCCCTTGACTGGAATTGAACCCTTCATTCCACAGGACAACACTCTATCTACTGAGTCAACCTGGCTAGGCTGAGATGCACTCTTGAGTTTTCTTTTCTGTCTCAATGTTCTGCTGGGAGACGTCTGTGGATAGCAGTTTACACATCTCCTCACCTGGTCCTGTCGGCACTATGCTGTGATATGTGTAATGCCCTGCTTGTTTCTCTGCGACTGTACATTTTTCTCATTTAGGCTGAATTTGTCCAGAATGATGTTCGCTCCAGAGAATGACTTCGAATGGCCCACTTCCTCTCTGCCTCTTGATCACCACCTGAAACCCACGCAGTTAGGGAGTGTAGCACCTGCCGATCAATGCCTGGCAGCCCAGAAGAGTGAGCTAGGAACTGTCTCTGTCACGGGAACCTGGCAAAATACTCGCTCTCTGCAAACGGTTATAGCCCGTCTGGTGTATTTGGTTGTATGGTTGTCTTAGTTCCTTTTATTTGGGGGATGCTGTGTTAATTAAGTAATGTTAATGCCTAATTTCCTAAAGCTTTCCTTTTCAGTACTCTTTTATTTCACAGGACAGCTACCTTCTCACGTGTTTCTAGAAGTTTGGGAAGCTTTGGGGGAAATGAAACTTGCTCCAAATAAAAGTGACTGGAATCCTCAGTGTGGTGTGTTTTGTTGCGTGCTGCCCATAGTGAAGGCACACTCAGGCTTTCCTGACATTCTCCCTGTTTTAAACAGTCGCTGCATCACCCACACTTTATTTTATCTTGATATTTAGTTACAGACACTATAGAAAGTTCTATCTTTCCTTTTTCACTCAAATAAAATTCTATCACTTGAGTAAAAGTTGATGGCTGATGTACTTTGCATTGTGGATTTTAGTTTTTCTTGTATTCATAGGTAATTTCAACATTCTGTAGAGAATTTACCAAGACTGGTGTTATAAGCAGGAGGTGATCACAGACACACACAAGGTCAGTTATCCTGTCATCTTCAATGTTTCCCTAGAATGGGTGGCAGCAAACTGGAGCAGGGGCCTTTGTTGTTGTCCATTCCTCCTTTTCCCTTAGGTCAGTGGTCAGCAAACCACTGCTCGTAAGCCACACGCAGCTCTCGAGCCATGGTTTGCCGTTCTGTTGACTAATGAGTTTGCTGACCACTGCCCTAAGTTTGTAGAAAACAGTTGTTGTGACAGATTGGTATAATTTAGTTCTGGAAGAGAAAACAGCAGAAAGGATATTGGAGAATAGATTAATACTAAATTGTCATTGAGGCTGTTATATAGACAGTCACATAAAAACTGCAGCAGACTAAGTGAAACAGAATAGGGGGACTTTATTGAAGACCACTGCAATAGAGGTCACAGCTCCTGCGACAGAAATCATGGTCGCTGAAACAGAGGTCAGGGCCACTGCAGCAGCAGTCACGGCCCCTGAGACAGAGGTCACATTGCAATAGAAGAGAGAGAGATTGAACTCAACTCCACTGAACCTTCCTCAGGATGAGGAAGACTTTCAATAGCAAATTTTCTCAAGTGACAGCTCTGGGGAAAGGGAAGACAGGGGGCTACAGTGAGGAGGAAACTGTCTGAAGTTTAGTAGGTTGAGGGGCTGTGAGGACCTCTGGGTCAATTCAAAATATTTGTTTTTATACGAAGAACCACGTACAGTGGTACAGAGAACAAGCTGATGGTTGCCAAAGCGGGTGGGGCTGGGTGAGATGGTGGATGGACTAGGAAGTCCAAATGGGTAAATACAGCACTGGGAATACAGCCCATTGCATTGTGAGAACTCTGTGTGGTGCGAGAGGCTGCTAGAGGGATTGAGGCCATCACTTCATAAATTACTTGAATGTTACTGTAATCCTATCTAATAAAGAGGGGATATGCTAACTGACCATCACTCCATCACAAAGATTGCTGTACCCACAGCTGAGGCCAAGTTCCCATAAGGAGCCTTAATAAGCCATCAGCAGGGACCTGAGGCTACACCCTCCCCGGCCCCAAGGGACTTGACAGGGGACCTCAAGGTGCGCTTCCTGTCTTGGTGCTAGGCTAGGGGACCTTAAGCTGCTCCCCTTGCCCCAGTGCCCAGGCAGGGGGACCTCAGGCCACACCCCCTAACAGGTGGGGCTTGATAGGGAACCTCAAGTTGCACCCCCAGTACTGAGTTGGAGGAACTCAGGCCACACCCCTGACCCAGCAGGGTTTGATGGGGGACCTCAGGCCATGCCTCCCATCCAATGGGGCTTGATGGGATTTCAGGCCATGTCCCCCACCTGGCTTGATGGGGGATCTCAAGGCATGTTCCCTGCCCTGGTCTGGGCTGGGGGACCTCAGGCCACACCCTCTATCCTGGTACTGGGCCAAGGGACATGAGGTTATATTCCCTGCCCAGTGGGCCTTGACAATGGTGGGACTGGCCCGGTCTGAAACTAGCCCAATGGGGGGAGGTGGTCGGGTCTTGGTCTCATGCAATTTGGAGCCGCATGTGGGTGGGCAGGGAATTGGCTCTGGGTCTCATGGTGTGCCCCAGACTCTGACAGGAAGAAGGTTTTCATATACATTTTACTAATTTTCTTTCATCTCTGACACTACTATTATAGAGAAAGGGCAAATAACGATATTGAATTATTTCCTCTAGTTAATCCCCTTTTAATGTGCACAGATTTTGTGCACTGGGCCACTGGTTGAAAAATAGAAATTTGTAAAAGAGTCATGTACACAAGTACCTTTATATGTTTAATTCAGTGATTTATATTTAAGTGTGTAGATATATACTGCATATTTACTATACCATGAACTAAAAGATGCAAATGCCACAGCTGATGATTGGATGTAAATTTGAAATATTTCATTTGGGAAAATGTGGAGATACCCTTTGCCAGTGTTGCCAAAGGAAAGCTCTCTATCCTGTTTTGCCTGAAATTCTCATGCTACATCCTTCTGTTGTGAGGATGCTCTTTTTTGCTATGTTCACAAGTCATCCCAATGGTGCTGGGATGCTGCTTTTTCATGAAAGAACTTTGTGATTTTGAGAGAAACTGTGGCATCGTTTGGGTCATTGAGTTCTTCAGTATCATCCTAACAAAAGCAGAGCTGAGTGTGTGCTCGTCCTCCCTGATTCACTCGGAGGATTTACTCTGCTTGTAAGATAACAAGTTAGTCTGCAGCCCCATTGGCAGTTCAGGGAGAAAAAAGAGTCCTGGGTACACTCAGGAGCTCACCCTCCCCACCAGCAACAAAATGGAGACGTGTCAGCATCCCCTCCTGTGAGGCCTGGGCCAGCTCTCCCGTGGCCAGGACCTGAGCTGAGGGACATGAGCACACGTGGTCATGGGACGCTGCCTGTGTCTGAGGTAGACACTGTTGGACAGTGTTGAGAGATAGTCTGAGTGAAGGCCTCAGAGCCGGTGCTGGGATCTCTGAGAGAGGCAGCGCATGGTCCTCAGCCATCCAGCACCTCCAGTCCGGTGCCTCTGTCTGCATCCAGCACACACACGCTCCACTTCACACATCACCGGGGACTCAACTACTCAGTCTCACTGAGAGAGTGACACCCGAATGGCAAGTGGAACCAAGGGCTGTCTGTCCAGCGAGGTGGAGATGTCTGGGTGCCTGTGTGATGTCACCCAAAGCAGCCGCTGCTCTGCACCCTGTGCACACTGCTCACGGGGATCATACTGAACCCCACGGCCTGTGCCCTTGGATATGGTGAGGTGAGCGTGAGACACGTGATTCTCAGACCTTCCCTGAGGGTTAGTAATACAGGGACTACAGAAAGACGTAATGCGCCTATAAGAATCCAATGTAAAGGGCTGATTGTGAGCAAGTTAAATGTCAACGCTGATACCAGTGCTATTTAAAATCCTTTCATTCAGACAAAAACTGTTTATAAACATGGATGGTATTGGGCCATTCCTTCTAAAAAGTTATTTAAATATATTTTTATTGATTTTAGAGAAGAAGGGAGAAGGAGAGATAGAAACATCAATGATTACAGAGAATCATTAATCGGCTGCCTCCTACACACCCCACTCTGGGGATGGAACCCACAACTTGGGCATGTGCCCTGACCAGGAATCAAACCTCCTGGTTCATAGGTCAATGCTCAACCACTGAGCAACACTGGCTAGGCCTAAAAAATTATTTAAATAAGTACTATGCAGCAGTAAAAAAGAAAGAACTCTTACCCTTTGCAACAGTATGGAGGGACCTGGAGAGCATTATGCTAAGTGAAATAAACCAGTGAGAGAAAGTCAAGTATCACATGATGTCACACATATGTGGAATCTAATGAACAAAATAAACTGATGAATGAAATAGACCCAGGGAAATAGAAGCATGGAACAGACTGTGGAATCTCAGAGGGAAGAGGTGAGTGAGGGTGGGTGGGAAGAGAACCAAAGACCTTGCATGCATATATGCATAAACCATGGACACAGACAATAGGGTGGTGAGGGCCTGGGTCAGGGGGCAGGGGTGGGCTAGAAGAGATCAATGGAAGGAAAAAGGGGGAATATGTAATACTTTCAACAATAAAGATTTTTTAAAGTTTTCTAAACAGGAGATTTAATTTACATGAATAAAAAGGTATAGTTTTCAAAGATGAGCAGAATTAGTTAAATCTGTCAACATGATCTCAAAATTAGTTGGAGCAGCACCATTTGAGAGACAAAGAACATGAACCTCACATGCACTTTTGAAAGTTTTAGTAGGCACATTAAAATTAGAAATAAACAGGTGACATTAGTTTCATGCACTTTATTTAAGCCCATGCATCTAAAAATTATTATTTATAGTATGTAATCTATACAGCATTATAAACGAGTTCTTTTATATTATTCTCTTTATCCTACGCCTTCAGAGTGCAGTGTGGTGTTTACTCTCAGGGCCCATCTCAGTGTGGGCATGGGCAGGGCACGGTCCAAGGGCACGGTAACCATGGTGAGCAGTGTTAAAAATAATGTCCACTTTCATCAAACTCAAAGATGGTTATTAAGTAAAAATTATATGATGCCAAGATACCCTCTATGCATGTGCCTGAGTCAATTTTTTGAATTTAATCTCCTCCTGTTAGCAGAAATATGTGGTGGCACGAACACTGGGTTAGGATTTGGGGGTCCCAGGCTGAGGGTCCCACAGACTTGCTATGGAACCTGGAGTGAGTCTCATAGATTCTTGGGTTTCATTCCATCCTATGGATAAGGAAGACTTAGGGTTTGATGTTATTTAAGGAAGACTGATTTTTTTTTAATACATAAAATAGTTTCAGTTCTAAAGTTATGTCAGTCTTTGGAGGCCAAATAAATCAATGGAGGAGGGCAAAAATATCATTGACTTGAGAAATAGGTAACCCTAACTTTGGTGACTCAATGGTCACTATACATAGCCATTAAATCTACTTTGTATAGGTTCACATGCAATCACATATACATAGGCAGCTAATTCTTCACAAAGCCTCGGAATAGCCTGAGAATAGGAATTTAATAAAAATCATGGGGATTGTCTCATGCTTAGATTTGAGGATTATAAGATATATCTGAAGCATCTATTTCAGAAGAGCATTTTTTCTTCCAAAAAGAAAAGTCAGGCAGAATGAAAGGAGCCAAATGTGGTAGAGAAAAACAATGCATTAAGCATGCTGCAAGCTTCCTGTCTGGCTGAAGCATTTGCTAATTCATTTAACCCAGAACGTGGTCTTGAGCACTGACAGCTGGTTTCAAACACAATCTTTTACAAAGCAGTCAGCTCAAAGGAATACTCAAATTCAACTTTTGCAATGGGAAGCTATTCATTAAGTGAACATCCTGGTTTTTCTGTACACTGAGTCAATCACATTGAACTTGCCCTTTCACATTTGGGCTCTATTTTTCTGCCAAAAAGTGATTTGACCTAGAAAGAGGAAGGAAACCCAGCATGGAGAGAGCAATTGCAGGAATGTTCCCTCTGCAGCCACCGAGCCTGTCATTCATTTGCTGATGTGTTTGACTTCAGATTTCAGAAATCGATATTATACTGTTTCCTTAACATTTAGGTCAATGGAGTTGTCTGTCTATATTCAACAGACTGTGCCCAGGACTTATTTAACCAACAGGAGACTGCCCTGCCAAGACACACTTGGTGTCATATTGGAGACAAAATCTCATTGGCACAGAATGTAAAATCCCTCTATTCAATAACAAGGACTATGATGTATATGAAAAGACAATGCATAAAAAAATTTCAGAAAAACTGATCTTGACTTTGTACAAGAGACCTTGGTCTCCCTTCCTGGCAAGCCCAACCTCAGGATATTTTGGGGACCCTGAGTCCACAGAAATTTCCCAAGAGCAACAGGTGTGCCTGGGGTGAAGGAGGTGCTCAGCAGGCCCAGCCCTATGTTCTGCATGAAAGTAGAGGGTAGAGGTCAAGTCCAAGCCAAAGCAGTGGCTCAATAATTTGTTTTGAAGGAACAACACTTTAGTTAATATCTTTAGTTGTAAACATTCAAACAAAACAAAATGAGACCAGCCTTCTTGTTAAAAAGTTATTTAAATAAGTACTATTTAAAGTTATTTAAATAACTTTTTAGGCCTAGCCAGTGTTGCTCAGTGCTTGAGCATTGACTTGATCAAAATTAAACACAAAACTGTTAAGAAACTATAGAAAGCTATGAAAATACAGTGAAAAACGGATTGTGGCAGTTTGAACAAGCCCACCTAGAAATTATTTATTTCTTAGGAGAACTGACCAGTGACTTGCTATTAGATCAGAGCTAAATCACTGAAAAGTGAAATTTAACTTGTGAAGGTATTTTCTATTGAAAAGAGACTCTCAGAGCTGTGAGCATCAAGTCTGGCTTCAGAGCTCCAGGACCCAGAACACCGCTCCCCATTTGGAGCAAACACTTGGATTCAGAGGAGCTCCACACACCACACGGAAAGGTGAAATTTCACCTGGGATAAGGTGAGGTCTTCTGTCCCGCAGAACAGAGAGACACGCACACTGTGGGAACTGGGCCAGGGTAAAGCTGCACCTATAGAAATTCGTGGACATTGCGCAGGGTGTGATTCCTGAATGTGGAAGGGACTCCTTAGAGCTGTTAACAGAAGGGAGCTCTAGAAAGCGACCTATTTGTTCTGAGGCAGAAGGACAGTCCGGGAGTTATTAAAGTGTGCCAGCTGCTTGAACAGAAGATGGGAAGAGGGACTGCACAGACTACACTCTTTCCTCTTCATATCATTGCTAAGCCCAATACATAGGATCACCCAATTGTGGACCTCCTAAAAGACTGCAGGGGAAAGTTGTTTTTCTGGAACCTGGAGATCAGAGCATGGAATAACCATCAGAGAACCTGATCTGGGGCAGCCCACTCCCACAAACCAGTATTGAGTGCCACAGAGAAAGCAGGATATAAGCACAGGCTAGAGAGGACCTATAGTCTCAGAGATCAATTCCAAAACACTGCCACCCTTGTGTAATCACAAAAGAATAAAGAGATTAAGATACAGCACCTGCTTAAAAATCAGGACTGGCTTACAACACTGAGCAGCAGTGGAATGCAGGGAACTGCAATACCATCCCAACTGGGAAACAGGCTTGCCAAACAGAATAATAGAGGAAAGTGAATGACTTCCACTATTGCACATTCTATTCTTTTATTTTTAATTTTTAATTTTTGTTTTTTCATATTTTAATTAAAGAAATATTTTTTCTTTTTTCCTCAATTGACTTTATCTTTTTAATTATCACATTTTTATTTTCAACCAGTATTATTAGTACTACTATTTTACCTTTTTGAAAAAAAGAAGTGTCATTTTATTTTCTCTTTATTTTGCTTTGGGATTAGAGTTCTACATTCTATTTTCATCTTTCCTTTAGCATTTTCTCTATCTCAATCTTACTTTTTTTAAAATATATATTTTATTGATTTTTTTTTTTTACAGAGAGGAAGGGAGAGAGATAGAGAGTTAGAAACATCGATGAGAGAGAGACATTAATCAGCCACCTCCTGCATGTCCCCTACTGGGCATGTGCCTACAACCAAGGTACATGCCCTGACCAGAATCAAACCTGGGACCTTTCAGTCTGCAGGCCGATGCTCTATCCACTGAGCCAAACTGGTTTCAGCTCAACTCTTACTTTTATGCCAACATTCTCTTCCTAACTTTTTCCATTTTGTTACCTTGTTTCTCTTACCCTTTTCCTACTTTAGATTCTCCCTACTGTTTCTTTTTACCAGGTTAAAATTTCACTCCACTTATATATATATAATTTCTTATCCACTACTCCAAGTCCATACACATCTCTGTCTTTTCTGTTTTCACCATCCAAAAAATTGTTTTCTCTATGTCTTTTGTTGTTGTTTGTATGAATGTTGATTATATAGATTTTTTAATACTTTTTTGTGAGATTATTTTTGCTTATTCTACTTGTTTTATTTTGCTTTTTGTTTGCTTTACTTTTGTTTGTTTTTTATCTTTGTTTTCCCTCGCTTCCCTTGATATTAGTTGTTATTTGTAGTTTGTATTAATCTCTAATTACTTGTTATCAGCATTTGTTGGGATTAGTGGCTCTTCTATTAGAGTTTTCTCCTCATACATATAATTGTTCCCCTTTTCTTTTTTATTCACTTTCATTTTTCCCTTACTTTTTTTCTTCTTCTTTTTCCCCTCTTTTTTTCCCATTCTATCAATTTCATTTAGGCACTTATTTCTTTTCTTTTTGCCTCTTTTCTCTCTTCTTCTTTCTCTACTTTCCCCTAATTTGTCTCTCACTGATGGTCACCTTATTTGTGGTTATTAATGTTGTGAATACATTTCTGTTCAGTGCCTTATGCATTGTATCTGGTTGTGTTGTATTTTATGCCTTTAAATCAATGCAGGAGTGTGAACTACATAACCAGACAACCAGAGAAGAAAGACCATGGGCAGACAAAGAAATAGCCCAAATATGAAAGAAAAGCAGACACCACCAGAAAAGGAAGTAAATGAAATGGAGGCAAACAACTTCCCAGGAAAAGAATTCAGAGAAATGGGCATAAGGTGGCTGAAAAGAAAGGAAGACGAATTTGACAATATGAATAAGAACCAAGAAGAAATGAAGAAGAATCAAGAAGAAATGAAAAATGACATTACTGCTGTAAAGAACTCAATAGAAAGCATCAAAAGTAGACTAGAAGAAGCAGAGAACCACATCAGTGAGCTAGAAGACAAGGTAGGAAAAAATACCCACGTACAGCAGCTTCTGGAAAAAAAAATTAAAAAGCAAGAGGAGAGCCTACGGGAACTTTGGGATAACATAAAACAAAACAACATCCGCATAATAGGGGTTCCAGAAAGAGTGAAAACTGAGCAAGGAATAGAAAACCTGTTTGAAGAAATAATGAAAGAAAACTACCCTGTTTTAGGGAAGAAAATCCCCACACAAATCCAAGCATCTCACAGAGTCCCAAGCAAAATGAACCCCAAAAGACTGACACCAAGGCACATTATAATTACATTGGCAAACACCAATGACAAAGTAAGAATCTTAAAAGCAGCCAGAGAGAGACAGAAAGTTACCTACAAAGGAACCCCCATCAAACTAGCAACTGATTTCTCAACGGAAACTCATCAGGCCAGAAGGGAATGGAATGAAATATATAAAGTCATGCAAAGAAGGGTCTGAATCCAAGAATATTATACCCAGCAAGGCTTTCAATAAAAATTGAAGGTGAAATCAGGAGCTTCACAGACAAAAAAAAGGACTAAGAGAATTTATTACCACCAAACCAGCAATGCAAGAGTGTTAAAGGGTCTGCTGTAAAAAAAAAAAAAAAATGTAAGCAAAAAAGGAACATGGGTAAAAAAATAAAAATGGCAACAAATAAGTACCTATCAAGAATAACTTTAAATGTAAATGGATTAAATGCTCCAATAAAAAAACAGGGTAACAGATTGGCTAAGAAAACATGACCCATATATCTGCTGTCTACAAGAAATGCATCTCAGAAAAAAAGATGTACACAAACTGAGGGTGAAAGGACGAAGATGGTATTTTAGGCAAATGGAAATGAAAAAAAAAGCTGGGGTTGCAATACTTATATCTGACAAATTAGATCTCAAAGTGAAGGACATAATAAGAGATAAGGAAGGCCACTTCATAATACTAAAGGGAGCAATCCACCAAGAAGAAATAACTCTGGTAAACACATATGTATCCAATGCAGGAGCACCTATATAAAAAAACTCCTGGATGATATCAAGAGAAAGACTGACAGCAATACAATCATAGTAGGAGGCTTTAATATCCCACTGTCACCATGGACAAATCCTCTAAACAAAAAGCAGCAAAGAAACATCAATCCTAAATGACTCACTGGACCAAATGGAATTAATTGACATTTTCAGAACATTTCACCCAAAGCCACAGATTATACATTCTTCTCAAGTGCACATGGGTCATTTTCAAAGATAGACCATATGTTGGGTCATAGGCAAAGTCTCTTCAAATTCAAGAAGATAGAAATCATATCAAGCATTTTCTCAGATCACAATGGCATAAAACTGGAAATCAATTACAATAAAAATAATCTAAAGAAATCAAACACATGGAGACTAAACAGCATGCTAATAAACAATGACTGGGTAACCAGAGAGATCAAAGAAGAAATAAAAAAACATCATGGAGAAATCACATTATGGAGAGAATCCAAGATGGCATAGGTAAACACCTACACTGCTCCCTCGCACAACACTTTCAAAACTATAACTAAAAGACAGAACGGACATCATCCAGAACCACAGGAAAGCTGGCTGAGTGGAAATTCTACAACTAGAAGGAAAGAGAAGAGCTCACAGAGACCCAGAGGAGCCGCAAAAAGCTGAGGTATGGAGACACGCGCTTGCAGAGAGCGGGTGCTGGAGTACCTGGCTGGCTTTCTCTGGCGGGAGGGAGAGGAAGACTCCCAATGGCATTGAATCCCTTATCCTTCAACACTAAACCCCAGATCCAGCTGAAACTCATATGGGGGGAGTTTGGACTGTGAAAAGGGAGAAATGCACAGAAATTTAGGGGAGTTGTAAAAGTTCAGAAGTCTGGTGGCGAGCACAGCACTGAGCTCAGAGGACCAACTGCTGATTGTGCCACTGGCTTTCATGTGTGGGTGGGAGACAGACCCTCCCAACTGCATCACTTCTAACTCCATTAAACCCCTGTTTCGGGCAAAATCCTGGGGACCCAGACTCATATGGTCCCAGAGCGCAGGGGCAGCAGTCTAGAGGCACCGCGTGAGCGCACGCACACGGTCTCCTCCAGCTATTACCCAGTCACATGAGACTCAGGGACCGTGGAGGGCAGGACCGATTGGAAGGCAAGGCGGTCCCTTAAGCTCTGAGACTCCACCCCTCCCAAGGTCAACAGAGAGGCTTTTGCAGTTTTGCAACTCTTGTATCATAAGGCTGAATCCAACACAGAAGTTCTCCCAGCATAGTGAAAATGCTGAGACAAGGGAAGGGATCACAAACAAAAGAAATGGAGAAAAACCAACGACTGGATATAGAGTTCAAAACCACGGTTATAAGGTTTTTCAAGAATATCCTAGAAAAGTTGGATAAAGTTAGCATGACCCAAGAAGAGATGAAAAAGAACCAAGTAGAGATGGAAAAGATTCAACTAGAAATGGAAAAGGACCAACTAGAGATGAAAAAGGACCAACTAGAAATTAAACATACACTGACTGAAATAAAAAATATTATACAGAGTCCTAAAAGCAGACTAAAGAAAGGCAAGAATCAAGTCAAAAATTTGAAATATGAAGAATCAGAAAACACTCAAATGGAAAAGCAAGAAGAAAAAAGAATCCAAAAATGTGAAGATAATGTAAGGAGCCCCTACGACAGTTTCAAGCGTACCAATGTCAGAATTGTGGGGGTGCCAGAAGAAGAGAGAGAACAAGATACTGAAAACCTATTTAAAGAAATAATGACTGAAAACTTCCCACATCTGGTTAAAAAAATAGACTTACAAGTCCAGGAAGCACACAGAACACCATATAAAAGGAATCCAAAGAGGACTACACCAAGACACACCATAATTAAAATACCAAGAGCAAAAGACAAAGAGAAAATATTAAAAGCAGCAAGAGAAAAACAGTTCATTACCTACAAGGGAGCACCCATATGACTGTCAGCTGATTTCTCAACAGAAATGATGCAGGCCAGACAGGAGTGGCAAGAAATATTCAACGTGATGAATTCAACCAAGAATACTCTATCCAGTAAAGCCATCATTCAGAATTGAAGGGCAGATAAACAGCTTCACAGATAAGAAAAAGCTAAATGAGTTCATTGACTCCAAACCAGTATTATATGAAATGCTGAAAGGTACTCTTTTAGAAGACTAAAAAGAAAAAGGTAAAGACAAGGAATTATGAACAATAAATACTTATCTATCAACAAGTAAATCTAAAAATTAAGTGAATTAAAAATTTGATCTACAGAATAAACTGGTGAATATAATATAATCAGGAGCACAGAAAGGGAGTGGACTGATAATTCTCAGGGGGAAAGGGGTGAGGATTGTACAAGGAGAGACTGGACAAAAATAATATCCCTATGGATGAGGTCAACGGGAGGGAGGTAAGGGTAGAGGGAAGAGTGGGAGCTGGGTGAAGGAGAGCTGTGGAGGGGAAAAAAGAGAAACAAATGTAATAATCTGAATAATAAAGATGTAATTAAAAAACATCATGGCAACAAATAATAATAATAACACAACAATACAAAATTTATGGGACACAGTGAAAGCAGTCTTGAGAGGGAAGTTCATAGCTCTACAAGCCTACTGCAAAAAACTAGAAACAATGGTAATAAATTATGTAACTCTACAACTCAAAGAGCTAGAAAGAGAGCAACAAGAAAAGCCCAGTGTAAGCAGAAGGAAGGAAGTAGTAAAGATTAGAGCGGAGATAAACGACATAGAGACCAAAGAAACAATTCAAAAGATCAACAAAACCCAAGAGCTGGTTCTTTGCAAGGATAAACAAGATTGATGGACCTCTAGCCAGGCTCACCAAGAAGCAAAGACAGAGAATCTAAATAAAAAAAATCAGAAATGTAAGAGGAGAAATAACAACAGACCGCTCTGAAATACAAATGATTGTTAAAAAAATACTATGTACAACTTTATTCCAACAGCCTGCAGGAAATGGAAACATTCCTAGAAAAATATAACCTTCCAAAACTCAATCAGGAAGAATCTAAACATCTCAATAGGCCAATAACTATGGAAGAAATTGAAGCAGTCATCAAAAAGCTTCCAGCAAACAAAAGCTGGGATCAGATGGCTACACAGGAGAGTTTTACAAAAACATTTAAGAAAGAATTAAAACTTATCCTCCTCAGACTATTTCAAAAAATTCAAGAAGAAGGAACACTTCCAAACACCTTCTATGAAGCCAGCATTACCCTAATACCAAAACCAGATAATGACAACACAATTAAAGAGAATTACAGGCCAATATCCCTCATGAATATAGATGCCAAAAATCCTCAACAAAATTCTATCAAATCGAATCCAGCAGTACATCAGAAAGATCATACAATATGACCAAGTAGGATTTATTCCTGGAATGCAAGATGGTACAATATACACAAATCAATAAAGGTGATACATCACATAAACAAACTGAGAGATAAAAATCACATAGTCATATCAATTGATGCAGAAAAAGCATTTGACAAAATCTAACCACCTTTCTTGATAAAAATTCTCAGCCAAGTGGGAATAGAAGGTTCATACTTCAATATCATAAAAGCCGTATATGATAAACCCACAGCTAACATCATACTCAATGGGCAAAAACTAAAACCATTTCTCCTAAGAACAGGAACAAGACAGGGATGCCCACTCTCATCACTTCTGTTCAACATAGTACTGGAAGTATTATCCATTACAATTAGACAACAAGAAGAAATAAAAGGCATCCAAACTGGAAAAGAAGGAGTAAAGCTGTCATTATTTGCAGATGACATGATACTGTACATAAAAAACTCTAAGGACTCCATCCAAAAACTAATAGACTTAATTCATTGCTTAATGAATTCAGCAATGCAGCAGGATACAAAATCAATGCCAAGAAATCTATGGCATTTCTATACACTAATAGTGAATTTACAGAAAGAGAGACTAAAAAAGTGCAGGGGAGCCGGAGGGGCCGCAGTCTATAGGCACTGTGAGAGAGCATGGACACCAAAAAAAATTAAGATACCTTGAAATAAACTTAACTAAGGAGGTAAAATGCCTATACTTAGAAAACTATAGGACACTGAAAAAAGGGATAAAGGAAGATGTAAACAGATGGAAGAGCATACCATGCTCATGGATTGGGAGAATCAACATCATTAAAATATCCATACTACCCAATGAATCTATAGATTCAATGCACTACCCATTAAAATACCAACGACATATTTCACAGACCTAGAAAGAACTCTCCAAAAGTTTATCTGGAATAAAAAAAGGACCCCAAATAGCCATAGCAATCCTGAGAAAGAAGAATAAAGTAGGTGGGATCTCAATACCAGATTTCAAGCTGTATTACAAAGCAACTGTTCTCAAAACAGCCTGGTACTGGCACAAGAACAAACACATAGACAATGGAATAGAATAGAGAATCCAGATATTGACCCAAACCACTATGCTCAATTAATATTTGACAAAGGTGGCATGAACATACAATTGAGTCAAGATATTCTCTTCAATAAATGGTGTTTGGAAAATTGGACAGATACATGCAAAAAAAAAAAAAGAAACTAGACCACCAACTTACATCATATACAAAAATAAACTGCAAATGGATACAGGACTTAAACATAAGATGGAAAACCATAAAAATACTAGAGGAATCCACAGGCAGCATAATCTCAGACATATGCAGGAAGAACTTCTTCACTGATACTGCTCTAAGGGCAATAGAAACTAAAGAGAAAATAAACAAATGGGACTACATCAAAATAAAAAGCTTTTGCACAGCAAAAGAAACCATTAAGAAAACAAGAAAGCCCACTGTATGGGAGAACATATTTGCAAATATTATCACTGATAAAGGTTTAATCTCCAACATCTACAGCCAACTTATACAACTTAATAAACGAAAAATAAGTGATCCAATAAAAATGGAAAATGGATCTAAATAGAAACTTTTTGAAAGATGACAGAGGAAGGCCAAGAGACACATGAAAACATGCTCAAAGACACTAATTATCAGAGAGATGCAAATCAAACCGACAATGTGATACCATCTCACACCTGTCAGAATGGCAATCATCAACAAGTCAACAAATGTCAAGTGTTGGCGAGGATGCAGAGAAAAAAGGATCCTCGTGCACTGCTGGTGGCAATGCAGACTGGTGCAGCCACTTTGGAGAACAGTAGGGAGTTTTCTCAAAAAACTAAAAATGGAACTTCCATTTGACCCATCAATCTCACTCTTAGGAATATATCCTAAGAAATTAGAAACATCAATCAGAAAGGATTATGCACTCCTATGTTCATAGCAGCACAATTTACAATAGCTAAGATCTAGAAACAGCCTAGCTGCTCATCAGCAGATGAGTGGATCAGAAAACCATGGTACATCTACACAATGGAATATTATGCTGCCATAAAAAGAAGGAATTCTTACGATTTGCAGCAACCTGGATGGAACTGGAGAGCATTATGCTAAGTGAAATAAACCAGTCAATGAAAGAAAAACACCACATGATTTCACTCATTTATGGGTAATAAAGAACATTATAAACTGAGGAACAAAAAGATAGATATAGAGGCAATAAAGCATAAAACGGACTGTCAAATCACAGAGGGAAGTTTAGGGAGAGGTGGGGTAGATAAGAGATCAACCAAAGGACTTGTATGTATGCATATAAGCATAACTAATGAATACAAGACGCTGGGAGGTTAGGGTAGGCATGGGAGTGGGGGGGGCAATGGGAAGACATGAATACATGTAATACATTAATAAAAAAAATAAAAAAAAAAACAGAAATAAAGGTCTGGCTCTAGCCCAGTAACATTTTCATAATATTCGTTTTAATTTATTTTTTAAATATGTTTTGGTTAATCTTAGAGAGGAAGGGAGAAGGAAAGAGAGATAGAAACATCAATCATGGGAAAAAATCATCGATCAGCTACTTCCTGCATGCACACTGAGGATTGAGCCCCTATCCTGCAACCCAGGCATGTGCCCTGACTGGGAATTAAACTGTGACCTCCTGGTTCATATGTCCAGCTCATCCACTGAGCCACACGGCTGGGCATGTATTCTTTTTATAAAAAGGCTCTCACAATAGATGCTATTTCCTGGTTCTTTAAAAGCCTGGGGAGTCATCATCATCTTATCAGCTCATGAATTCATGACTTTAATAAAACAGTCAATACACACCCATTCTATTCATGTAGAAATGTCATGCTTCTAACATTTTGAAAATGACAATTTAACCCTTAAAATAACCTTGAAGATTCAATTATTGATGTAATTCAATTGTCTTATATACTGTATATAAAAATGTTTACATAGGAGACCTATATTTCTGCTATTTATGTCATTTTATATTGATTGTGTTGTGAATTTAATGATGATAAGAAAATCACTCATAGAGAATGGTTTTAAATTTTCAATATTATTTCCAACGTTTCTTAATTGACTAGTATTGACTACATTAGGATTAACTTTATTTTTAGTTCAATATGTTACCACATAATCCTTCATTGTTCTGGCACATAAATAACCACAATTAAATGTACATGTTTCAAATCTTATTTTATTAAAACCATCAGTAAACTCTAACTTATTAGGACTAGGTATAATTAATAAAAGTGAAATTCTTTTCCCCATTCCCTAAAATCCCACTTTTGGGAGTTTAAATGTTATGAACATGAAAACTATAAAAATGAACAAACATAACAGTGAAGAAAAGCCATAAACTGGACAATTAGCATCTAACTAGTTAATACTGGGTTGTGAGGAAATTTAAAATAAAATTGACCCAACTGGTATTGCTCAGTGGCTGAGCATTAACCAAGGAACCAGGAGGTTATGGTTTAATTCCTGGTCAGAGTACATGCCAAGGTTGTGGGCTGGATCCCCAGAAGGGGGCATGCAAGAGGCAGCTGATCAGTGATTCTCTCTCATCATTGATGTTTCCATGTGTCTCTCCCTCTCTTCCTCTCTGAATTCAATTTAAAGATAAAATAAAATTGGAAAGGGATTTTTGTTGAGATTCACAGCTCTTAGGAATAGAAGCCACAGGCACTCCTGCCATTGGCATTAACCAACACATGGCACAGTGACCTCATTCACTGTGTCACTATCTCGAAGGACTTACCTGTTAAATGACATTTTTCTGAGATAATTTTTGAACAGTCTGATTTCAGTTAATACCACATTTTCAGGGCCAGTGACTTAATGATAAATTCATTTGAATAAGGCACCACACCAAGTAATGAAGACTCATTTGATTTTTCAAGTGTGTAGAGTGTAAGGTACTCATAATACCCTCACTAAGGCTGTGCATTTGTATGTTAATGTTGCCAGATAATTACCTTGAAAGACTGAAAACGATGAGCACATTGGAGCATAAACCAGAAAAAAATGTTCCATACTCAGCACAAATGGGAACAGGAAGCATCTGCCCAGGAAATAGTTTTCCAAAACAATGGAAATTATAAGCAATTATCAAGAATCTTATCTGCCTACTTGCATAACTCTGGCTTAGTAACAGCTCAGCTGGTATTAAGGTTCCCTTTCCTATTCACTAGGATTTGGGGGTAGCCATGGTTGCCTGTAGTTTTACCACTCCATCTTCCTTCTCTATATGTGTTGACAATATTTCAGCAATACATGTTTTAGGAGGGCAATTAGGTTGGAGTATAAGGTTGATTTTACTTTTCAAAACTAGAGAAAGGAATTGGTGATGCTGTGTTTACCTAAAAGTTTGAGAACATACATTTTCTTATCTTACTCTTTTATTTTAAAAAGTAGAGGCCTGGTACACAAAATCTTGCATGGGTAGGGGTCAGGCCCACCCACCCTGATGGAGGCTGATTGGGCTGGGCCTGCATGGGGAAGCGGTGGCATTCAGTTGGCCAGCCAGTCCCACCCCTGGTTGAACTCCTGGTCGAACTCAATGTCGAACTCCTAGTTGAGGGGACAATTTGCTATTAGCATTTTATTATATAGGACTAGAGGCCCAACGCATGAAGATTTGTACAAGAATGGGTCTTCCTTCTCCTGGCTGCTGGCACCACCTTTCCGCCTTCCTATGCTTCCCAGAAGCCCAGAGTGACTGGCATGGTGTAGAAAACCATGGCTACAATGCAAGCTTCCTGACCCCAGGGGCTCAGTGCCTGCATATGCAAATCAACCCACCATCTTTGTTGGGTTAATTTGCATACTCACTACTGATTGGCTGGTGGGTTTCATGAAGGTACAAATGTCAATTTGCATCTTACTCTTTTATTAGTGTAGAGATACCCCACCAATCCCATCTCAGTATCACAGTATGTACATTCCAACTGGGCATGTGTGTTAGTGGTCAAATTTGAGATTACCAAAAATGAGAGGAAACTTTGCAAAGACTGCACAGTGAACTATAGGTTTTACATCTGGCAAAGTAATAGTCAGACCTGAGTTGTGTTCCTTGCCCTCAGACATCTTTTAGCCTGAGTGTTGTCTCCTTTGTAAATCTAGCGTTTCCTCCAGAGGGCCCTCTGGGAGTGCACATTCCATAATTGTTAAAGAGATGGCCCCCAGTAAGCTTTCAGTAAATTACAACCATACTGCTGGTCAATAAAGGTCAACTCCATTTACTTTGCTCAGTATCAACACAGAATCCACCTGCTGTGTAGTCACATGAACATACACACTTTCCATAACTAAGGATAATGCAAGAAGAGAAGTGATTAATGAAGAAAATCAGCAAAATTATATGTGAAGGTCAAGGAGCCTTAGCAGAAGAGCATTCAGTGATTCTCTGTGTGTTCAACTTTCATGGAGGCCGCAGCCCCTCCTACATGAGCATGTTCCCCAGGACCCTGGGAGCCTGTCTGCACTCAGAGGCAAGCCTCCTGGGACCAGATGGAAGGCCATGAGCACTCTTCTGATCTGCAAGGAGGGATCTGTGTTCCCAGAGCAATCCCAGTTTACCGGTTTGAATCAGATGCGGGCCTACTGGCACCATCCCGAGGGCTACAGGGAAGGTTTTGATGCCTGAAAAGGCCCATAAGGTCATCTTTACAAAGCACTCAGCTCAGAACAATACTCAAGTGCAGTTTCAACTGCAGTTGGAAGTTACTCATGAATGAACTTCCTAGTTTTCCTGGGTAACTGAGTCCCCAGCCAAAGCAGTAAGGGAAATGCTTAGGGTTCTGCATGTCAGTGTTTGTCTTGGATTTAACATGACAAAACCTGCATGTGAAACATTTGCAAATCATAAGCAGGACACAGAAGCAGACTCCTGCCCCATCTGGGGGACTAGTTCACACACCACCTTCACCTGCCACGCTCTTCATCACTGGTTCCAGACACCCCTGAAATGACTAATTTTCTTCTGTATTTCACATTTGACACAACAGCAAATCACAAGTTCAAATTTAATCATATGTATTTTTTAAAGTTATGCACAAGAGTAAGTTATCCAGGTATGGAGTTATATATACCTATGTTCTCAAAACTGTACTTATAATTCTTTTATTACATTTATTTTCTTTGAAATCAGTGAAAGGCATGCATTCTTCTTTTAGAGACATACAATTATCTACTCTCCTCACAACCATGTGGATGAAATCATAGAGAACAACACTTATTTTATATTCTAGCATTTTAGGAAATCTTTATTATTGTACTAGAAATTCATGCACTGGTGGGAGGGTATCTCTCAGGCCAACCTGCACTCTCTCCAATATGGAACCCCTGTGGGATCAGGCCTTAACAGGCAGTCAGACATCCCTTTCACAATCCAGGACTGCTGGCTCCCAACAGCTTGACTGCCTGCCTGATTACCCCTAGCCACTTTTGCCTGCCAGTCTGATCACCCCCTAAGCACTTCCCTGCCAACCTGATCAATGCCATCTTGTGGCTATGGGCACCGCCATTTTGTCGTGGAGTGATGGTTAATTTGAATATTACTCTTTTATTAGATAGGATTACATATATCCCCTTTCCTCCCCTATTGATCTCTCCCAAACTGCTCTCACTTAATAATCATATCTTACAGTGAATTTAGTTTGCAACTTGTGATAATGAGATAATTTGACTACAGAAATGTTTATGTATATACTAAGTCCTTGGCCTGGCCTGCTGAGGTCAGTCTTACCTGCCAGCTTGTCAGACTCTAGCCCACTGTCTGTGATGAAACCACATAGCATAAAGCAGTGCACGAAGCTGCAGGCAGCTGGGGATGAGCCCGAGCCCAGGCTGGGAACTGAGCAGCTCCTGCTCTTCTCGCTCCATTAAGCCTTCCATCACCACTTGGGTGTGAAGGGGTAGAGTCCACAAGAGAGGCTTGCACTACACAGCTATGCTCCCAGCTGTCAGCCCAACATCTGGCACCTGTCTGTAAGCTGAGCAGCATTCCTGCTGTGAGAGTACACTGACCACCAAGGGGCAGCTTCTGCAATGAGTATCTGTCACCTGGTGGTCAGTGTGTATCATAGATACCAGCTGATCATCTGGTCATCTGGTCACTTAGGCTTTTAAATATATATATTAGAGGCCCAGTGCATGAAATTTATGCAAGGGGGGTGTCCCTCAGCTCAGCCTGCACCCTCTCCAATCTGGGACCCTTCAAGGGATGTCTGGCTGTCCGTTTAGGCCTAATCCTACTGGAATTGAACCTAAACGAGCAATTGGACATCCCTCTCACAACTCAGGACTTCTGGATCCCAACTGTTTACCAGTCTGCCTTCCTGATTGCCCCTAATAGCTTCGGCCTGCCAGCCTGATCACCCCCTAACCACTCTCCTGCCTGATGATTGATGCTCAACTGCTCCACTGCCAGCCTGATTGCCCCTGCCCCCCCCCTGCAGGTCTGGTCATCCCTAAGTGCTCTCCCCTACAGGCCTGGTCCCCCCAACTATTCTGCTTTGCAGGCCTGGGTCCCTCCCAACTGCCCTTCACTGCAGACCCAGTTGCCCCCAACTTCCCTCCTCTGCCACCCTGGTCACCCCTAACTGCCCTCCCCTACAGGTTTGTTAGCCACTAACCTCCTCCCTTGCAGATCTGGTCCCTCCCAACTGCCTTCCTCAGCTTGCCATCTTGTGGCAGCCATCTTGTGTCTACATGGGGACAGCCATCTTTGATCACATGGTGGCAGCCATCTTTTGTGTTGGAGTGATGGTCAATTTGCTATTACTCTTTTATTAGATACGATATAAATATATTTTTATTGATATCAGAGAGGAAGGGAGAGGGATAGAGAGAGAGAAACATCAATGAAGAGAGAGAATCACTGATTGGCTGCCTCTGGCACACCCCACACTGGGGATCGAGCTAGCAACCCAGGCGTGTGTCCTTAACTGCAATTGAACCTGGGATCCTGGAGTCCACAGGCCAACCTCTATCCCTGAGCCAAACTGGCTAGGGCATGACTACAGAAATGTTTAAACAGCTGAATAATTCATCACCATAATCATCTTATCTAATAAAAGAGTAATATGAAAATTGATCATACCTCCTCTATGCCCACAAGCCATGCCCAACAGCCAATCAGGAGTGAGTATGCAAATTAACCCAACAAGATAGCTGTGGCCAGGGAGTGAGCAGGAGGCTTGGGTTTCCTGGGTAATGGAGAAAGCCAAGTTTTCTGCCCACTCTGGCTGGCTGTAGATTCCACTCAAGGCTACAAAGTTTCATTTATAGAAAATAAATAAATTCCAACAAAAATGGCTGTGACCACAGACCTGGAGAGAGCACAAGGCTTGGGTTTCTCCAGTGATGGAGGAACCCAAGCTTTCTGCCTGTCCTGCCTCCTCTCAAGGCTACAAAGTTTCAATTATAGAAGATAAATAAATCCAAACAAATATGGCTGTGGCCATGGAATGAGCAGGAAGCTTGAATTTCCCAGGCGATGGAGGAAGCCTAACTTCCTAGACTGCCCTGGCCTGCACTCAAGGCTATAAAATTTCAATTAAAATGAATAAATCCCAGATACCAGGATCTCCGCTTGAGTTGCTGTGGGGTGTGACCAGCCTGCAAATCACCACAGGTCCCTTGCCCATGCTGCCCCATGTCCCAAGGAAACCCCCTCCCTGATCTGGGACACCCTTCAGGGCAAACCAGCCAGTCCCCACCCATGCATCAGGCCTCTATTATCCTATCTAATAAAAGAGTAATATGCAAATTGACTGTCATTGAAACACACAAGATGGCTGCCACTATGTGGTCAAAGATGGCTGCCCCCATGCGGACACAAGATGGCTGCCACAAAATGGCCAGCAGAAGAGGGCAGTTGGGAGGGATCAGGCCAGCAGGGCAGGGCAGTTGGGGGAAACCAGGCCTGCAGAGGAGGGAAGTTGGGGCGGGGCAGGCCTGTAGGGGAGGACAGTTAGGGGCAAACAGGCTGGTAGGGAAGCAGTTAAGCATCAATCAGGCTGGCAGTGATGTGGTTTGGGGGTGATCAGGCTGGCAGGCAGAAGCAGTTAGGGGCAATCAGGAAGGCAGGCAGGCGAATAGTTGGGAGCCAGCAGTCCTGGATTGTGAGAGGGATGTCTGTCCATTTAGGCCTGATCCTACTGGGACTGAGCCTAAATGGGCAGTCGGACATCCCTGAAGGGGTCACAGATTTGAAAGGGTGCAGAAAGGGCTGAGGAACATACCCCTCCCCCATGCATGAATTTTGTGCACTGGGCCTCTAGTCATTTTAATAATTAGTAGTACTGGTGAAAGTAACTTGTAGTGGTATATACACTATTAGGACAGAAAGTTATCCATTTGATTGATAGATAAATAAATATGTTCAATGCCTGAGAAATATTAAAACACTTGTTGAATTTAAATCTCTCATAAAGAAAGTATAAAATATATGATTGGGTGACACCTTAAAATATTAAATTTTATTTAGTTACCTCTCTTCCAAATGTTAGATAGCTGCTTTGTATGTGGTTAAGAGAGGAACTATATGGGAAATGTATAACAACACAGATGTTTATCTTAATGCCTGTTATTTATTTATTTTTCTCATTTTTGAAAAACCACAGTTGGCTGAAAGCAACATTTGTCAACAGGGGTAAAGTGAGGGAAGAGTGCTCCGCACTGTGCCTGACTGCACAGGAGTCTCATGAATTAAGAAGCATTGCTCAACTTTCTTTATAGGAAGAAATGTAGGCCCAGGCAGGGCCAGATGTTCCATTTTCCAAGAGAAGCTATAAATTCAGATTTTTATCTGATACCATCTGTGTTGAAATGTTAGCATGTAACCCGTTTTTTTTAAGCATTCTTGATTTGAAATAAAACAGCCTAACCTTGAAGATATCCCAGGTCTCTGGCCCAGGCTCCATGCAGATGAGGGGGGAGCAAGTTCTGGGGTTTGAAGTGTGGGAGCAGATGCATCTTTGGAGGGGACACACATTACCTGGTCCAGGAGGCTTCAGCAGCCCAGCTCAA
The DNA here is from genome assembly GCA_011751065.1 of Lasiurus cinereus. NCBI lineage: Eukaryota > Metazoa > Chordata > Mammalia > Chiroptera > Vespertilionidae > Lasiurus > Lasiurus cinereus. Next base: position 813,905 of record JAAGEH010000035.1, on the reverse strand, counting down.
CATGTGACAAGGTTGAGAGAGATGGTTCACAAAGGTATTTACTCCTGCTCTCTTCCTCAGAAACCCTGTGTGCTTAGGACACACCCATATTGGCAGCAATATGCATGAGCCCACCACGCTAGCCCAATGTGGGTGTTTTGATAACCCTGGAGTCTTTGTCCCAATTAAAGAGCTGATGTCTCCCAATGCCTTTATGGATGTTGAGACAGATGTATTATGTATTACATTTCATTAAGTGGCATAAAGTTAATGTGACATCTGTCATTAGCATTTTGTTGTGTGTAGCTAGTGTTTGCCACAGATATTTTGTAATAATTGGTTTAGCAAAGTACCAAGTTGCAAAATTAATTAGAGATCAAATTCAGCATGGGCTGGTGAGACCAGCATCTGGGCCACCTGCATAGCCTGACCCAGGGGTCATCAGTGACTAAGAGATACATTGGTACAGAGCTGGTGAGTGATGAGAACTCAGTGGGACTCAATGAAAAAGAGAAGGGAAGAGTGACTTTCAAAGAGAATGGCAGGGTCTCAAGTTTTGGTGACTCCTGGTGTCAACCAGTAAGCTAGGAAAGGCTGCTGTGGAAGCTAGTTAGTAGGGATTGGGGCCATGCTGGTGTGAGACACATGGGGACCTCCTGGTCAAGGTGCATGTGAATCTTTTAAATATGGATTTGAAGCTTAGCCAAGAAAATTGAATCAGTGACACAAATTTGGGATCACTTATTTAGGGATGACATTTGTAAGCATATAGAGGCCTGGTGCATGAAATTTATGCATGGGGGTGTGTGTCTCTCAGCCTTGCCTGCACCCTCTCCAATCTGGGACCCCTCGAGGGATGTCAAACTGCTTGGTTAGACCTGATCTTGGTGGGATAGAGTCTAAATAGGCAGTCAGACATACCTATCACAATGCAGGACTGCTGGCTCCCAATGCTTGCCTGTCTGTCTGCCTGACCACCCCCTAACCACTCCTCAGCCAGCCTGATTGGTGCTTAACTGCTCCCCTGCCATCCCAATCATCCCTAACTGCCCTCCCCTGCTGTCCATCTTTTGGTGGCCATCTTTGACCACATAGGGGTAGTCATGTGTGTTGGAATGATGGTCAGTTTGAATATTACCTCTTTATTATATAGGATTGGTATGAAAAATGTATAGAGAAGGGAAAAGGCTTGACAGATAGGGAGCTCATTGTGACCACTACCACCCCCTCTTACTGTCTCCACCTGCACATGACGGTAGCTCATTGTGATAGCTACCATTCCATCCTGGCTCCACATGCAACTTGACCGAAACTAGACCTGATGAACCCTCCATCTTGGTAGTCACTTCTGGGAGGAGTGGGCATGTGACCCTGTTAGGATGACCAGAGTTAAACTAAAGCTGGGAGAGAACTGCCCTTTTCTGCTCTTTGAGATGTGGCTGCTAATGTCAGTAGCGATAGAAGAGCTGCAGCAGATGAGGAGAGATGGCACTGACTACACTCAAGGCTGGGATCCACTCTTCCTTATCACCAATCTCTTTTAAAGCCAAATGTTTTATTGGTTTTCTTAAGTTAATTCTATCTCAATGTACAGTGTTTTCAAGACATTAAACTATGTGGAAGGATAAAAGCATCAACTAATAGCTGTGGGACTAAGGGTTTGGGAGGACTTAGAAAGAAGTTTGTTGCCCCAGCCAGTGTGCCTCAGTTGGTTGGAACATCATCCCCTATACCAGAAGGTATGGGTTCAATTCCTAGTCAAGACACATACCTAGATTGTGAGTTCAATCCCTGGTCAGGGCCTGAATAGGAGGCAACTGATCAACATTTCTCTCACATGAATGTTTCCCTCTCCCTTCCCCTTTCTCAAAAATCAATTAAATAAAAAATTTTTTTTAAAAAAAGGTTTGTTTTTTTATATGTGGTTATATATATACTAGAGGCCCAGTGCACAAAATTTGTGCACAAGGGGGAGGTGTTCTTCAGCCCAGCCTGCTTCCTTTCCAATCTGGGACCCCTTGAGGGATGTTTGATTGCCCGTTTAGGTACGATTCAGGTAAGATCAGGCCTAAACGTGCAGTTGGACATCCCTCTCACAATTCAGGACTGCTGGCTCCCAACTTCTCACCTGCCTGCTTTCCTTATTGCCCCTAATCATTTCTGCCTGCCAGCCTGATCACCCCACACTCTCCTGACAGCCTGATTGATGCCTAACTGCTCCCCTGCCAGACTGTTTGCCCTTAAATGCCCTCTCCCGTGGGTCTGGTCACCCCTAACTACCCTCCCCTGCAGGCCTGGTCACTCCTAACTGCCCTCCCTTTCAGGCTTGGTCCCTCCCAACTACTCTCCCCTGAAAGCTTGATCACCCCCAACTGCCCTCCCTTGCAGTCCTGGTCCCTGCCAATTTCATTCCCCTGCTGGCCATCTTGTGGTGGCCATATTATGTCCACATGGGGGCAGGATCTTTTGACCACATGGGGACAGTCATCTTGTGTGTTGGAGTGATGGTCAATCTGCATATTATTCTTTTATTAGATAGCACAGAGGCCTGGTGCATAGATGGGGACCAGCTGGTTTGCCCTGAAGGGTGTCCTGGATCAGGATGAGTGTTCCCTTGGGGTGTGGGGTGGCCTTGGAGAGGGGCCTGTGGTGGTTTTCAGGCCGGCCATGCCCCCGGCAACCCAAGCAGAGGCCCTGGTATCTGGGATTTATTTATCTTCTACAATTGAAACTTTGTAGCCTGGAGCAGAGCCAAGCCTTCTGCTGGCACAGCCATTGAAACTTTGTTGCCTTAAGGAGAGGCCTGGGCATGCCAGGGTGTGCAGAAAGCTTGGCTTCCTCCATGGTCAGGGGCAATCCAAGCCTTAATCCTGCTCTCTCTGTGACGGTAGCCATCTTGGTTGGTTTAATTTGCATACTTGCTCTGATTGGTTGGTGGGTATGGCTGGTGGGTGTGGCTTGCGGGTATAATGGAGGTATGGTCAATTTGCATATTACTCTTTTATTATATAAGATATCAAATATATATACATATATATGTATATTTGATTGTTAAGACAAAAACATAAAATGTTATTATTTTTTTAAGTTTTTATATTTTTATTGACTTCAGAGAGGAAAGGAGAGGGAGGGAAATATAGTGATATCAATGATGAGAGAGAATCTTTGATCAGCTGCCTCCTGCACTTCCCACAATAGTGATGAAGCCTGCAACCGTAGCATGTGCCCTGACTAGGAATTTAACCCCGACCTCCTGTTTCATAGGTTGATGCTCACTATCGAGCCTCATTGGCCAGGCAATAAGGTGTTTTTAAATCCTTCTAAGAAAAATCCAGCAGTTCAGAGAAAAGAATTGTGCAGATCTGGCAGAGCATGTCAGCACTGATTCCTAGTCATGCAGCTCAGAAGCAAGGCGTGACTTTGAATGAGCTATAATTATAGTGGTTTATTTTTAATAAATGTGCTCTTTTACTAAGTAATTATAAAAGAAAGACTATCTTTTCAAATAAAAATGAATCAAAGGGATTAAAATTAGGAATTTGAAACTTGTAGGAACAAATAACATATAACATTACATAGCAATCTCAGCATTCGTGTTTTCTTCCCTGGATGCCTAAATTAAGTCCTTTGTGTAAACCAAATAATACATGACTGATTCTACAAGACAATGCTATTGCCATTACATGAGCAAATACAGGACTGTGGTACATTACATATTAACTCTAAAATAACCAATTTCCTCAAATACCATCCTTAAAAGTATCTGCGGATTTACCTTTATCTTATTTTGATCTTTATAAAAACAAACAAACCTGAAAACCTTATCTAGAAAGCTCCATAAATGATCCCGTCACCAGAAATTAATGCTAAATTCATTAGAAATGTGGGCACATTAGGAACGATGGTAACATCCTGATAATATTCAGAGGTGCAACTGAGCCTCACACATAGCTGGGGCTAAGTGGGGTACCTAGTAAAATTATCAATTTATGCTCCCAGTAAAGTGTGGTAAAAAACCCATAAATTACATTCCCACAAGATGGATCTGTGTTAGGAAATACTACCTCGTATACTGGCTAATAAGGCCAGGCTAGAACATAGCAGGTGAAGGTCTGTGATTCAAAGGCATTTCAGACAGCAGTGGAAATGCCTGCATTGGGTGTTTCCTTAGAAATTCTTTTTTAAAAAATATGCATATTTTTATTGATGTCAGAGAGGAAGGGAGAGGGAGTGAGAGAAATATCAAAGATGAGAGAGAATAACTGATCGGCTGCCTCCTGCACATCCCCTACTGGAGATCAAGCTGGCCACCTGCGCATATGCCCAGACTGTGAACTGAATTGTGGCCTCCTAGTTCATAGGTTGATACTCAACCACTGAGCCATGCTAGTCCAGTTCCTGTGAAATTCTTGATAAGCAGATGACTGCCATCAATGGCCCTTTCTAGCCCATAAGTCACTTGGCCACTTTGATTCCCCACTTAGAAATGATGTTTCTAGAATGCGTGTCTCATTCCTTTGTTTGATTAGTTCTGAGAAATAACTATTTTGGATGTAAGTGATATACCACTACTAAAGAAAGTTATTCCCAGAAATTTTCATTAGTAAGTTGGAGCACAACAGGCCTCATTTATCACTAGAGGCCCAGTGTATGAAAATAGTGCACTGGGCAGGGGAGGAAAGGGGAGTCTCTCAGCCTGGCCTGCACCCTCTCATGGTCTGGGAGACCTCTGGGGATATCTGACTATTCCCTGTAGCGCTGCTGTGGAGGGAGATGCTCCTGCCAGTGCCACTGCACTCACTAGCCATGAGCCCAACTTCTGGCTGAGCTGCTCTCCCACTTGGGAGTACACTGACCACCAGGGGGCAGCTCCTGCATTGAACGTCTGCCCCCTGGTGATCAGTGCATGTCAGTTCAGTCGATTTGCATATTAGCCTTTCATTATTAGGATTAGTCTTATTTAATGGAGTCCGTTTCAGCCTATTTATTTCCTTTGGGCTAAAGACAAGGAAATGAGTAGGCTGAAGGTAGATCTATTATGATTACTGTAGTTTAAGTAAAAGTCTATGGAGAGAAGGCAAAGGTGAACTGTATTCCTTACAATACTTGTTTTCCATTCACTTTTGCCTGAAATGATATCCATGTTATTCATTCACATATGAACCTCAGTTTTTTTTTTAGGGCTAGGTGAATAAATGCTCAAACTTACTTCTTTTCAGTGTGTTCTAAACCGCTGTCTATTCTGCTGATGGAATGTACTAGCAGTGACTGTTTAATTTAAACTCAATTCAAGACTTCTCATGTGCATGGGGCCGGTCTATAATCACTGTTTTCACTATGAGATGCCGCCAGGAGAGGAGAGAGCACTGTGATGTTGGAGGAGCTGGAGAGCTGGCTGGCTTTAATTTGTGACCCGGAGGTCAGTGGTTATTGGGAAACCGTATGATGAGGAATCATAACTAGTTATGTCCTTTACTCCTGGCTGAACTGACCTGTGGTGAATCCACAATGACTTTACAGCCTTCATATCCAGCTGGGAAGGTGGCCACAGTAGCAGGGTTTGATCAGTAATAAAGTCTTTACCATCCAGTGCTTTCAATGCAGTGCGGCTTTTACACCCGTGCAATTTCTAAATGCACTTTTTTATCATCTCTCTTGGAACTTGTGTGACAACATTGGGTTGTCTTTCATACAGTCTGATTTTCCTATTTTTTTTTAATGTACGTATTTGACTAATTAAAACATTCCTTTTCTAGGTAGAAGAGAAAGCAGAGTGCAGCTGTCCTTGCCTGAAACCTTTTATTGCACATCAAGTCGAAGCTAAAATGTATGGCAGGGTTCGGAACATGCATCTCCAACTTCAGTTAGGTTTTAAATCACATAAAACCTAACCTTGATTCATTACTTCCTGTATCAGCATTTAACCTTGAACTTAGACAAAAGTAAATCCTAATACAGTGGAAGCTTTAAAGGTGAAGGGAGAAGATGTTACTGGGTCCAGTGCTTTGCTCATGAATAACAAGATTGAGGAGATGCCCTTTGGAGCAAGGATGCTGACAGCTGCTCCCGATTCTTCATTTAGCTTCATGGCTACCATCTGAGTCAGGTACTGTCATAACAGCTATTTAAATGGGAGAATCTGAGATTGAGAAGTTAGAGTGCCAGGCCACAGCCATGGTTACTAAGAAGGGGAGCTGGATCTTTGTGGCCTTGGGCAGCTTTCTGGCGCTTCTGTCACAGAACCTGACCCTGACTCTGCGAGGCACATGGTTCCGTGCATGGTCAAGTCTGCACTGCAAGTCCCACTCTCAGACATGGCAGCCCACAAGAGAGGAATGGCAGTAATGCCTGGGGAGCAGGCCGTGGGGTCCCATGGTCAGTGAGGTCAACAGCATTTTTATAGGAAACCTGCCCATTTTCAATGAGCCCCGTGGGGATGCCCTTGATGGAACTTTTGCTGCCTGGGCTGCTCCTGGAAGGATTTCTCCTTGACCTTCACATGTGGGCCCACGAGACTGCCTTCACCCGTCTCCCCAACCACAGCTGGGCTGAGGGGCAGTCTGAAAACCATGTGGGCCTCCAGTCCACGGCCCCAGCTAGGTGGACGCCCCCATAGTTTGCAGTGAAGAGCTGTGTGGGCCCCTTTCTCTTCCATGAATACACTAGCAGGATGTGTAGCTGGCATCTGACTTTCTCTGATGTTAGCTCTCCTTGCCTGGGTTTAAACAGCTGTCACTCATGAAACATGTATTTCAAGTCTTTGATATTTCAATGAAAGAATTATTTCATTCACCATTTGGTTAAAAATAAAGCCAGAACATTGATTTATTGGGATTTAAAATGAAAATAAATTAAAAATTGAGAAAATTAGAGTGGGGAATTTATTTATTTTTAGAAAATAAATATTTTTTATTGATCTCAGACAGGAAGGGAGAGAGGGGGAGAAACAGAAACATCCATGATGAGAGAGAATCATGGATTGGCTGCCTCCTGCACTCCCCACACTGGGGATGGAGTCTGCCACCTGGGTATATGCCCTGACCGGGAACCAAACCGTGACCTCCTGGTGCATAGATAGATGCTCAACCACTGAGACATGCTGCTCAAGCTCAAAAGCAGGAATTTAGAAGATGAGTGTTTGAAATATAGATGACAGTGAAAGGGTAAAAGAGACTAAAGTTGGGCAGAGAAAACTTATTGTGCCTAGGCCCTAGCAGATATCTTGCAGAAAGTTTGAGCATGGCATAGTCCGGATAACCACTAGCCATCTGGCGCTGGGAGGAGCCGACAATGAGCTGAACCCTTATGGCAGCAGAGCCCCTTGCAGCCAGCAAGGACTAATAAAAGTCTGCCTCCCAGCTCTCTTCTGACTCCGTTTTGTTGAACTCAGCCTACCTGCACTCAGGTGCCTGGGATAAAAATCTCTTTCAATACATTATGGCCTCATGTCATAGGCGCCTGGCCCAGGCCCACTCTGGGCATTCAGACAGATCCCGTGTGTTTAAGGCTATTAAATAGCTTCAGTCCAGTTGCTGTGTGTTGGCATATTGGAGTCCTGAGAAAATGTTCATGTTATCAGGTAACACTCTATTGGTTGATTTGTGGCAGCTCCATTAAAAATGGCTTCTCTAAAAGTGGAAGTGACACTTTACAAACAAATCAGAAAAAGCTGAAGAATGAGGTGAAAGGAAAATAATAAATTTGGTCATGTGACTGACCCTAAAAATGATAAGCTATTCTTCACCCACCCACCTGTGGCAGCAACAAGCACCCTGCCTGAGATGTTGGCCCCACATGGACTTTCAGGGAAGACCAACTGCTCACCCCCAAGGCCTTCAGAAGGAGCCCCCAAAGCTACCAAACAATTTTTTTTTTGCTTTTTTAAAAAAGCATATATATATATATATATATAAATAATATATATATATTATATATATATATATTATTTAGAGAGAAGGATAGAAATATATAGAAACATCATCAGGAGAGGAATATCATTGATTGGCTGCCTCCTGCACACCTCCAGTTGGGAATCAAGCCCACACCCGAGGCATGTGCCTTGACCGGGAATTGAACCAGCGACCTCTTGGTTCCTGAGTTGATGCTCAACCACTGAGCCACACTAGCCAGGCCAAATGATGTTTTATAGTCCAGGCATGCAGACATTCATGGCAGAGTATGTGATAATGTGTGTATAAGCACAAAGAACAAGAATGAGTGTCACCTGATGCTTAGCAAACACACACTCCTTCATGGTGTGGGGTGTCCCCCCATACCCTCCCTGGGACTGGACCCCGAGTGGAGTGATGCCTGGGAAAGTGGGTCCTCACTGCAAGGGTCCCGTACCCTGCTGTCAGAAATAGTCTGTGCATGTCTGCCCTTCATGATCTACTTTATTCTTCAGGGAGAACTTAAACTGTGATAATGACTCAATAGCCTATTGTTTAACAGAGCAGCCACAGGAATAGGAAACATAGGCTGTGGGAAGTAGGTCAGCCTCCCTGAGCTGTGGCACTTGGGCCATGCGGTGTGATTCTCGCTGGGCCCATCTTCCTTTTACTTTCAGTTCATCAATTGCAAATGTAGGTAAAAACACCTCCTTTCTCCTGAGGTGATGGTGCAGATGGCATGAGTTACTCCTCCTGAAGCACAGTGACTAGAACATGAAACTCGCAATAAACATAACTGTGCGGTGCTTTTCTGAAAGTAGAAAGCCACATCAGAGACAATGCATCATGCTTAGAACCTCTGATGCTTCCTAAGACATTGCCCAGGTTAGTGCAACAAAATACATAGAGATTATCTGCTTGCCTATCTACCCACCAGTCCACCTGCCCACCAGTCCACCTGCCCACCTATCCACCTGCCCACCTATCCATCTGCCCACCTACCCACCTGCACACCTATCCACCTGCCCACCTATCTACCTACCCACCTATCCACCTGCCCACCTACCCACCTGCCCACCTATCCACCTGCCCACAAATCTACCTGCTCACCTACCCACCTGCCCATGTACCCACCTGCCCACCTATTCACCTACCCTCCTATCCACCTGCCCACCTATCTACCTGTACACCTATCTGCCTGCCCACTCATCTACCTACCCAACTATCCACCTATCTACCAGCCCACCTTTCCATCTGCCCAACTATCCACCTTTCTTCCTATTTACCTGCCCACCTACACATCTACCTACCTATCCACCTGCCCACCTATACTCTTATCTACCTGCCCACCTATCCATCTGCCCACCTATCCACCTACCCATCCATCTAATAATACAGTTAGTTCTATTCCCAGATCCAGCATTTAAGATCAAACTCGATGTGCAAATTATCATCTATGTCAGGAGTTAGGTAACTAATGTCCATGGCCCCAAATCAGCTCAGCTTCGGGCTCAGTGCTTTCCCTGCTTTTTATCTTTGTGACAAGCGACAGTCGGCATTGTCATCCCTGAATGCTTTTCTTCTCTACATGCACACACTCCTAAGATTCGGGGTGGATCTCAGTTTGGTGTACAAACAGCGTATCAGCCTTGTCTTAATTTTCATACTTAATGTTCTTAAGACTAAAACTTTTTTATTTTCTTTTGGCTTGTTTGTCTTTGGGGCTGTTTCTACTAGATGCAAACTTTTCTTTGTTACCAATATAGCAAACTTGTGTCTGCATATATTTTACACTTCTTTTCATAGTTTGTTACTTTACCTGCCTTGACATTTTCCTCCTTTTCATCTTTTCTTAATAAGAGCTGTGCATAGTATGAGTGTGTGTGTGTGTGAGACAGAGATAGTGACTGTGTGTGAGTGTGTGTGTATATGTGTATGTGAGTGTATATGTGAGTGCATGATTGTGTGTGAGTGTGTGTGAGTGTGAGTGCATGCTTGTGTGAGTGTGTGAGTGTGCATGTGCACAGGGCAGCCTATGGTTTGTGAGTTAGGAACATTAGTGTCCGAGTCCCATGAAATGGGAGAGTCTTTACCATGTTAACTGGCCTGCTCAGAGTGCCACATTATAGGGACTTGGAGAGCAGTGATGTCTCTGACGTCCTCTGACCTTGCTCCCATATGAATCCCATGACACTCACAGCCGTGTTATAAGAGCACATGTCACACCCACGCGGATGACAGCCACTCTGCTGGGTGACTGCGTGTGTGCTTTACTTTGCTCACTGAGGGAACAGGTGTCCTATTACCTCCATGTTTTTTATGTCGGGGTGTGAAGTTAGGTGGTGACCCTATTCTATCACCTAGAAGTGGCCACGCTGAGTCGGCCACCCTCTCACCCCCACATCATGGCCCCCACATGGGGGAGGAGAGGGGAACCTAGACTGTGGGGCTGGGAGTCTGAGAAAATGTGTCTGAAAACTCTCCTTTTCCTCCAGGGCCTGGGGAGAAGGGGTGGCTAAGTACTTGCCTAACACACCATCCAAGTGAGAAGATGGAGAGTCAGGTGGGGCCAGGGTCTGTAGGTACAAGACACAGTTCTGAGGCTTTTGAATTAAGAATCGGAACATATTTAAGGTACAGTGGTACCTCGAAATATGAGTTTGATTCATTCTGTAACCTTGCTCGTATATCAAGTTGCTCATATCTCAAAGCAAATTTCCACATTGAAATCAATTGAAATGATGTTAATCCGTTCCAGCGACCAAAATGCCACCCCAGTTGTTCTTGTTAAGTATTTTTGAATAAGAAAAATGTATTTATAAATGACAAGTATTGTATAAAAACATAATAAAAGATAATGTAAAGGAATAAACTGGTTTTATAAAGTGTATTTACCTACTTGTTACACTCTTTTTTAAAAACATATATTTTATTGATTTTTTACAGAGAGGAAGGGAGAGAGACAGAAAGTCAGAAACAGCAATGAGAGAGAGAGAGACATTGATCAGCCGCCTCCTGCACGCCCCACATTGGAGATGTGCCAGCAAGCAAGGTACATGCCCCCAATGGGAATCGAACCTGGGACCTTTCAGCTCGCAAGCTGACGCTTTATCCACTGAGCCAAACCAGTCTTGACTTGTTACACTCTTAATGCTACACTTTATCCCTAAACTGAATGTAACTTAACTAATCTTCACTGAACTTAATTACTACTGGTCTTTGCATTTTTGGCTGATTTCAAAAGAAAGTGTCCAGCGAGGTTTGCCTCTTCTTCCCTTTCAGAATGTTTCTGAAATGGGTGAGGCAAGTTTCATTGAACAGCTCCGATGCACGACCAGTAGCAACCTTTTCGGAGTGTTTCTTTTCCACAAAGTGTGACACCCTCTCCCACATTCCTAAGATCTCCTTTATCTCACTTGTAGAGATCTCCTCCACCTCTGGCTCCTCTTCGAAACCAATTTCTTGGAGAACCTTCGCATGTTGCTGAGACTGCAACTCTTGTAACTCCTCCATGGTGAGTTCCAGAGAGTGCTCCTCGACGAGCTCATTCACGTCTCTGTCATCCACCTCCAGGCCCATGGATTTTCCCAGAGACACTATCTCCTCCTCCACTGGCACCTCGGGTTCAAATCCTTGGAAGGTCCTTTTGGCTACGGCCTCAGGCCACAGCTTCTTCCATGCAGAGGTCAAGTCCTCCTTGTAACACCCAGCCAAGCCTGATAAATAATTCTGAGGCATATCACCATGTTAAAGTGGTTCTTCCAGAACTCTCGAAGGGTGAAGTTTGTGTTCTCCATCACCTCAAAGCAGCGCCGGAACAGGTGCTTGATGTACAGCTTTTTAAAATTAGAAATCACCTCCTGATCCATGGGCTACAGGATAGGAGCAGTGTTGGGAGGTAGGTAGACAACCTTTATAAACTTGAACTCTTCAAGGAGTTCATCTTTGAGGTTTGGTGGGTGAGCAGGAGCATTGTCGAGGACGAGGAGGGCTTGCATGGTTAGGTTGTTTTCCTGTAGATATTTCTTAACAGAAGGGCCGAAAACCAGGTTTACTCACTCCAAAAAGAACTGCCTGGTGACCCATGCCTTTGGGTTTGCCCTCCACATAACTTGCAGTTTATCTTTTAAAATGTTATGTGACTTAAAGACTCTGGGGTTTTCCGAATGATATACAAGCAGAGGCTTGATCTTGCAGTCGCCGCTCGCATTGGCGCACAGTGCGAGAGTTGGCCTATCCTTCATGGGTTTGTGGCCTGGCATCGCCTTCTCCTCTGCCTTTATAGAAGTTATATTTGGCATCTTTTTCCAGAAAAGCCCTGTCTAGTCACAGTTGAAGACTTGCTGGGGGATATATCCTTTGGCTTCTATCAGTTCGGAAAAAATTTTGAGGTAATCTTCAGCTGCCTTCACATCCGAACTTGCTGCCTCACCATGCCTGATGATGGAGTGAATGCCGGACCTTTTCCTGAAGTTATCAAACCAGCCTCTACTGGCTTTAAATGAGTTGATGCTTCATCCGTGGAAGTGCACGGGGTCTGCTCTAGCAAATCACCGTAAATCGCTCGCGCCTTCTCGCATATGATGCCCTGTGTTAATTTATCTCCTTTAAGCTGCTTCCCTGTCACCCACACCATCAGTAGATTCTCCATCTTTTCATGGAGAGAGCTACGGAGCTTAGAGATTATTGTAACGCCCTTAGCTGGCATTATACCCTTTATCGACTCCTTCTGTTTAAGCACAGTGCATATCTTGAAGTACTACGCCCATATTGCCTTGCCAAGTCAGCCACTCGCACACCTTGCTCATATTTTTCTATGATTTCACGCTTTAATTCAATAGACATCATCCTCTTCTGAGCACTGACCTTTCCACTCGCTTTCTTCCGACCCATGGTTAAAAAAAGAAATGTGATAAAGTATGTAAATGCACAAAAGATGCTTCGACAATGAGGTAAACAAGCACACTGACTGAGGCGTGGGAAACTATGAGATGCTTGAGTCGCAGTAAACTGGTGGGTCGTGTACAGCCTGCCGATCTGCGAGATTACTCGTATCTCAAATGTTGCTCGTATTTCAAAGCAAAAATCGCTCGTTCACTCGATGGCTCTAATCTCAAAAATCTCGAGGTACCACTATACTTGTTTGTTTAGTATGACATGCTCTAGTTTTATTCTTTAGTTTTGGGCATTTTACGTTAGGAAATGGACATTTTAGCAGTATTTGCTCAGCTGTCATTATGAGTGGCTCCTTAAAGGAAAGATGCAGAACATAGCCAGCAGCTAAGCTTGGTCAGCCCTGCTCCATAGAGGGCATGGTGCAGGCTGCGGGTTCCCGTCCATGCCTCCTGCACCGCCGCCCCATGCACCATGTCAGGCTCAGGTTTGAGAAGAACACTGATGCCAGACCAGACTCCCGCACCACCGCACATGAGCAGGATCCTTTTCTTCTTCCCTTTGACATCGATGAGCGGCCGCCAGCGAGGCTCCAGAGGCTCTGAGGACATGATTGCTGTTTGGAGCTGGAGCAGAGAGGGCCCGCTGGACCTGCTGTGCATCTGTGAAGGGGACGGGGAAGATGGGAGCCGGCTAACACGGCCCTGTGGCGGCTGAGCTGTACGGAAAGACAGGTGCCTGGCACAGGCCCTCCTCTTCGAGGGGGCGCTGGAATAGCAGTCTGCACATCTGTCCTGCCCTTGGCTCTCACTGCGCCTCCCCTGTCACTCAGGTGTGTGGCGGGCAGTTCTGAGAGGAGAGAGCACCAGGGAACCGTAGAAGAAACTGAGAGGAAACACCAGTTTCATGAAGGCCCGTAAATCTGTTCTCTCTGCTCCACATAAGTAATGCCTTAAGGAAACCGGACCTTGGGAGGGAGGGAGACACAGGCTGGGGGTCTTGCAGGGGACACACCTCCCTGCTGCATCCAGCACTCGGGGGCTGCGTCTCACCTGCACTTCCAGTCCCTTTGGTGCCCACATCCACAGCCCTCTTCACTGGCGTGGTGCTCTGGTCTTAGGTTTGATGTGTTTGGCTATTAATGTCCCTCCTGGTTGCTCTTTCCCCCACACCCTCCCATGGTGCCATCAGCCTGCTCACCAGCTTCCTCTCTTTCTCAGTCTCCTGATCCTTTGCAGCTCCTTGAAAAGTTCTCCCACACCCACCTGGCTAGTGTTGCTCAGTGGTTAAACATCAACCTATGAAGCAGGAGGTCCTGGTTCCATTCCTGTCAGGGCTCATGCCAGGGTTGCAGACTCCATCCTCAGCAGGGCACATGCAGGAGGCAGCTGTTCAATGACTCTCTCTCTCATCATTGATGTTTCCCTCTCTCTTCCTCTTTGAAATCTATAAAGATATATATATATATATATATATATATATATATATATATATATATATATATAAAAAAAAAACTCAGGATGCTGCTATGAGACACAGACACTCGTGCTCTCTCTCGGCTGAGACGGGTGCATCACAGCAGGCAAGCAAGTCTGTGCAAATCCCTTCACTGACGTGTGGTGAGTGGCATTGGACCCTGAGCCTGTGATGTGTTGGGGAATGAAGAAGACTGGGCATCGTCTCTGTGAGAACCACACTTGTCTGGCCTTAGACTTGCCTTTGTTCATATGCAGGACAAATGGGCAGCTGTGGGCCTCCCCGAGGAAGATGCATATCTCACAGAGAGGCCACACTTGAAGGTATACAAGCTAAAGAGAAGCACGTGGCCAAGCATTGTGAGGGCCATGGCCTGGCCTCCCCCGTGATGCAGGGCCGAGTAGGTGCTGATCTGAGCAAGCATCTGTCTCCCTGTGTCCTCGGTGTCGCTGGGCTGCAGCACTGCTTCCAAGACCGCCAGAACTCAGTGAAGTGGGAAGCACTGCTCCACCTGTGGACAGAAGTTTGTTGGAGGAGACTGTATGTAACATGAGGACAGAGCACCTATGTGATGGGCCGAGGGCACTTCCCCAGAGGTCAGAGTACATTCATGCACAAATGGGCATCCACTGAAGGCCCAACCTGCCTGGCTGCCTTGCGAACAGCCCCATTTCCAGACCATAAGGTGCACGATGCATAGAATGGGCACCTCATATAACAGACAGTTGGGTTTCCTGCCTGTCAGAAGAGGGGTGGCAGCAGCATGGAGTAGGGACTCTCATGGGGACACTGTGCACTGTCGCCATGTCTCACAGCCATGTGGCACCAGGCACTTCTTGCTGGCCTGCCGGGAGCAGGGCAGGAGAGCCCATTAGTCCCGCAGCTCCCTTTCCTCTCCTCCTTCAGGTGGGTGCGCTGGGCAGGGGCCAGGCAGGTGAGGAGGGTCTTGCTCTGACCAGCAGGCATGGTGCTACCCCCAGCAGCACTGTGTGAGCCACTGAGCACCAGAGAACCCAGCCAGAGTGGTGCCTGGAAGGTACCTGTGAACCGTTGATCATGGGCCTTGATGTGTCCTCATTGAGCAGCTGTGGTTTGTGGGAGAAAAGGCACCACCCGTCTGAGGTTGCAGAGGCTGTGGCTTCTTCCAAGCTCAGTGCTGAGAGTAAGTGGTGCTGCAGAGCAGAGGGACAGCTGAGCAGGAGGACAGCTGAGCAGGGGGGCAGCTGAGCAGGGGGACAGCCACGGAACATCTTTAACTGGAAAAGATGCTCAGAGTTCACGCCCTGCAGAGAGCGCTCGTCTTGGGAGCATCCTTCTAAAGCTGCAAAGCAAGAGTCGGTTCAGGGGAAACCATGAGAAAGGAACCGTGTGTCCCCAGCCTCCACCATCCTTAAGCACTTCGTCCTAAATGGCTGGAAGGGCTTCAGGCCCAGGAGAAGGACACAGCTGCTGCGATGCCCGGGAGGCCCCAGGAGGCACGTAGGGCACTCAGGGTGGAGAAACTCAGAGAGTCCTAAGGATCTTGTTATATCACCAAAGGGCCAAGAGTGTGCTCTGCAGGGCGATGGCCAAGCAGCCTGGGGATTAGGAGAGGTTGGCCTGCAAACAGGTTTTACTTTACTAATGTTTTTCTTTCTCGGTCAGTTAAGCAGATAGGAAACCAAGGAAATGTAGGCCTCTCCATGGTTTCCCTGAAAGCAACTAACATGTGATGGTATTAACTGGGGGAGGGGGGGGGACCTGGAGCCGGGTGGGGGCAGGGACTACAGCCAGGGACCAGAAGGAGGCTATCTGCCACTGTGGGGGTCCCTGGCTCTACCACGGGCCTTCTTCACTTCGTGAGGTGATGGGCCATTTTACACAGTGACGTGAAGCTCATGTATCAACATCCGTGTAAGAAAACTGTGAAGTGAAAACTGAGCAGATCGACAATCAAGTTCAAATTCTACAAAAGTACATGAGGAAATCACACCATTACACAAAATTCAGAGAAACTCGTGCCTTGTACGTAATAGACTTGAACTGAGAGGCAGGTAGTGACGCATGGCCACACACCTGTGGCCTGTCTGTTGTCTTTGGATGCACTTCCGGCATGCAGTGCTAAGCAGTGTTGATTGAGGGGCTACTTAACACTGAGACAATACCCCAATGGACAATCTGTGACCAACACTCCTAGTGGCCAGGATCACACACCTAATTACAGATGTGGTGTAATTAGTTGTCAAAGGTAAAACCATCCCTAGCCAGTTTGGGTTAGTGGATAGAGTGTCGGCCTGCACCGAAGGGGCCTGGGTTCGATTCTGGTCAAGGGCATTATCTTGGTTGCAGGCTCCTCCTGGGCCCGGGTCCTGGTTGAGGAGTGTGCAGGAGGCTACCAATTGATGTGTTTCTCTCTGTCTTTTCCTCTCTCTTCCACTCTCTCTAAAAATCAATAGAAAAATATTCTCAGGAGAGGATTAAAAATAAAATAAATAAAGTTGGTTATCTTAAAAAAACAAACCAAAACCAAAGGTAAAACCAATACAACTAATTACAATTTAATTCAGAAAATTACAGATTTTTATACACTGAGTGGCCAGATTATTATGATCTCTAATATATATATTAGAGGCCCAGTACATGAATTTGTGCATGGGTGGGATTCAGCCAGCCTGGCCAGGGGGAGGGAACATGGTGGTTGGCCGGCCTGCCTGCTGGTCAAACTCCTGATTGAGGGGACAATTCACACATTAGCCTTTTATTATATAGGATATACACTGAGTGGCCAGATTATAATGCTTTCAGAGATCATAATAATCTGGCCACTCAGTGTATATATGCAAATATAAGACAGCATTTTGGCCTTAAAAGAGCTTCAATTTTCCTTAAGAGAAAAAAAAATGGGAAAAACTAATGAGAAAATGAAAGAGGATCTGAGGCGTTTTGCTGTGTTTTTTTGGGGTAGGAATGAGAGCTAGGAAGGCTCCAAGGAGGAAGAGATGACTGTAGGCCAAGATGTCAGGAGGATAAGAACCCAGACCTTGGAAACATCTTGGCATTTTAGCAGCGACGTGGATTGAGGAAGGATGGTGGCAGCAAGGATTTACCAGATGCTGAGGGGTGATTGCTCATAGCATGTTAGCATAGCAGCTGCTCTGTCACCTGCAACAATGGCAAGGAGATTGCAGACGTCCATAATAGCTTATAATTAAGTTCCCAAATCGGAATGAATAAAGCCCTAACTAACGATGCCTTCCTTCCTCTTACTCGCCTTATAGTCATTCACCTTTCTATGTCTCACACACACACACACATGCACATTCACATGTATAAACATGTATATGCATGCATGTACAGACACACATGACCCACATTAACACTCATGCATGCACACACATGCATGCACAGAGACACACACAAATGCACACTTTCTCACACACTTATTCCAAATCTGAGGGTCCTTTAAATACTGATATTCGATAGTCTATGGTTCTTGCAGACTGGCATGCAGTAGGCCACAGCTAAAAGATGTTTCATATTGTATGTATTGCTTGGCCATTAACATATATATTCATCCCAAGTTTCAAAAAATTAAAGTTCATTGTGGATATGAAAAGAACAATAACACTATTCCCTTCATAAATGTGATTGTCAATGGGTGAAGATGTGCTAGTCAAAAGAAAGAAGGAGTCTAGCTGTTAAAAATATTTTATTTACATATAATTTAAGTATGTATCCTGTTAAAAAATTAAGAAACTTGATTCCCAAAATAAAATTAAGATCTCTTTAGGTTTTGTCAGGGTCCTCTGACCACTGACAGGAAACTGTTTAAAATATTCCCACCAGTTCTGGGCCAGCAACACACAAAATGAAGATGGGTCACACTCGGAGGAGAGGATGTGATGTCTTCATTTTGGAACTCAATTTCTGAGTGGGGTGCACCACCAATGGTGGAAAAAGCACTAAACGGGACACTGGAGGTGACTCAAGGCATCTCGAGAGACATGCCCACCAATGGCCTATGGGCTCTTGTGAGCACTGAGAGCAGTTTCCAACTGTTCTGACAAAAATATTAGAACTTGTATCCCATTTACTTTGTCTCATTCTATTATTCCCCCCATGAGTACCTAGATGTGATGTTAGATCACATATTAATATAATATTGGTATCTAATTTATAAGTAAATAAACGTGTTAAGTATGTTAATTTTTTGGTAGTAATGTTACAAAGTTGGGAGGTCACTGCTCCCCAAAGTTCCCTTCATGCCAACCCAGGGCCCAGAAAACTCAAGGGAACCCTACAAACATATCAAGTGGAGAAGGAAGTAAACTGAGTGTGATTGATACAAGTGACAGATAAACCCCTGACTCTATGGAGATAAAAGCGCTGCACATTTCTTGGGCTTTCGAATAAAATCATAAATATGAAGCCATGAAAGCATCCCCAGACAGCCATGAGAAGACTGCATGGATGTATGAGATTTCTCTGAATTTTCTTTCTTCTTCCTTTCTTTTTCCTTTTTTAAGTGATAAATTAGGCCAGTTCATTTTGTACTTATTATTTATTTAAATCTTTTATTTTATTTTACTTTTGTAAAATCTTCATTGTTGAGGGTATTACAGATGTTTCTCGTCTTTCCTCTCACTGTCCTCCTCCATCCTAGTTCCTGCCCCACCCCAGGCCTTCACAGTCCTCCTGTCTGAGTCCTTAGGTTAGATCTTTGGTTAATCTCTTCCCACCCTCCACCCCTCTGATCTTTGAGATGCCAGTTCCATTTAAAAAAAAAATGATTTGTTTGTGACAATGCCAGGCCTACTGACAGAAGAAAAGACAAGGCAACTTTTGAGTTTCATCTTGATTTTTAACAACACTCCCCCCTTTTTTTTCCTATTAAAAAGTATAGGTAGAATTCTGTTATCCAGTCTCAATGTTTTTCTTGGTCCTTCGAATGATTCTTTTTTCAAGTCCATGTTCCTCCATTTCTTCATGAGGCACGTAGTATAGTTTTTGCTGAGTGAGAGGATGTTGGCCAAAGTAACGACAAATGTTCTCTCTGAAACCTGGAGAGTGTCAGGGAGACTCTCTGAGGTGGAGGCAGGTTGCTCCTGACTTGTCACCTGACATTTCTCATTACCTTTGTGCGGTATGTAGTCTGTGGACACTGTGTGCTAGATGTCCTGATTATGGAAGCTGTACTGATTACACAGACATTTCCAGCCAATGTGTTATTTGTATACTAGCTACCCCTGCCCCACTGGGACGTGGTTTCTGTAATCACCAAAGATACTACTGAGAGAGTCACATGGGTGGCCTTAATCACCCTAAAATACTCAAAGGACAAACTGCCTAGAAGAAAACAGAAATTCTTGGATATATTTTATTTCAAAAATATTTTTTACTTGGGATAAATAAAAGACTAGTTAAGTTAAATGTACTTTTCTAATTAGTGGAAAGTTAAATAAATATTTTGTAGAGTGTGACTTTAAGTTTTAGGGCACACTCTATGTTATAAGATGTACAAAAAATCATGGCTCTTTTAAAAAATATATATTTTATTGATTTTTTACAGAGAGGAAGGGAGAGGGATAGAGACTCAGAAACATTGATGAGAGAGAAACATCGATCAGCTGCCTCCTGCACACCCCCACTGGGGATGTGCCCGCAACCAAGGTACATGCCCCTGACTGGAATCGAACCTGGGACCTTTCAGTCTGCAGGCCAACGCTCTATCCACTGAGCCAAACCGGTTTCGGCATGGCTCTATCTTTCAGCGGACACTGGATAATAAGTCCTAGAAATGTCAGTAAGATTGCTCTTCCTCTTTCTCTTTCCCCTTGTAAGAAAATATATATATATATATATTGAAACACCGTAACAAATGCATTTCCGGATGATTTACTTTCTGCAAACATAATGAAAATATTTCTATGTAAAAACAAAAAAACAGGTTATGGTCATTCTAAACATATTTTATTCATTATTCTCATTGTTTTCCAAGCCATAAGCATTGGACTACAAACCCATTAGCTTTGTGAGAAGTTATAAAAGAGCATGGTGTTCATTAGAGAGTTTAATGCTTGGAACCAGGGTTTGGGCCAATGCCTAGGAGATAACTAGATTCCTCGGAGTAGCAGGAATCTCTACTGCTTTGACATGTCCACAGAGGAACCACATCAAAGATCCTGCTGCATACAGCTCTCAAGTTCAATCTGGACTCCTAGATTAGCAGCCTCGTTAGCAGCGCCCCACAGCAAGCCTGTCACAGCTGCTCAGGTCAAGGCCATCGAGTTCTTGCAGCTGCTTTAAGTGTCAACTATGGGCGGCGGCTGTCTATGTCACCTTTGAAGGGCCTGCCAATATGCATCCTTTCAACACACCTGAATCCCATGCCCCTTTTCTGTGCAGTGATGTCTCCAGATTGCCCATCTCTCCTTTGCTGCTCAGAAGCAAAAGTTAGAAATCTATTGCTCTGTGCACTAATTCATGCAATTAAGTGCTTCATACACTACACAGTCCAGGACAGAAGGAGATGGGGAAGGCCCAGACACTGGTGACTCCCTGCAATCATCTGAAACCCAGTGAAGAAGAGAGATGTGTATGAACCAACACCTGCCATCTCAGTCACTATGATGAGTGCCTGATCATAAGCAGTCAACCTGTGTGACAAAATTCACGTATTTGAATGTGGAGCTGAAGCAGCTGCGAGTGACACTGTCCTTCAAGGGCTGGCAGAGCTTAGTTGTTTCATGGTCTTGGCTGCAATAAATGCTCACTAATGGGAACCCAGTGCCCACCCCATGGCCTTAATTGTGGAGGTTTTAGAGAAGCTGTCTTCTCTCATTATGTGTCAGGAACACAGGCCCAATTATACATGCCTGGTGACCAACTGTGCTGAAATCAGCTCTGCTAATCAGATGTGGCCAAGTTCCAACAGCCATTGACATTTTCCCCGGGGCCCCTGCCTGCTGGTTCTCCCAGGTGAGTGACACTCCTCAGTTAATTGGTCCTTGGATTTTTGGGAGCTCTTAGTACTGTTTTGTGTGGACACAGAAATAAAATCACACAGATAAAGGTGTAGTCTTGCAATATCCCCTTTAAGAAACATCATGTACATATATAAATAAAAATAGTGTCTTTGTAGACAACTTTGCCTTTACATATCTATACTTACACCTGCAAATGGAGACTGTGCGGAAAGCTGGCAGCATCTTTCTTCCCAGGAGAAGGATGCCTGAAGGTTGAGAAGTAATTGGACCCTCCGATAGGCCTGCTCAATAATTGATGCTCCTATTGACTGTGGCTGACACGGGCCCAACCCTCCTCAGCACATGGGAGAACATTCTATAATTAATTTTTCAATGACATTTGGGAAATAAACAGTCTTTTAGGTTTAATCAGTGAGTCTTAGGAGCTCTATTCTTGAAAGGGATATAATATTTTAATATGTTTTTCTATTTCTCTCAAGTAACTTGGATTATTTTCTTGCCTGGAAATCTGGGATCTCCTAAAGGCCAGGTCTTCCATGCCCCTTGAATGGATGCCATCCCTTATAGCCAGGATTCTGCACATGGTAAGCACTAAGGTGACATATTTTACATCGGACATCTTGATATTTTGCATGGGCAGCAAGTTAAATTATTTCTTTCTCAGCTAGAGATTTTAATAGTGATAGAAGTGAGCCTTAGCTGGTTTGGCTCAATGGGTAGAGCATCAGTCCTTGGACTGAAAGGTCCCCTGTTCAATTCCAGTCAAGGGCAAATGCCTAGGTTGCAGGGTTGATTCCCAGTGTGGGGTGTGCAGGAGGCAGCCAATCAATGGTTCTCTCTCATCATTGATGTGTCTCTCTGTCCCTTTCTCGTCCTCTCTGAAATCGGTAAAATATATTTAAAAAGAAGTGTATGTCTTCCTCCTATTTGTGACTTTGCCTTTGATGTGCAAGGCGCCCTCTATGTCAGCCACCTTTGTACATACGAGGATTCTTATACATGATGCCTAAGCTATGTGAGTGGGAAGCATGGACGTGTGTTGTGTAATTACTATACATTTTTATGTTTTATTTTTAATATGTCTTTATTGATTTTTTAGAGCAAGAGAAAAGGAGAGGGATGGAGAGATAGAGACATCCATGAGAGAAACATCCATCAGCTACCTTTTGCACATCCACTATTGGGGATCCAGCCTGCAATACAAGCATATGCCTTGACTGGGAATCCATCACAGGACCTCTGGGTTTGTGTGTGGACACTCAGCGTCTGAGCCACACCAGCCAGGCTCAGCTTGCATTTCTGGAAGTTACCCAACTGGCATAGGCTTTACAGTACCAGGACTGGGGCTGAGTGTAGGCAGATGATTCAGTCAGAGTGACAATATGCTTTTGATGGTTGGGCCTCAGTTGGGACTGAGAGCAATTAACTACCCAGTGAGTGGCCTGCGGGAGTAAAACAACCAATTACACAAAGCTATGTGTTCATCAGAAATGGAAGGCAGCTGAGGAAGGACTTCCATAATTCAATGGCCATTGACTAAATAAGATCAACAGTCCACCAGCCACCACATCACATAACCATTGGTAGAGAGCAGAATACAAGGATTTTTGGTTAATAGGACGTCTCTCATGTTTATAGACCAGCAGGAGTAAGAGGAGGAGAGTGCAAACACCTGCCATGTCACCTCCTGGCCCAGGTGCATCCTGGAGGCATCTGGAAGCTCTTCATTCAGGTGGCAGCGGGGCCACAGCACTCACAGTCCACATGCAATCTCTCAATGTCTTGGTTTCCAACTTGTAACACTAGCAGGTCTTACCATCTCACAAAGTTTTAAAAATGAAATTAAGGGCATTTAACAAGCTAGAGGGGGCACTAGAGGTTAGGATGGGGGTTCCTGGGGATTCCTCTCCTATCCCCAGGGCCTGATACTGGGATAGTGACTTCCTGGCTGGTCAGGATCATCTCCTGCATCATTGCAATCATGTATGTCAAGCAGATTACAGGAAGAGGAAGTCAATTACTCCCTCCAGGTCTTCCTTTCTCTCCCTCTTCCTCGCATGCTGTGCTTGCTTCTCAGGACCTCGGAACTCAAATGGACAAACCAAAATCAGGAGCAGGAGTTGAAGAACTGACTCAAAAAAGGACTTGGGAACTTTCCTCTTATATGCACAGCATTTGGAAAAAAATAGGTGTGGGAGTGGACTATGGACCCAGACCAGAAGAGGGGAGCATGATTTCAGAATAGAGGTGAATATATTGATATAGTTGGTTGTACATGTCATTCCACATTCAAAGATAGCACCTTATCCACTGAGCCAAACTGGTTAGGGCCAAAGATAGCACCTTATTATCATCATGGAAATAATGAGGGCAGTTACAGTTAACATTTATTAAACACTTCTACAGGACCTCGTTATTCTTAATTATTGTTTTTACATTCTTTACATGTGGTAAAATTCACTTATTTGTGTAATTATCAGTTCATTAAACATTGACCAAAGCAGTCATATAATAGCCACCACATTCAAGCTATGGATCTATTTTATTTTATTTTTTTAAGATACTTAAAATTGATTTTAGGAGAAAGAGATAGATAGATAGGGAGGGGGGAGAGAAAGAGAGAGAGAGAGAGGAAACATGGATGCAAGAAGAGAGAAATATCTATAGGTTGCCTCTTGCATGTACCCCAACTCAGTACAGAATTGGCAATTTAGATATGTGCCTTGACTGGGAATCGAACCTGCCACCTTTGGGTCATGGGACAGTGCTTCAACCAATTGAGTCACATTGGCCCAGGCTCAAGATATAGATCAATGTTAATAACCTCCAACAATCCCTCATGCCCTCTTCTGTAGTCAGCCCACCTTCTTGCTCCCACCCATGTGATCACCCATCGTTTCCGTAGTTTTATTTTCCTAGCATGTCAGGTACATGTAACCAAAGAACAGCATGGTGAGCCTTGGTTATTTCACTAAGCATACTAAATGATCAGCATTGAGTTTGTTTTTATTCTGAGAAGTATTCCATTGTATGGGTTTTCAGATGGGTCTCTTTACCAGTTCTAACATTGGAATTATTTCCAATTTGGGGCAATTACTGATAAAGCTACAAATAGCAGTTATATCCAGTTTTTTTTGTGGGCATAATTTTTATTTCTCTTCATTAGATATTTGGGAGTAAGGTTTCTATGTCATGCTGTAAATACATGTATATTTAATAAGAAACTGTGGAGCTGTTTGGGGGTAGGATTGAGGGGCAGATTCCATTTAATCTAATTACTGATGCAGTTGAATTTAGGTCTAACATTTTATTTATTTTTGTCCTTTGCCCATCTGCCTGCCTTTCTAATGGAAAGAATGAAGAAAGGGTTTGGGTGAAAACCACGGGATCTATTACAATGGCACAGCACTTGCTAAGAATTAAATACATTTCATATCACAATATTCTCCTATCATGATTTAGCCAGACAAAAATAGTATTAAGGAAGAGAAATAATCAGATTCCAAAATTAAAAAAAAATCCACACACACCACACACTCAGATTTCTGAAGATTTTACATCATGAAAGCATCCTCTCATAATTGTTGTCATCAACATATTGAATAAATTAGCTCAGTTTTGCAATGTGTAACAACTATTTTCGATGCTACAAAATGAGTGGATTTCAGCTGTCAGTTCATTTTTTTCTTCTAGTTTGCATGCCTAACACATCCTTAAGCAGAATCTACAATTCACAGTCTATAGGAATCGATCAGGAGATCTCTGCTGTTTTCTGGAGGAGTTGTGCCTCAACTTTGAAACAGCTGGATGCACACTGAGCTGTGCTGAGCCCAGCTGTCTGCAGTTGGCTCGAATGTCATGCTGCCCAGGTACTTCAGGGACCAAACACATTCCCCAGATGCATATGTTTTGCAGGTCTTTCAAGGCCACCTGAAAAGAGTTCATTGCAGTGACTGGGAATATAGGAAGTCACTGCCTATATCTGCCCAGTTCCATGAGTAAGATGAAAAGGCCAAGGCTGCCCTCCTGGGGGAAAGAGATGACTATTGGTGTTCTTCCTGATGCTTGGACCTAAAGAGTAAAAACCTCTGGCAATATTCCAGACCCAGACTCTCTGCCCTAACCAGTGTATACCTTTTTAGTCACAAAAATAATAAAGATAGTATTTGTTCACTGCTCTCAAATGGCAACTTGTAAGGACACACTTGTTGGTGGAAGTACTAAATATATATGAGGTCCTCATAAACTCTACATCAGACTCCTTCTTAACTATTCATGTGTTCATTCACACCTATGCCTTTTCATCTTATTGTTGAGAGAAAAGCAATTCTTTAATGATATATTTGTTAAATTATTGCCAAGTTTAAACACACACACACACACACACACACACACACACACACACACACACACATATATATATATATATATATATATTAATTTCAGAGAAGAAGGGGGGAGGCTTGAGAGATAAGAATGTCAATGATGAGAGAAAATAATTGATTGGCTGCCTGCTACAGGCCTCCTATTGGGGATAGAGCCGCAACCTGGGCTTGTGCCCTGATGGGGAATTGAACTGTGATCTCCTGGTTCATAGGTCGATGCTTAACCACTGAGCATGCCGGCCAGGCTATTACCAATTTTTGACACCAGGACAGGAGCATATCAATGTCATTTCCTATGTCTCCTAAGAATCCTCCATGTAGAAGGCTTGGTAAGTACATGCTAGAGTTTAAGTGAATGTCAGCTTCCTGCCCAGCCCCACTCCAATGATGGCATTTAGAGCAACAAACAAATCTGAGCAATGGGCTCTCGGGAAGAGAGATTCTTATGAAGAAGAGGGAGAGTTGGCTCCTACTCACATACAAAGGGGTAAATCACTCACGCATCTAAGTGTGTGGAACACCTGATACAAGATCCTCATAGCTCCTGCGCCTCAGCCTGAGCCCTGAGTCCTGAGCTAAGGGAAACAGGTTAAGTGGCTTCTGATTGAATTACTGCTCTGCCTCCTCCTCACAGGCCTGAGCACAGCGATGCTGTGCACATCATTCCATCAGCACCATGGCACAGTCACACATGGAAATGGAGAGGTCAGGCAGTAACCTTCACCACTTACAGGGATGATGTTGGAGAGCTGTTCAGTGCACTTAAAATATGTTTACAGTTCTCTGAGATCAGCATTAGTGCACTGATGTGGAAATAACACAGTGTGGGTCTTTTCCCCCTTGCCATGAAGATGTGGATGAAATTAAAACGAGACATATCCTGTGTCTATGAGTTGTTTCTGAGTGACCCGTATGCTATCATTTCCTGAGTTGTTCTCCCTTTTCTTTCCCTTTACAACTGCCACTCACACTGTCATTACCCATCTAGGTGCTGTGTGGATAGGTATAGGTATAGGTGTAGGTGTAGGGAGGCAAGGTGAGGATAGTGAAGGTGAGGGTAGCTGAAGGTAGGTGCAGCTGAGGGTGGTTGAGGGTAGTTGTGGGTAGGCGTAGGTGTAGATGAAGGGAGGTGTTGGTGAGGGTAGGTATGGATAGGTGTAGGTGTAGATGTAGGTGTAGGTGAGGGTAGGTGTAGTGTAGGTGTAGATGTGGATAAGTGTAGGTATGGGTAGATGTAGGTGTGGGTGTGGGTAGGTGTGAGTATAGGTAGGTGTGGGTGTGGGTGTGGGTAGGTGGAGGTGTGGTTAGGTGTAGGTGTGAGTGTGGGTAGGTGTGGTTGTGGGTACGTGTGGGTGTGGTAGGGTGTGGTTGAGGAACACCCTGATTAAGAAAGAGTCCTTTTCACTTTTTTGACATGTTTGCAAAGAAAAAACTCAGATTTTTCAGACAGAAGAGACATTCTTGTGCTGGAAGTTAAAGAAAAGAATAGCACTGTTAGGGAGAAAAGTAGCATTTTGGGGACTGGCTATGATTATGGAAAATATTAATCATGCTTTGCTAACTGTGATTGCCTTGTTCTGGTTAAAGAAAGGACATTCTGACCTGCCTGGGAGTTTTAGTCCCCGGGACCTGGGAGTCGACTTTGGAATGTGGTTCATCTCATTCAAGAGCTGCCTATTCTCACAGAAAAATCAGTAATCTTGTTGCCTAAGCAATGGACTCCCACCTCAGCCTGCATAGCTTACTTCCCTACGTAATCTTCTACCCCATATAAGCATACGGCTTATGGTGGGTGCAGAGCAGATGTTTGTGGATGACCTGCTGTTCCCCCTGCTGCTGGCAGGATTGGCATAAGCACTCTCTATATGACCCAACCCTATCTCTGCTGAATTGGCTCAAGCAGTCCAGACCCCTTGTTTGTCTGGTTTCAGAGCCAGAATCCATCCACAAAGAAGCAGGATGAGCAGACTGGACAGTGCAAGGAAGTCCAGTTGGATATACAAATAATAATGTTGAGACATATTCCTAAGACACAGGATGAAAAGACACAGTGATGAAGGAAGACGATTAGATGAGGATGGCATTGGGTGGTGTTCTATGTGCCTCCTACAGGCCAGGAACCAAACACACAGCCCCAGCCGGAGCTGCCCAGGGACGCAGACTGAACCGCTCCAGGAAAGCCTGCTCCTCTCTGTATCAGAGAGAGGAAGAGAGGCCAAGGACAGAAAACATCTTATGAAAACCCATCCTTCACCACACCTAACACACTTGCCCAGGGAGCTGTCCACCCCCTCTGGGAAGCAGCAGCCCATCAGCATGGACTCCAGTGCCCACCTGGCAGTGTTCACGGCCATTGGTGGGCACTTATATCTGCCTCACCTGCAGGCCCAAGGCCCACCCTGATGGCTCTGAGTCCTTCCAGGCACTACAGCAGAGGCCCAGGGACAAAAACTTCCAAGTGATTTTGACAAATGTGAAAAACAATTAGTGGAAGGACAATATTTTTAGCTAAGGTGCTAGTGCAATTGAACTCCCATAGGCAAATAAATCAATGCATAAATCAATGGACAAATCAATGGATAAAAGTATTAACTAAAAACAACAACTTGACATTAACCTTACACTTTGTAACCAGTTAACTATATATAATTACAGAGCATTTAGGAACAATCATCGGGGAAAATCTTAGGCCATTTCACTGACATGAAAGTACATAATGAAAGCTTAATATGCTAGTGTTCGGTCATCTGGTTGATGTTCAACCAATCAAAGTGTAATATGCTAATGATATGCTAAGGCCAATCAACCCTCACTATGACATGCACTGACCATCAAGGGGCAGGCAGTTAACAAGTAGGTTAACTTGCTATTGAGTTCTGGCCAATCAGGACTGAGCAAGATGGGCCAGACATGCCCTGGAGCCATCCAGCAGTCTCTCCCCTCCCAAGCTGGCCAATATCCTGTGTCCCTCCCTGACCCCAATTGTATACCAGTGGGGTCTGTCAACCTGGCCTGCACCCTCTCACAGTCTGGGGTCCCTCTGGGGATGTCAGAGAGATTGTTTCAGCCTAATCCTGCAGGCCAGGCCAAGGGACCCACTGGTGCACCAATTCGTGCACTGGGCCTCTCATAAGCACTCATAAGCAAAATGCAAATGAAGACCACAGTGAGATCACTACAGACTTGCTATAGCTATTGGGGTAGCTGGCATAAACGTGATGACAGCATCACATCTGTCCATATGTGAGAAACATCCTCTTTCATGCTGCTGATAGGATCAGAAATGGCACAGCTTCATGCAAAAGGGCCTGGCAGCTCCTTGTACAGCAAATATGCAACTCCTACATGACATAGGGGTGCCTTTCCGGACATTTATTCCAGACAAATGAAAACATATGTTCACTTAAAATTCTGTCCAGGACCATTCATAACAGCCTTATTTACCATAGCCACAAACTGGCTACAGTTCAGAGGTTGTTCAATGCATATGTGGTTACGTGAATCTGTACTACATTGAAACCATGGGGTACCTCAGTGATGACAATGGGACTACTGACTGAATCTCCAGAGAGTAAAAAGGGAGATGGTAGCGTTGGCTTTTTAGTCATGGCCACTGAGGATGTCAAAGTTGTTTTTATTATTGTTATTATTAAATGTGTTTGTATTGGGGACTCTTTCCTCTCCCCATGTAGGAGTCCATTCTGTGGGACCCTTTCTCCTTCCCCACATGAGAATCTGTACTTGCTCTTCAATGAATTTCTACCTTTGCTAAACCAAATAGATAGATATAGATATAGATATAGATATAGATATAGATATAGATATAGA
>JAAGEH010000035.1:744281-784480 GCA_011751065.1 Lasiurus cinereus | reverse complement strand
ATAGATATAGATATAGATATAGATATAGATATAGATATAGATATAGATATATTCCAGAGAGGACAGGAGAGGGAGAGAGAGAAATATCAATGCTGAGAGAGAATCACTGATAGGCTGCCTCCTGCATGTCCCTCACTGGGGACCAAACCTGTGATTTGGGCATGTGCCCTGATAGGGAATTGAACCATGAACTTCTGGTTCACAGGTTGATGCTTAACCACTAAGCCACGCTGGCCTGGAAAGTTGGGTATAGTTAGTTCCCAGGTGGTCATGGTTAGATTCCAGTCAGGGCACATGTCCAGGTTGCAGGCTGGATCTCCAGTATGGGGCGAGCAGGAGGCAGCCGATCAATGTGTGGGTAGGGAGGGCGCTGTTTCCCATGCTGGGTAGAAGCAGGATTGGGATGAAGAGATCATTTGTGCTGGATATAGAGACAGGAGTGACCCAGCAAAGGATGTTGGGCTGCTAGGGGTGGGGGATGGGGGAGAATTGCCGCCAGTTCTCCCACATCTGTTTGTCATTGATCAAGGTGTAAAATGTTGATCATGACAGGAGTAAGATTTTCCACTGTTGCATAAAAGTTACAAACCAGGGAAGAGAGTAAATCAGTGTGAACCCCTGCAGTGTTGGCTGGTATTGAAGATTTGGTGTGAACTCATGGGTCTCAGTATATTTTTTCTGTAATGTTTCATTATTCACCTTTGTTGTTTTCCTCCAAGGCTGCTCATATAGAGATCAGGGAAATAATTATGTGTGTGGACACACACATTATGTGTATTTCTGAGTTCTGTTCATTGAGAGGAAAAGGGTGGGGCAAACACTCAATAGTGATAAGCAATCCTGATACCTGAATTCTAATGCCATTCTCATGCCTGTTTATATCCAAAAACTATCCCTGCATATGGATGCATCCCATATTATTGCTCTCTCCACCAGATGAGGCATGGATGGTTTGTTTCCATGTGGGGCTGCTGTGAATTCCGCTGCCATGGCATTTCTAGACAGGCTGCTGCATATGTATGGATGTAAACCATTAATTCTATTCATAGAATGGAGGTGTTGGACCATGTAACCATGTGTAACTTGTACAAGAATGTCCAAATACTTTACCAAGAGGCTGCACCATTTTCCATTACCATTGACCATCTGTGATGGTTCAAGTTTCCCCACCCTGCCACCCACCGGTTTCATCATCTGTCTTTTCTGTCACATTCTCCCTGAGCACGTGCTTAGTCCCTATTAGAATGTCCCGGTGGCTCCTGATGTGGACCCTCTTCATGTGCCTGTTGGCACTTTTACATCTTTTTTGGAAAAATGTCTGTTTGGGTTGTGGGCCCATTACTTAAAGAGGTTTTAGTTCTTGTTGCTGCCTTGTATGTGTTCCTTACCCACTGCTGGAACTGACACAAATTAAAGTGCAACAAGGCAGCCCAGCAGGTGTGGCTCAGGGGTTAAGCATAGACCTATGAGGTGATCATGGTTAGACTCCAGTCAGGGCACGTGCCCAGGTTGCAGACTGGATCCCCAGTGTGGGGCGTGCAGGAGGCAGCCGATCCATGATTCTCTGTCATCACTGATATTTCTCTCCTCCCTCTCCTTTCCTCCCTGAAATCAATAAAAACACATTTTAAAAAATGCAGCTTGGAGGCTGAGAATCAGATTCCTCACCCCTCATATCTGTTCCATGGATGGGGAGTCCTGATGCTCATTTATCGAGACTTTTCTGTACCAACTCTGAAAGTTTGTATCACTTCTATGTGTGTCCAGTGAAGTGTCTGTGCATTAGCTTCCTGGATACAGAGCTCCCTAACACCTGACATAATGCAACATGGCCTTTGGGGCATAGCTGAGTGTTCTGGGTGCCCCCCAACAGCGCTTCCATCTCTGCCTCCTATGAGGTCCACTAGATGCATGGATGTTGCTTGTGGAAGCAGCACTGTGACATCAGACCAGGTTCCACACAAAGCTTTAAATGTGGAGCAGTCTGCCGTGTGCCCCCTGACAGCTGGCGATTCAGATGCTCCCACTGCCATCAGTCACCCACACCATTGCTCCAAGTACCCATGTGCCCACTGGCCTCACCAAACATGCTGTGGGCAGACATGGGGAAGAAAACTGCCCCTCTGTGAGGTCTTAATCCACGTCTTATCATAACGCATCTCATTTTTAAGTTCCAGCTCTTCCCACCAGGATGCTCAGATCCAGGTCCATGATGGGCTGTGCAAAGCACCTCACTCAGGGTGAGCTGTGTGCACACCTGGAAATCATCTCTCTGTAACATCTCTATTGTATATCCATGTGATTCTATGGATGGAACATTCAAATTCACTATTCCTACCTTTAATTTCAATATGCAGTTGATGCATATACCTTTATTTATTTATTACTAGAGGCCCAGAGTATGAGATTTGTGCACTGGGGGGAGGAAGGGCATAGCCTGCAAGGACCGGCTGCTGTGGGAGCACCACTCATCCCAGTCAGCTGAGCCGCCCATAGTGGTAGTGCTCTGACCCCAGGGGCAGCTCCTACATTGAGTATCTGCCCCCTGCTGGTCAGTATGTGTCATAGTGACTGGTCCACAGGTAGTTCTGGTCATTCTGTCATTCAGTTGGTGGGCTTTTATTATATAGGATTATTATTTGTTAATGAAGAAGTTGAATATTTTATTTTTAAACTTTGTTTTCCTGCAAGGCTGCTGTTTCACTGTGTAGAAATAACACCAGTAGCCCTGCTGGTGTGGCTCAGTTGTTGAGCATCAACCTATGAATCAAGAGGTCAGAGTTCAATTCCTGGTCAGGGCACATGCCCAGGTCACAGGCTTGATCCCCATAGTGTGGGGCATGCAGAAGGCAGCCAATCAGTGATTCTCTCTCCTCATTTAAGGTTTTTCTCTCTCCCTTCTTCTCTGAAATCAATAAATATATTTAAAAAATATAGCACCAGCAAATGCAGCATATCACTAAATTAAGTCAGCATTATTGTCATCAGACACCATAATAATTAACAAAACCTTCTCTCTTCTGCCATTACTTCCAATGGAAAGATCATTAAGTATTTTGACCCAAATCCAGATACTTACGTAAGCAGATTGCAATATAATATATTATGATATAAGGCTCAAGATAATGTGTTCTTGAAGTTCATAATTTTAGAACTAAATTTCACCACAGATAATTTCAGGAATTCTGAGTATTATAATATGCATTTGACACATCTACCTTTAAATGTACTCCAGGACTCTATTTTATAATAAGGGTCCAAAGAATTATTTGTCTAGTATAATTCAATTTTATATATTGATTTTCTTTAAAGTTATTAATGAAATCATCATAATAGGTAGGATAGTTTTTTTGATAACCAAACATTTATTTCCTGTGTTTTGGAAACTCACATAGGTCAAATATCTTGGGATTGAAATTCTCTAATACAGAAAAGAATCATTTCAACAAAGGAGTTTGCATAATTAAAAATGGTTTTGTAATTAAAAACACACTAAGTAAAAAAATATATTTTATAAATTTATGTAAGAATGACCATTTATATCTTATATATTACTTTATGAATAGACACATATAAACTAGTCATTGTTGTTTTTAAAAAGAATGTGTTTATGAAAAATACTAGCTCATAATCCCATGGCAATATTTTTGTAATATTGTTAAAAATAAAATTTACATATAGATGTGAGGAAGAAGTTAATCATAAAAGAACAATATAATCCTGAGCAATAAAGTTAACTTGTTTTAAAGAATTCTTCATTTACCTCCAGGACAGTAAACCATGCCTTCTCACTCTTTATTTTTTTTTAATTTTCCTCTTAACTTTTATTCATACACTAGAGGCCAGGTGCACAGATTCATGCACCAGTCTGGTATCTCATCCTGGCCTGTATCATCTCACAATCTGGGAGCCCTCAGGGGATGTGGACAGGCCTGTGGGGATTAGCCTGAAACTGGCAGTCCAACATCTCTTGAGGGATGTAGTAGTGCGTGAGGTAGTAGACAGCCTGGGAGGAGCCCGAGCTGAAATTGGGTGCTGTGCCATTCTTGCTCATCCCAGCCCCACTGTGCCTGCCCCTGCCACTCGGTAGTGTGCTGCATTCACCAGCCATAAACCTGGCATTGGCTCCCGTCAGTCAGCTGAGTGGCATTCCCATTGTGTTGAGCGTCTTCCCCTGGTGGTCAGTGCATGTCATAGTTACCAGCAAATCATCCAGTCATGCAGTCATAATGGTCGCTTAGGCTTTTATATATATATATGTATAGATAGATTGGAATCATACACTATATCTTGTCTGGATTTCAGTTTTTATTTTTATTTTTTAAAATCTCACCTGAGGATATGTTTTTGATTTTTTTTAAAGGGAGGCAGGCTGGGGAGACAGAGAGATATCAATGTGAGAGTGAGACATCAATGGGCTGCCTTCAGTACACATCCCAACAGGAACCAAACCTACAACCTTTTGGTGTGTGGGCAACACTCCAATCAACTGAGCCACACAGCCAGGGCTGGATTCATCTTTAATTATAATAATATGTTTTGAAAATACTCCTCTTAGTATCTGCAGATTCACATCCTGTGCATGTGCTATAGATTACTGAACAATCACTCAATTAATTTTGCCTTCTAAATGTATGCTGCTAATTTTGCTGTTTCAAGCTAAGCTACATTGTCACAGATCTTGGAAAACATCTGTGAGTATATTCACATAATGCAGTGGTTCTTAACCTTTCTAATGCCACAATCCTTTAATACAATTCCTCCTGTTGTGGTGATCCCCAACAATAAAATTATTTTTGTTTCTACTTCACAACTGTAATTTTGTTACTGTTATGAATCATAATGTAAATATCTGTGTTTTCTGATGGTCTTAGGTGACCCTGCTAGCGGTTCTCAACCTGTGTGTAGCGATAGATTTGTTATTATCTTCTAATAAAAAACACACGTGACTGTTGACACAGCAATTCTATCGTGAGGAACATACATTATGTCAGTGGTTCTCAATCTAATTTTACGACCCACAGGTTGAGAACTGGTGCTGTGGAGTCTAAGACCATCGGAAAACACAGATATTTACATTAAGATTCATAACAGTAGCAAAATTACAGTTATGAAGTAGCAACGAAAATCATTTTATGGTTGGGGGTCACTACAACATGAGGAACTGTATTAAAAGGTCACGACATTAGAAAGGTTGAGAACCACTGACATAATGTATGGTCCTCATGATAGAATTGCTGTGTCAATAGTCACATGTGTTTTTGGTTAGAAGATGATATCAAATTGCACCTCCAAAAGTTTGCAACATTTTCACTCCCAGAAAATGGTGTCTGAATGTGTCTATTGCCCCATATCCCATGGCCTATGAACACTTCAATTTAAATGATAGTTTACTAAGTGAGAGTCCTGCTTGAAGACCAGAAGGCTACTCTGTTTGCGCTCTCTGAACCCATGGACTGTGGTTGCTGTAACAAAACAATTTCTCACAGGTAGCCTCTGATTTTTCACTTAGATGCAATTAGAAATTGCAGCTGATATCTCCCATCATTCACTCAGAGGGTGATGGACGCATAAGGAGGAGGGTATAAGTTTACAAAGCTTCACTTAATGCATAGATTGTGGCAAAGCTTGTACTCCCTACATATATTTAGAAACACTCCACTTTCATCTGATTGGGTTCCTACATGAACCCCGCCTGGATGCCAGACCGGCTTCTGTCAAGAATAGTGGGAAAGATGCAAAGTGCACAGCCCTCCTGGGCCGCCTTCCCCTCCAATGCCAGGCTGAGATTGATGTGAGGCACTGACATTCTCACAAGCTCTGCAAAATCAAGAGCCATTTTTGCACACAAACCAGGTTAACTTCCACCAGCGGAGTGCTCAGGCGGCTGCAGCTGCACCTTTTTCTCAGATTTTATCCTGGTAATTGAGCTATGCAACTATTGCACATTGGTGCAATGACCTACTCATGCCCAATTCATTCTCTGTAATGTAACAGTGTCATAAAAAGCAAAACACAGACCCAAATGAGACCATTTAAAGTGAATATCACAGTTGCAAGATGGTCTGTTCACATCTAAAAATAAAAAGAAATAAAAATAAAAGCCTTACTGTTTGGGCATGAAATGACATGAACTTTGGCTTTAGGGAATAACTGTTTAGCTTTATGCATATTTTCCACTCATTAAGTTAAACATCTGTGTAATGAGTCCTAACTTGGGTATG
This sequence comes from Lasiurus cinereus, assembly GCA_011751065.1. NCBI lineage: Eukaryota > Metazoa > Chordata > Mammalia > Chiroptera > Vespertilionidae > Lasiurus > Lasiurus cinereus. Next base: position 778,256 of record JAAGEH010000035.1, on the reverse strand, counting down.
GGTATTCTGCAGGCGAGGAGTTTTTCTAAGCCTGAGATTCTATTGATCCTGCATCTGGCTGGTTATAGGTGAGATGGAGGGAGATCCATCAGTGGGGAGACAGGGCCACTGGGGCCCCAGCTTTTGGTCAGGCCATTACTTTCCATCTTCACTGACTGTGAATAGATAGCATCTTATATAATTGCTGTTAATAAGTCTCTGCTAATTCGCAGAATGACATGTGAGCACCATCAGTAAAATGGTATTGATGTCCAAGATCAATGTGTCACCTCTCTGCTGACCCCACAACTGGGGGTAGGGGAGCAGTCAGTTAGACTGGGGGACAGTCCTTGACAGTGAAGTCTTGTGTCTGTGTGTGTGTTTTCAGAGTTTTGCTTTCCTCTTGGTGCTTTTAAGATTCTTTGTTCCGCCCTGCTGGAGTGTCTCAATGGTTGAGCATCAACCTATGAACCATGGTTCAATACCCGGTCAGGGAATATGCCCAGGTTTCAGGCTTGAGCCTCAGTGGCAGTGTGCAAGAGGCAGCCAATCAATAATTCTCTCTCATCATTGGTTTCTATCTCTCTCTCCTTCTCCTTTCCTCTCTAAAACCAACCAAAAAATATTTTTAAAAGAATCTTTGTCTTTAACCATTGGCATTTTTATTATGATGTGTCTTGGTGTGGGCCTCTTTGGGTTCCTCCTGTTTGGGACTCTCTGCACTTCTTGGACTTGTAAGTCTATTTCTTTCACCAGGTAGGGGGAGTTTTCTGTCAGCTGATTTCTCAACAGAAACTTGATAGGTCAGAAGGGAGTGGCAAGAAATATTCAAAGTACAACAATTTCTTTCAGAGAAATAATTAACACAGTGACTCAGAGTCTCAGTATGGGTGAAGCAGCCTGCGTCTGACTCAGTGTGCCTGGTGCCAGGAGGGCATGATCTGGTGTGGAGGATAGTGCCCTCTTTGAGGCATCAGAGGGCTATAGACAGGGAAAGGGCAGAGCCCCAAACAAGCAAGAGACATGTTGTTTGAGAAACAGGCTCTCCTAGTGTCCAGAATCACCCTGCAAGATGAGATGTTCATGACATTCTGTTTCATTAAGGTGGAGCGATACTGTTCGAGAAATCGGTTATAAAGAAATGTAGTTCCTAGAGAGATTATCTGACTTGCCCGAGGCCTTAGACAGCAGTTAGTGCTGATAAATAATTAATTGCTGACTTCGAGCATCTTTAACTTTTTTGGTGAGGTGCTTAGCCCACTGAAACATGAACTTATTGTAGGAAAATGTGCACCTCTGCTTTTTTCAATCAGTGTATGCAATGTATCACGCATGTTTTCAATTTAGAGATGGAATCTTCTCTGATGCTGTGCAAACACAGCTTAAAAACACGTTTCTTTTGATACTGAGACGTCCTCATCTCCAACCTTTATGAACTTTTCCCAGTATCGCTTGCAGCTCTGGCTCTTGGAGAGCAGAGGCAGCCCGCTGCGTTTTCACTGACCCTCAGCTTCTGAGCAGTATTTCTACTCAACTGGAAACGAGTGAAGAACAAATTATAGAAAAAAAGCACATCTCTATTTTCTAGCTCAGTAAATTCCCTAAATGTTATATAAATTCTAAATGGTGGAGTGTGTAACATTTGAAGAGTGCTTGGGACTATTTCAGCAGATAAGTCTGTTTCTTCTTAAGCAGAACATGATTTAAAACTGGAGGACATTTCAAACAGCATGGCAAAACCACACGCATGTTTCAAGCCTACTTTGTTTTATAGGGATGAGTTTGGTAATTGAATAATGCTTATTCATTACTTAAAAAATTCAGGTTCCCCTCTTTTTCTCTTTCTTGGGCGTATTTTTTTTTTGGGGGGGGGTGATGGAATATCTATGTCATATACAGGATGTGATAGGCACTTGGCTGGCAAGGCTCAGTGGCTGAGCATCAACCTATGAACCAGGAGGTCATGGTTCGATTGTGGGTCAGGGCATATGCCCAGATTGTGGGTTTGGTCCCCAGTGTGGGGAGTGTAGGAGGCAGCTGATGAATGATTCTCTCTCAGCATTGATGTTTCTCTATCTCTCCCTCTCCCTTCCTCTCTCCTGACCAGGACTAGAGCCAGCCCCTGATCTCAATGCCAGAGAGGAGAGCCTCTGTCTTCCACTTGAGCCTGCCCACGTGCTGGGCTCAGGGAGATGCTTGATAGGGGAGGAGGTGTGGAGGGAGAGGGGAAAGATGTCTGGGCGCTACGCTTTGTAGTCATTAATGTCAAAATAGAACACAAACTCAAATGTTTTTAATGTATGACTCAAAGGCTATGAATAAAAATGGACAGATTTTAAAGTGGAGAGAAAGGGGACATCGTTAACAATTCAAAGAATGAGTGTGGGAGAAGTAGGAGAATACCATGAAAAAGTGAGGATAATCATCTCAACACCATCGCAAAAACATTGTCTTCTGTACATTGGTTATTTGTCATATTCATTATGACATTAAAATAAAGTTAACAGTAAAATAAAAATTACTGTCCTAGCCAGTTTGACTCAGTGGATAGAGCATCAGCCAGCAGACCAGAGGGCCCCGGGTTTGGGTCCGTCTAGGGCGTGTACCTGTTTGCAGGTTCCTCCTGGGTGCATGTGGGAAGCAACCAATTGATGTGTTTCTCTCACATCCTTGTTTCTCTCTGTCTTTCCCTCTCTCTTCCACTTTCCCTAAAAATGTAGGAAAAATATCCTCGGTTGAGGATTAACAATAACAACAACAAAATTATAAAAGAATAAATACAATAAAAATAACTAAACAGACAAAAGCCAACCATGTGCTCTGTATTAGATAGAAGGCAAACAGAAGAGGGCTAGGAACACAGAAACAGAGAAATTGATTCCAGGAGCCATTAGGCAGCGGGTGGTGGGGGGCCCTCCGCCTCAGAGTGGGAGTCAAGGGGAATCTAGGGAGGACGGGCCACTGTCTGATGGTCAAAAAGCACCATACACTCAGAAAGCACCAGCAGGCTCTCAGCCAGGACATCAGCTTGGAATAAACCCCGTCAGAGAACAGGTAACATGAAACGGACACAAACACAATATGGCAGGAGAGTTAAATGCCTCTCTCAGAGGAAGGGAGCTGTGGACAGAAAGAATACGTCAAGGTTTAGGGAAATATTTTAGTAATAAAATAGGTAGCTTGTTTAAATGTGACTTTATGATATATACATATGACTTTATGATATATACATATAACTTCATGATATATACATATAATATTTATAAATATATGTATTTATGTTTAAATAAACATCGTTACCAAATAACATTTTGAAAAATATTCATAAACATTGAAGATGAAAGTGGTCAATGAATACAGTAAATTCCCACCATAGGAGCTTACAGAGGAAAGTCTCTTTCTAGGGACTTTTCTGAATGTGAGGGCCAGTCCAACACAATTAGAGTCACCAGGGAACTTGTTAGAATTGCAAGTTGTGCATCTCTACTTCTAAAAACCTGAATCAGAAGCTCTGGGGGAAAATCCAAGTAATCTATATTTTAATAACCCTGCCAGGTGAGTCTGACACGTGCTAGAATCTGAGAGCCACAGCCTTAAAGACATCTTAGGATAGGATGCAGAAGGACAGCAGGGAATGAGGGGGTGTAGGGGAGAGGAAGGGAAAAGAGAGGGACTGTTTCACACTGTAAAGTATTGTTTCTAAATCTAGGGGCTAGATTAGCAATTTCTTCCTTTTGAACATTGTACAGACTAAACTCACAAACCTGGCCTCCCATTGAGCACAGGGCTGTCCAGTCTTAGCCCTGAATTTCCATGTCTCCTAATCACTCCGGGGGCCAGGCAGGCAGGGGTAGGGGATTCATAGCTTCCCATTCATAGGGTCCCACCTATAGATAGATGTTCTGATCTTATACTCTCCCTTTGTTCTAGGAATAAATCCAGCTTGGTCGTGGAGCACTAACACAGTCATGTGCATCCTGGTAAAAGACCTTTTATAAAAGGGTGAAGACTGAATGTGGATGCAAGGAACAGATGAAGCCAACATAAATTTTTATTTCTTGTTAATCCTTTCCTGAGGATATTTTTTCCATTGATATTTAGGGAGAGTGAGAGAGGGGGAGAAAGAGAGAGAAACATCAGTGTGAGAGAAACATTGACTGATTGCCTCCCACACATGCCTGATCTGGCAATGATCACACCTGCAATCCAGGTAGGTGCCCTTGACCAGGAATCAAAGCTGTGACCCTACAGGGCTTGGGCCAACACACTAACCACTGGTCAACAATGGCCAGGGCTTAATTAAAAATTTTAATGCTTTTTGTCAATCATTTCTGAGACCTTAGCATACTTTCTAGTTTGTACTTTCTTCTACTTAATGTTAAAATGGAGTCTGCTATTTGACATGAACGTCATTATCCCTAATTTCTTAATTACTATTTCTCAAACGATGCTATTGGGGTGATAGTGATTAAAAAAAGAAAAAGATAATGAAACAACCAACAAGTTTAGGAGTCTGAATATTAATCTTGAAAGAAGACAAAAGATTGCAAAATACATTCAAGATAGCAGGTGTGAAGAAGGGAAATATCATCTCTGGGAAAGGTATAGCTTGTTAGAAAATGGCCCTTGTTTGCACCGGCCACACAGGTGTAAGGAGAGGGAAACGCTATTATTTGAGATAGTTCCCTCTTGTGCTCAGGTGACGGTGTGGTCAGGTTCAATGAAGTTGGGATTGAACTTGGGGGCACCATGGCTTTTCTATAGAAATACTGCTCTGCTGGGGATAATTAGAGTAGAGACTACAGTTGAAATGGTAAAACTGTCAAACCTGGGACTGACGGAGCCACAAGGAGCACAGATCAGAAGGTTAGGAAGAGTTAGAAAGTAGGAGCAGTATTCTCCCAAGACCCGTGGAGCAGGCTGATCATGCTCCTTGGGGTATAACTGAGACCCCAGAGGCCACTTTTGCAGGGAAACCAAAGAGGGGAATTAAAGGACATGGCAAACTGTCTAATAGGAATGAAAGAAGAGAAGGAATAAAGGCTAGTGAGCAATAATTTGAGGAAAGGTCCACAATAATCGCCTTAATTACCTTTTTGTGGCTGTTGTTGTTAATTCTCACCCAAGGTATTTTTCCATTGATCTTTTAGAGAGAGTGGAAGAGAGAGGGAAAGACAGAGAGAAACACATCAAATGGTTGCCTCCTGCATGAACTCTTACCAGGCTTGGGCCAGGGAGGAGCCTGCAACCAAAGTACGTGCCCTTGACCAGAATCCAACCTGGGACCCTTTGGTCTTCAGGCCGACACTCTATCCACTCAGTCAAACCAGCCAGGGCCTTAATTACCTTTTAATCAAGTAATCTAAGAGGAGCCACATTGAAGGGAGTCCACAGAAAGAAGCAGGGGATGCAATTCTCACTGGAACATTCAGAAGGACTGGAATGATAAATATACAGAAAAAGTTATAGCATGACTGGCAATCCCAAGACAAGCCTGGGAGAGTATTCAGGGAATAGGAAAAAGCAAATGACAAAGTAACAATTTTTGATGCTCAATTCATGCACAAAATATGTCACCAATATTTTCGCAGCAACTGTGATTCATACGAGTGCTGCCCAATTGTCCAGATAGTCACACACGTTAGCTGTGACTGACATGGCCATTGTGTGCACAGACACAGAGTGTCCCCCAAAAGGGATGCACACTTCTTCTAATAGCTCAGTGGATGCTTCTTTTTTTTCAAATTAAAATAAATATATATTTTTATTGATTTCAGAGAGGAAGAGAGCGGGAGAGAGAAATAGAAACATCAATGATGAGAGATAATCATCAATGGGCTGCCTCCTGCTCGCCCATTACTGTGGATTGAGTATGCAACCTAGAATGTGCCTTGACTGGAATTGAACCTGGGATTCTTCAGTCCACAGGCCGATGCTCTATCCACAGAGCCAAACCAGCTAGGGCTCTTTTCAGATTTAACCCATTGGAGTTAATAATTATTCAAAGTGTGCATCCATTTTCTGGGACACCCTGTGTAATGATTACTGAGGCTTCATGAATGAAGTCCTGGTATCATTTCAAAACTTTTTGAAGAGGACACGAAGAATGATGGTATACCACAGAAAAGAGTTGTCCACGTGACCAAACATGACAGGAGCCATGAGACCCTACCCAATAGTCCACACAGCTGATATGTGGGAAGGCTCTCCGTCCACATGCCTTCCATTTCACTGAAAGTGTGGGTGCTGCCTGTAAAATCATCAGCAATACCCCAATTTCAATAGCTTCTGAGCTTACTGGGAACTCGAGATTGGAAGAGTTGATGGAACATAATGCAACCATTGTGAGATCATAACTAGACCTCAAATACACAGCTTTTCTTTATCTTCTTTTACTTCTTCCTTGTGCTAGAAGCACTAACAGAATTATGAAAGTAAAAAGAATTTGGGTCGCCCATTGGTGTGACTCAGTGGTTGAGCATCTACCTATGAGCCAGGAGGTTACAGTTTGATTCTGGTCCAGGCACATGCCAGGGGTGCCAGTTCAATCCCCAGTGTGGTGCATGCAGGAGGCAGCCCATTGATGCTCTCTCATCACGGATGTTTCTCTCTCTCTCTCTCTCCCTCTCTCTTCCTTTCTGAAATCAATTAAATTATTTAAAAAAAAGAATTTGGGTCATTTCTGCTTAGATGACCAATTACTAACTCTGAAAATTCTGACTAATTGGTCAGTGATATATTCTGACAGCAGTACTGGGTGCTCATTTGAGACAATGAAAAGCAGCTCTTCTGGTTTTCTTTCTCTTTCTCTTGGCTTACAAGGGGCATAATCAGGGAGAGCCTGGGGGACAGGCCAGGGGACAGGGATGAACATGCTCATGTGTGGAGCTGGTCTCCTGCTTGCTAATTGCCTGTGTGCTCTGCTATCTGGTTTGAGAGAAGGAGCTGTGGACCATGCCGGGATTCCTTTGTCACAGATTATGAACATATAGGTTAAGTGTTAATTGGATTTCTGGCATGTGAGCTTGCTGTCTCCCAGCAGGACTCGGTCTGCACGAACCAGGGAGCCACTGAGTTTTAGAGGATACAGATGGCAGGGAGGAGGCCAGGGAAGCACAGAGCAGGCCTCCCATGTTCAACACCAACAGCACGGCACAACAGGCACATTGCCTTCAGCAAGATGAGCTCCTGCCCCTTTCCAGTGCCCAGCTGCATCTGTAGAGAAAATATAAGGACACTAGAGATCTAACACACAAAGTTTGTGCAAGGGACTCAGCCCTCCAAGCCCCAGCTTTGTCCAGAAGGTCGTCTGGAAGGACATCGGTCTAATTAGCATATTATGCTTTCATTATTATAGACTAGAGGCCCGGTGCATGAAATTCGTGCACGGGGGCGGGGTCCCTCAGTCCAGCCTGCATTCTCTTCAATCCAGGACTCCTCAGGGGATGTCCAATTGCCTCTCATAATCCAGGACCACTGGCTTCTGACTGCTTGCCTGCTTGCCTGTCTGCCTGATTGCCCTTAACCACCTCTGCCTGCCTGCCTGATCGCCTCTAACTGCTCTCTTGCTAGCCTGATTGCCCCTAACTGCCTTGACCTCACCCCACACGCAGGACCCAGGATTCCCTTCTCCACCCAGTTTCAGGCACCTGGGACCCAGGCTTCCCTCCCTCTAGCTGGTTGCAGGCACCCAGGACCCAGGCCAGCTTTGTCCATGCTGGCTACAGCCACAAAGGACCATGGGAAGGAAGCTTGTTTTTCTCCCAGGCTGCAGGTGCAGATGCAGCCACTGGTGCCTGGGAATGTGGGGCATGTGGCTTCTCCTTCACCTGGGACTGTGGGGTGGATAGCTTGTCCCTCTCACAGGCCACAGCTTGGCTGGTCCCTATTCCTCTCTCCCCCGTCTTGTGTGTCTGAGCAGTTAAGGCATGATGGCATAAGGGCATGACAACTATTTACATATTAGCTCTTTATGATATAGGATACGACCCATCCCAGCCCAAGTGCCCACTGCTCTGTCTTTGAGTTCCACTCTGACTCCAGGTTACTGGGAGGTTAAGAAAGGTGTGTATCAGGCACAGGTTATATGAAACAGCTGTGTCCTGCCAGACTGGTGTGGCTCAGTGGTTGAGTATCAACCTATGAACCAGGAGGTCATGGTTTGATTTCTGGCCACAGCACATGCCTCCATTGTGGGCTCAATCCCCTGTGTGAGATGTACAAGAGGTAGATGATCCATGATTCTCTTATCACTGATGTTTCTTTCTCTCTCCCTCTTCCTTCCTCTCTGAAATCAATAAAAAATGTATTTAATAAAATGTCATGTCCCCCTCCATGCACCTCAGACCCCCTCACTGTTCTGTGCATGCTGCAGCTGCTGCCCTGACCAGAGGAGCCCTGAATAGGGTGGCACTCAGAAGGCACTGCCAAGGCATTGTTACTTCTCAGGAAGGAGGAAAGAGGAGTGTGGCCGAAGAATACCTGGGGGAATTTTAATTTTACACATTCCCCCCTAATCCATGTTCTTCTGTCATACTGAAGAAGTGGGCTGCCTCTCTGTTTAATGCCCTCAGTATGAATGGAGGGTCTATCCAACAGGAAAGGAGGCAAGTCTTGCTACTTTTGCTTTGCAAATGGTTAAGTGCTGGTGACACACGAGTGTGAAAATGAATAGCATGCATTCATATGTCCACTTGGCCAGCTCCAGCCTCAGCTCTGGCTCAGACAAGAGCTTGTCCTGGACCAGAGATACATGCTGATAAGGAGACAGATTGTCCTCTGTGCCACCTCTGTGTGGGCAGCAGCTCACAGCAAGGCAGAGTTCTACCAAATGGTTTGATGTGGGGATGCCAAACTCAGACTAGTTAGTCATGTTTTCAAAATGTATTTTTTAAAATCTTTACTGTTGAAAGTATTACATATGTCTCATGTTTCCCCTATCCCCATAACTGACCCAGGCCCTTACCTCCCTTTTGTCTGTTACCATGGGTTATGCATAGATGCAGACAATTTCATTGGTTGATCTCTTCCCACCCCTGTCTTCCCTCTGAGGTTTGACAGTCTGTTCCATGCTTCTATTTCTCTGGATCTATATGAAAAAGATAAAGATCACATGATTTTGCTCGCTCAGAATGCATTTTATCAAGCATGTTATGGAGGAAGAAAGTGAGCGTGGTATCTTTTAATAGTTATACTCAATACAATGTTCCATGTTATCTGAGTAAATTCAGCCCCAGAAGGAACTTGGTTCCAAGAACTTTCCATGACCAGAGTCAAGTGATGCATTGGTTTCTTCCTTTCTGAATAAGAAATCCAGCTCTGAAGGCCACAAACCATTTCCCATGGTGATGGTCATAATCCAGCAAAGAAAAAAAATACACACACACACACATACACACACACTAGAGGCCTGATGCATGAAATTTGTGCATGGTGGTGTGTGTCCCTTAGCCCAGCCTTCACCCTCTCCAATCTGAGACTCCTCGAGGGATTTCCAAATGCCCATTTAAATGGGCAGTCAGACATCCCTCTCACAATACAGAATTGCTGGCTCCGAACTGCTCGCCTGCTTACCTTCCTGATTGCCCCTAACTGCTTCTGCTTGCCAGCCTGATCACCCCCTTATCACTCCCCTGCCAACCTGATTGGTGACTATCTGCTCTCCTGCCAGCCTGGTTACCCCTAACTGCCCTCCTCTGCAGGCTTGATTGCCCCCAACTTCCCTCCCTTGCAGGTGTGGCCCCCCCCTGCTTGCCATCTTGTGGCAATCATCTTGTGTCTATATGGGGCAGCCAGATTGTGTGTTGGAGTGATGGTCAATTTGCATATTACTCTTATTAGATATGTGCCTGGGTGGGGGCCGGCTGGTTTGCCCTTAAGGGTGTCCTGGATCAGGGTGAGGGTTTCCTTAGGGCATGGGGTAGCTTGGGTGAGGGGCCTGTGGTGGTTTGCAGGCCAGCCACATCCTTCCAGTGACCCAAGCAGAGGGCCTGCTATCTAGGATTTATTTATCTTTTATAATTGAAACTTTGTAGCCTTGAGTGGAGGCCAGGGCAGGTCAGGGCGAGTGGAAAGCTTGGCTTCCTCCATTGACAGGTAAACCCAAGCCTCCTGCTCTCTCCAGCTTCATGGCTGCCTCCATTTCTGTTAGGATTTATTTATCTTCTATAATTAAAACTTTATAGCCTTGAGTATAGTCTATGGCCAGCCAGGGTGTGCAGGAAGCTTGGCTTCCTCCATTGCTGGGGAGATCCAAGCCTCCTGCTTGCTCCATGGCCTCAGCTATCTTGGTTGGGTTAATTTTCATACCCTCTCTTGATTGGCTGGTGGGCATGGCTTGTGGGTGTAATGGAGGTACAGTCAATATGCATATTAATCTTTTATTAGATAGGGTTATTTCAGAGATGAAGGGACAGAGAGATAGAAACATCAATGATGAGGAATAATCATTGAGAGAATCATTGATCAGCTACCCCCTGCAGGCTCCACACTGGGGACCAAGCCTGCAACCTGGGCATGTTCCCTGACTGGGAATTGAACCTTGACCTCCTGGTTCCTAGGTGGATGCTAACCCATTGAGCCATTTTGGCTGGGCAAAATCCAGCAAATGTGAATTACTTCTTCCACTTGTATTGTAACTCCTACCTCCACCTCATATTCACCTTGTGTTAATATTCCTCCAATCCAAGGTGCTACAAGTGAACATGGCACATGTGTACCCATATGCACTGGTCTGCGTGAAAGTCTATATTTAGAACATAATTATGTACATTCAGAACACACATACACACCTATTTCACATGGAAATCATGCACAAAAACCACTAGGATGCTTAGAATATACTCTCTTTGCATTTTAGAATAAGATTCATCAATTTCATTGATAATTGACTCAGACATGAGGGACATTATATTAAACAGGCAGGCATTTGTAAATAGCAAAAATAATGAGTGATAGCTTATTATTTATAGACTAGGGGCCCAGTGCACAAATTTGTGCACCTTGAAAGGAACTGTGGGCCGCAAGGCTGTGATGGGCACATGGGCAGGTCTCAGCCCATCCTCCCCACCCCTCAAGGCCCCTCCTGCCACAGCCCCTGGTTCCCCATGTGCCAGCAGGCCAGCTCCTGCTGCTGCTGCTCCCACATACTGATGGTGCAGGCCCATCGCACTCACTGACAGTGCAGAATGATTGGGGCCTGCACCAGCAGTGGATGTGAGCGGTGGCTGCTGCCCTGATTGCCCCTCAGGAGCAAAGATTTTTCATTAACCACCAGAGGCTCGCACAGATTACAGCCACTGGTGCCCCCCCTGGGTTTGGTGCCCTTGCTCACCTGCTCCACTGTCCCACTGCAGCTGATGCCCACCATGCTCCGGGCATGCCCCCAGTGGTCAGTGCACATCATAGCAACCGGTTGTTTGATTGTTCTGCTGTTCAGTCTATTTGCATATTAGGGTATATATTTGCTCTTGCATCCCATAACATACATACAAAAGGATTGTATTTTCAAATTAAAATGCCTAAATCACACTCATGTATTTGCATTTCTTTCTCTTAATTTTTGATTTGTAAAACACCCACAATTAAATACCAGGTTTGTGATTGTTTAGTTTTCTTAACATCACCCTCCCTCACTAGCTTTGAGAGCATCTTCATTTGATCTGCCAAGGCACATAGTTGCACCCTGCCCTTTTTCTCTGCTGCAGGTCAGTGCAATGTCTGTTTCTAGGGGCTAGAAAACATATAATTACATTTCCACATAGTCTCACTATTAAAAATAAATAAACACTTAAAATATACCAGATGGCCCAAGCTAATGTGGCTCAGTGGATAGAGTGTTAACCTGTGGACTGATGAGTCTCCAGTTTGATTCCTGGTCAGGGCATATGCCCCAGTTGCAGGCTCTATCCCCAGTGTGGGACATGCAGGAGGCAGCCAATGCATGATTCTCTGTCATTATTGATATTTATATCTCTCTCCCTCTCTCTTTCCTTCTCTGAAATCAATAAAAAATGTATTTAAAACAAATAAATAAAACATATCAGGTGAGAAATCATAACTTCAAGACATACATAGATATTTATAACATAAGCTGTGGATAGTTAAAGGCATGGGCATTTGATGAGCCAAAATGAAAACATGTCCCCTATATATAAAAGATTTAAGGCCACAAATTAAACCATGGGACCCTTGCAAAGGATTGTTCACATCTTATTCTGATCACATCTAGCAGGTCACTGAGTCACCATTTAAGTTGCTGTGTGGCCCTGGGTTCCTGATCTTTACAGTTGTTCAGGCATGACTGTCTCAGGGACAGAATTCCTGCTCATGGAGTAGCAGTCAAGCTCATGAGAAGTTGTAATCATCCACTGAGTTTTAACATGAATTTTAAATTGTCAGCAAATGTGAGGGTTCAGAGCCCACCTAAAACAATTCCAGAATCTAGAAATGCAGTGAGATAATACAATGAAGACATATGGGCTTCTCCAGGAAGAGCCCATCAAGGTTGATTAGGGTGAGGCAGGAGGCAGATTCTAGAAGTAGGTGGCGATATTCTTTGCAATGAAATTATTTGTTGCTTGTCACATTCTTTAAGTGTTTTGAATTTATAGAAATGGAGTTTAAGAAGTTATGCATAAGGTAGCACAATATTGTAAAAATGAATTTATCACAAATTCTGTGCTTCTACATGCAGTTCATTTTCTTAGACTAAACTTTACTTAAAAATATTTTGGAGCCTATACATTCTACCAAAGATGTCCATGGCTAGAAATAAGTAAAACTTTGCTTTACTCAAAGTAATTAAAATGCAAATACTCTGTGTGTATGTATATGTGGGTATGTGTGAATATATGTGTGTACACATATGTACATATGTATGTTTATGTGTGTGCATATGTATGTGTGTGTGTGTGTGTGTGTGTGTAAATATGCTCAAGCTTAGTGTAAATTTCACACAGTGATTCAGGGCCAGGAGGCAGACTTGGGCTCATGTCCAAGCCTGGAGTTTTTAGCACTTTACTCCTAAACACACTGCTTCCCATGAGTTGTTTCTTTGTAGGCATGTTTTATCAGAGTGAACAGCTTACAAGATAACAAGAATTATTTTAACCTAGTGCTCTGGTGCATGGATTCATGTACATTGGAAGGAAATTAATTAGAAGGTGGCTGGTGGGGTGGGACTGGGCAAGACAGGCCAGACATGCCTTGGAGCCAACCTTCCACAGTCCTTCCCCAGCTGGCTGCACCTGGGGCAGTGCCAGAGCTCAAAGGGTATCTGCTGAGTGAGTGGGGTCCCTCTGGCAGGTGGGGTCCCTTGGCCTGGCCTGTGGGGATTGGGCTGAAAATGGCTCTTCTACATTTCCCAAGGGGGTCCTGGGTTGTGAAAGGATAGTTCTTAGGTGATACACCCCAGAATCGGGCTCCTTCCTCTATGGTTATGGGTGTGTCACTCAAGAACCATCTCTGCCAAGTCACAACAGCTCAGCAGCTCCTGCACTGAGCATCTGCCCCCTGGTGGTCATTGCATATCATAGCTGCCAGTTGGATGCTCACTTAGCCTTTTATATATTGACATTAGAATAATAAGCAGTATAATATTGGAAGACAAATATGCAAATAGAAGCCATGCATATAGAGATGATTAATTTATAACGAAGGTGTCAATATAGGCCAGTGAGGGAAATGTTGTCTGTTTGTCTGTTTGTTTGTTTGCTTATTTATCTATTTTTAAAATATATTTTTACTGATTTAAGAGAGGAAGGGAGTGGAAGAGAGAGATAGAAACATCACTGACAGAAAATCATTGATTGTCTGCCTTTTGCACCATTCCTACTGGTGATTGAGCTGCAACCTGGGCATGTGCCTTGACTGGAAACCCAACTGTGACCTCCTGGTGCATAGGTTGACATTCAACCACTGAGCTAACGTGGCTGGGCTGGAAAATATCATCTTTTGAATGAGTGGTACTGGGCCCACAGACTCCTCATGTGGAGAGGACGTCAACCTTGACCCAATGATTAGTATCACACAAACGTAGGAAGGAGGTAGACTGTTGACTAACATGTGAAATGAAGCCTCAAGAAGTGAACCCCAGAGAATGTATGGGACTCTGAGATAAGCAAGGATGCCTTCATATGATGAAAAGCCCTAAGAATAAATACAAGATTCATACAGTCAGTAATTTAAATGTTCAAGATGTTGCTCATTAAAAGCCATCATGAAGAAATTAGTAAAGCCAACATCAAGTGGAAGCATTAACTTCAGTGTCTGTAACTTCTTATTTCAGGACATTTAAAGAAATCAAATGATTAAGTGAAAGATGGAGAACTTGGTAGGAAAAGCCACAACACAAACATGCCCTTCTTGGCCTTCAAGGAGTCAGTGCCCCAGAAGCCAGTGGCTTTCACAAGCTGTGGATCAACATGGAGTCTTTCTTAACAAACACAACAAACACTACAAACTCATTCTGAAGGCCTCCTGGTGACTGGGCCAGGCAGCTTCCTACCAGCCCTGCCTCTGGTCTGCTCCATGAGGGACTGTTAAATCTCCACAAAGAGGACTGCTTTATATGGTGTGTAATTACTTCCTAAGCTGCATTATCACAGGGGAGAGTGGGAGAATATAAATAGATCCCATGGAGGTTTTCCAGGATTTATTAACGATGGGGCTCAGGCACGCGAGAGCTGAATGTCAAGTCAAAGTCAGCTGCTCTGAGTCAGCTGCCTGGTGACACCTGGGTGGGAGGTTCTTTGTAAAGGAGTCACACCCAGGGATGCTCACCAGCCCACCTTGACCTACCAGTTTGCTATGTATCAAGAGCATTCACCCACCCCAGTCATGATAGCTTACGGCACCTCCTGACACTGACATGTGTCCTGAGGGACCATCATTTCAGCCCAGCCGGGAACCCAGGTCATTATATAACAAGGACGTAGTCTGATAACTGCCCTGCTGTATCCTGGGAACAGGAATCCCTATGGAGAGCTGGGCAGCTTTTTATTTATTTTTTAAATGTATTTTTATTGAATTCAGAGAGGAAGGGGGAGAGAGAGAAACGTCAATGATGAGAGAGAATCATTCATTACTGCCTCCTGCATGCCCCACTGGGGATCTCGAGCTGGCAATCTGGGTATGTGCCCTGACCAGAAATCAAATTGGGTACCCTTGAGTCTGCAGGCCGATGCTCTGTCCACTGAGCCACGTGGGCCAGGCTGGACAGCTTTCCAATGCTCATGCCCTTCCTCTGGGAGACAGGAGATGGGAAACTCGGGGAGAAACAATAGGAAGGTGCGCACTTACCCATATGCCTATTTTTCACTTTTGCACATGGGTAGGGCACACACACAGAGATGCACACAACATTCATCACAGCACATGATGGCACCTTCTTGTTGCTCCTCCCTCTGCTTCTCTGCTGTGTAAAGACAAAGGCTAGAAAAATAACCCCATAGATACAAATCCAATGTTTTTAATCCTCAGATTCCTGAATTCTAACATTCTGAAGGACTATAAAAGTGAATTTATTTTATTTACTTTTATTATTATTATTAAAATTATCTGAGCAGTGCCACATAATTATCCTGGTACTTGATGAACCATTTCTGAGTGTGCCCCTCGGGGCAGCATGTGGGACAATCTGCTGGGAAAGCCTCCACATGAGGGAGCCTTGTCCTTGCCTTGGAGGGACCTGCCCATCAGGCAGGATGTAAGCAGAATCAGACACTCTGAAGAACCAACAGAGGTGCAGTTCAAATACAGGAGCTTTTATGTTTGGTGGAGGGGAGCCTGAATAAGATGTGAGGAAACCCTTGATGCATCAGGAAGAGGAAGCAGAGGGTGTGTGCCTGCCACATTCCCCACTTCTAATGCTTCTCCATCCCTTCACCTGGGAGGAGGCTGCACTCCTTCACCCTTCCTCTGAGAATCCTGTCTCTGCATGCCCTGCCATCCAAGTCTTAAAACATTCTCCTACCTGGTTGGCATGGCTCAGGCTTGGCCATCTATATATATAGAAAGTGTTCTTCCCTCCATCCAATAGGTCACTCTGATGTGCACTGACCACCGGAGCAGATGCTAAATGCAGGAGCTGCCCCAGCCCTCAGGCCCCAGGCCAGCCAAGGCAGGATCAGGGGCCCCCCGATTGCCTAGCTGGTCCCTCCACAGATCAGTCCTGATCATCAACCAGGCTTAGGAACTCTACCCATGCATGAATTTCATGCACTGGGCCTCTAGTTGACCTATAAACCAGGAGGTCACAGTTGGATTACTGGTCAAGGCACATGCCCAGGTTGCAGGATTGATCTCCAGTAGCGGGTATGCAGGAGGTAGCTAATCAATGATTCTCATCATTGATGTTTCTCTCTCTCCCTCCTTTCTCCTCTCTAAAATCAATAAAAGTATCAAAAAATATTCTCACTGCATCACATGAAGGACGCATAATCCTCTGACATTCTCTAAGCTCTTCCTACTTCTATTTCCAACTTATGCACTTAGATTTCATGATTAGGGACATTTTCATTTTCAGAAACCCAATGTAACCCTTACACTTCAGAACATTGGGCAGTGTCATTAAAGGCTTGACAAAATACACAATATTGCATCTTCAGAGACTCTTTTTAAAATATTGTATCTACTAAGTCCTTACAGCTGATTCTTTTGAACATTATTTTGCTTTCTATCGATTAATGTCTTGCATGATGGGAATGATTTTGCATTTTTTTAATATATGCTTATTGATTTCATAGAGGGATAGGGAGATAGAAACATCAATGATGAGAGGGAATCATTGATCAACTGCCTCCTGCATGCCCCACACTGGGGATCAAACCCAAAACCGGGCATGTGCCCTCATCTGGAATCAAACCGTGACCTTCTGGCTCATAGGTCACCCTCACTGAGCCACACCTACCAGGCTAAACATATATATTTTGGCACATGTCATGTAATGTGAAAAACTCCCAGGTAGTGGAATTACATGGGGGAAAGGAAGTGAAAATTCGCAGGGATTCCGCTTCCCCCTCTTCCTACTGGTTTCCTGTCAGTGCAGGAGCTCTGTAGAGCCTCTGAGAGGTCATTCAGGGACTAGAGAAATGGCCTGAACCAGGTCCCAGGATGCATCTATCACTTAGACGCCTGGGGGTGATATATGATCTCACACTTCTGTGCTTTTGCTTCAGTGTCTGGGCCTGAGAGCTGTGCAACCTTCCCCGCCCCCTTAAAGAGTGTCCGTTAGGAGGCCTACTGTACACACAATATCGCTGGGTTAAAAATCACATGCATTGTGTTGTTTATTATTTTGGAAAGGTTATGAAATGTATGAACAGCTTTATTATTAATTCATAAAAGGTAATAATGTTGAAAAGAAAGTTACAATTTTTTTGCTTCATTCATTATAATTTAAGAATGCATTTTGTCTTTAGATGTTGAGAAATGTTTCCTTTTTAATAAGATACATTTCCTTTCTTTTTTCACAACAGACATCTTTAAATAATTTTCTTTAGCAACAATATTCAAAATATATACACAAAACACCTGCTTTCAGAAGCCGAGAACAGCAAACTCGTTCTCATTTTATGTTCAGTGCAGAAGTAAGTAATAAAGAAAACAGAGGAAAAAAGACTTGATGTTTCATTACCATATTTAATATTGTTGTCCTTTTCTGTAATGTGAAATATATGTAGATTCAAATTGTTTTCATATCTTATAAACTCATCCAATAACTGATGTATTCCTGGATGGAGCCCAGTGACTAGAGACACTAATGACTATGCGCAGAGCTGGTTCACTTAAAGGTCTTTAGTCAAATGAGCTGAACTAAGTTTCTTTAAAGTGGTCTGTTCAGGATCAATTATACTGTAATAATGTAAAGCAGGTTCCTTCCCTTCCCTTATGTCTGCTTACCAGCTAGCCTGCTACTTCTGCCTAGAAACGTGTCCGCCGCAGCAGAAAGTCACTCTGGTGTGGTACCCCCTGTCTGTGCTGCACCCCGACCCTACCTGGGGCCACTCCCTGGAGAACCCAGAGCGGTGCCTGGCCCCTCCCTGTGTGCCTCTCCTTTGCACAATTGCAGGAAGTGAACAGACTTGACTGTGACTTTCCAATAGACCTGATGCCCTGGGGGGCCAGGGTGACACCTGGCTGTTGGCTCTGAGCAGCAGACTCAGGGAGTGGGTGTCCTTGGAGAACAAGGCGCAGAGGCCTCGGGCTGGGGGCTGGGACTGAGCAGCAGGCAGCCCAGGAAGCAGCTGTCTAGCCAGGTGCTCCTCTCCCCTCTGCAAATGGCAATTAAAGTGCGGAGAGTACATGTGCTTAGTGTGACCTTCACCTTGTTAGTGTGAGCAGGAGCTGCTGCCAGTAGTTCTCCTTTAATTACCCAACGCTCGCCTGATTACGTGCAGGACATGGCTCTTGAAATTCATGAATATTTAAAAAAATACTATTTTCTTAACTATCCAAGGGGCCAATTATATAAGCCATAGACCCCTTAGTTAGTAGCTCAGGAATATCACAGCCTCACATCCATCATCTATCCATCTATGATCTATTTACTATATCTCTATCATCTATCTGTCTGTCATCTATCTATCCATCCATCTTTCTATCTGTCTACCTATTCTATATAATAAAGAGCTGATACGCTAATTAGATCAGACAGCAGAATGACCTTCCGGAATGACCAGTGCGTGGGGGGGGTGGGGGCGGGGGAGGCAGGTTTGAACCGTGAGGCAGCAGTCAAAGCTTCTGCGAGGGCTGAGCCCCTTGCACGAATTTCATGTATTGGGCCTCTAGTCTATTTATACATACTTGACATTCTTCAGGATTCTTAAATTGCATGCGAATAAGTATCCACAGCTAGAGGAAATGACAATCGTGCATGGGAAGCTCTCAATGAGCTGGGATAAGGATTCGTGTGGACTAAGGGTCTGTGTGAGAGCTAATGTTACCACATCCAGTTCCCACCAAGGAAACCCAGAATGTGAGAACTCCATGCCTCTGGACTCAGCAGTACTGTTTTTAGAAAATATCCCTTTGATATTTTTTTTAATTTTATCTTCTAAAGGTTTAGTAATCACTTCAAAGTCTAGAAAAAGGCAAGTGTGTGTGTTCTCTTGTGCAGTAAGGCAGTGTGGAGGTTTCCATGTTCCATAGTGGCTCACCTAGGATGATGAACAAAATCCTGCTAGTGAACGTGTAGAAATATGAATATAGATACATTTCTTTAAAAATTATACTATGCAAATCTCAAGTAAATTCTCTAAATTATTGTGTTTTTCATAGTAAGAATTATCTTCTCTCCTAAAAGATAAATAATACCATAATTAGAAAATACTACTTTATGAAAGTACAACAGCATATAAATGTTGATTTCACATAGCTTAGAATCCTATATAATAAAGAGCTAAAATGCTAATTAGATGGGACAGCAAAATGACCTTGGGGCTGCTGTGAGGGCTGAGCCCCTTGCATGAATTTTGTGCACCAGGCCTCTACTAAATAATAAAGAGATTACATGGCACTTACTCATTCTGACCTGCAATCTTCCTAGTCCAGTGGCAGTAGGTGACTGGCAGTTCTCGAGGTCCCCTGTCCTTTGAACGGGCTGCCATAAAAAGTCTGGTGAGGCACCTTGTTCCAATGAGAGAAGAGTAGGAAGTGATTTGGTGCCTCCCAGTGTAAGGTGAGGATCTGTGTGTACTTCTACACCTGACCTCAAATACCCTTTCAGGTTTGCTCCATCTCAGCCCTTCCCATCTCCTATGCCCCAATAAAACAGGGGACCTCCAGGAAGAGAAAATACAGGGTGTCTCCATCCATAAACAACTATGTGGGCCAGTGTACCCTGTCCAGGGAGACTGTTACAAGTGAGACAAACAAGTGTTTATTCTCTGTTAAGCCCTAGAATTGTTAAAATGTCTGACTGATCCAGTTGAATCACACAAAATGCACAGATATCCATAGGACTAAAGGCATGTGATTCAAATGTAAAATAGGCTCTATTGGGGAAACACAGTCAAGAAAGGAGAGGGACACTGGTGATCCCTGGGTTCTGGCCACTTCACCAATACCAGGTTAGGCTGGGCACAGCGGCCATGACCCTGGGTCACCTCATCCTGGCTCTTGGTACTGAGTTTGAAAACATCTACTTTTACCCAGCTGTTGTGGCTCAGTGGTTGAGTGTTGACCTATAAACCAGGAGGCCATGATTTGATTCCCAGTCTGGGCACCGGCCCAGATTGTGGGCTTGATCCCCAGTGTGGGACATGCAGGAGGCAGCTGATCCATTATTCTCTCTAATGGATCAAGAGGACCATTGCATGAAATTCATGCATGGGGGGAGGTTGTCCCTCAGCCCAGCCTGCACCCTCTCTAATCTGGGACCCCTTGAGGGATGTCAACTGCCTGCTTAGGTCCGATCCCTCTCACAATCCAGGACTGCTTGCCTGCCTGACTTCCTGATTGCCCCTAACTGCTTCTGCCTGTTAGCCTGATCACCCCCTAACCACTCCCCTGCCAACCTGATTGATGCCTAACTACTCCCTTGCCAGCCTGTTTGCCCCAAACTGCCCTCCCCTGTATGCCTGGTTACCTCAAACTTCCCTCCTCTGCAGGCCTGGGTATCCCCTCAACTGCCCTTCCGTCTAGGCCTGGTCACCCCCAACTTCCTGCTTCTGCTGGCCTGGTCACCCCTAATTGCCCTCCCCTGCAGGCTTGATTGCCCTCAATCAAGCCTGCTGGCCATCTTGTGGTGGCCATCTTCTGTCCACATGGGGGCAGCCATGTTGTATGTTGGAGTGATGGTCAATCTGCATATTACTATTTTATTAGATAGGATAGAGGCCTGGTGCATGAGTGGAGGCCAACTGGTTTGCCTTGAAGGGTGTTCCAGATCAGGGTGGGGGATCCCTTGGGTCATGGAGTGGCCTGGGTGAGGGGCCTGTGAAGGTTTGCAGGCCAGCCATGCCCTCCAGTGACCCAAGCAGAGACTCTGATATCTGGGATTTATTTATCTTCTACAATTGAAACTTTGTAGCCTGGAACAAAGACAAGCCTCCTGCTCACTCTATGATCACAGCTATTTCTGTTGGGATTTATTTATCTTCTATAATTGAAACTTTGTGGAGACCAATACAGGCCAGGGCTGCAGAAGCTTGGCTTCCTCAATCACCGGGTGCAACCCTAGCCTCCTGCTCTCCACAGCTCTGTGGCTGCCCCCATATTTGTTGAGATTTATTTATCTTCTATAATTGAAACTTTGTAGCCTTGAGTGGAGGTCTGGGCCCACCAGGGTATGTGGAAAGCTTGGCTTCCTCCATCGCCAGGGAAACCCAAGCCTTCCTCATGCTTGCTCCATGGCCACAGCCATCTTGGTTGGGGTTAATTTTCATACTCACTCCTGATTGTCTGGTGGGTATGACTGGTGGGCATAGCTGGTGGGTGTAGCAGAGTGATGGTTAATTTGCATATTATTCTTTTATTAGATAGGATGTTTTTATCTCTCTCTCCCTCTCCCTTCATCTTTGAAATCAATAAAGTATGTTTAAAAAAGAGTTTAAAAATAAAATAAAATAAGAATGTAGTTTATTTCTAAAATAGGCTTTCATGGTGTTTACCACAGTTGATCTCTATCCCTGAGCATAAGAATAAACAATTTATTGATCTGTAATAGAATAAACATGTTAAGTAGTGGCAGATGATATGGAAATTAATAGACCTCTTTTTGTTGCTTTCACTTAGTATTATGATAAGGTTACTACCATTTAACATTTTTATCATTATTTCAGATTATGTTTACTAACAAACTTTAAAGTGAGAAAAATTCAGATGTTAAGGAGATATATGATGCTATCATGATTTTTAATATTCAATTTTAGTTGGCTTAAATGTTTTGGAGAACTAAATCCATAGATGAAGGAAGAGAGAGAAATGTAAGCTATAAATCTAAAAGCAATAGCTTAGCATATCAGGCCTGCATTCAAATTGTACTAAAGTGAAACTGAGTCCCTTTTTGCCTGAAACTTGTATCTAAATACAAATATATGCTTGTATTGTCTGTGTGAAGTTAGTATCAAAACAATATAATCATCACAGGTTATAAAACTTAAATTTGCAAAACCACCTCTTTCCTACCTTTGCTAATCCTTAAAGGCTCTTGAGAGGGGAGATTAACGTCACACAGACAACAAACAGCTCATGTCGCCACTGTCAGCATCACGTTTGGAAGCCATCAAACATTTCACCTCATCCACTTCCATACTAATATTTTCCATATTAATATTATCATAAAATAAAAAATGCCAGTATTAATATTTAACTCAAAATAAATTTTGCCTTACCTAGATGATTAAAGTTGCCTTTGTTCCAAATTTCTTATATAATTGTCATCTTTTATTAAAATCATCATTTTTTCAAATTTAAAATGAGTCATAAATTTAATCTCAGTTTACCCAGAAGTGTGGGAAGACAGACACTGCAGGAAGTTGTATGCACCATTTTTTTCTCCTCCCTCCCTGCAGTTACCACCTCTCCTTGGGACACACAGTCTTGTCTTGGAGGGTTTGGTAGTAGCATACACTAAAGAAGTGCTGGTTTTATATAGATCTGCTTTGAAAACCTACTTGTAACAATGTAATAAAACACCTTTCCTTTTAGAATGACTGTATTATTAAACTGGACAATAAACTGTTGAAAATAAAGGAATATTAGAGTATTATCCCTGATTATCTATAAGGAGAGGCCCATTGCATGAAGATCCATGCAATAGGGTTTACTTCACTCTGGCTGCTGGCACCAGTTTTCCACCAGCAACTGGGACCCAGCCTTGGCTCTGTCTGCAGTGGAGAAGCCAAACCTCATGGCTTCTCTATTCCAGCTGCAGCGGAGAAGCCAAGCTTCTTCAGTCTTCAGTCTTCAGCCTTTGCTCTGGCTAGGACCTTCAGTCTTCCCTCCTTGCCTGTGTATGCAAATTAACCCGCTATCTTTGTAAGGTTAATTTGCGTATCCACTCCTGATTGGCTGGTGGGCATCACAGAGGTATGGTCAATTTGCATCTTTTTTATTAGTGTAGATAATAAGAGCATAATATGCTAATTAGACTGGATAGTTGAACAATCTTCTGAATGTCATTATTGATGTCCTTCCTGATGAAGCTGTGGTGGTGGTGGCAGCTGATGCAGAGGTGGTTAGGGGTGATCAGGCAGACAGTCAGGCAGAGGGATTGGGGTGATCAGGCAGACAGATGAGTGGGTAACATCCAGTGGCCCTGGATTGCAAGAGGGTGCAGTCTGGGTTGAAGGCTCCCCTCATTAGAATTTCATCCACGGGGCCTCTAGTTATCTTAATAATAGATTCAAAACATTTTAAACTATAATAAAACCCTTATATTGAGCAGGTGCTAGAATCCAGATATCCTGAAAAGTGTCCAGTGATCAAAGTACTAGTGTGTTTTACTAATTAGTCTGATGAATTTAACAAATATGATTATAACACCCTTTGCATTGCCATGCACTTGAACTCATATACTCTTACAATCTATAATAATAAAAATATAATATGCTAATTAGACCAAACATCCTTCCGGAAGAACTTCCAGACAAAATCGAGTCTCAGGTGCTGGAGGGAAGCTGGTGGTGGCAGCTGGGGGAAGGAAGGCCTACTCTTGCATGGATTTTTTGCATTGGGCCTCTAGTGTTTAAATAATGATCAAATGGTTTTAATATTTAAAATACAAAATTAATGAATAATTTTTAATATGTTGACATTAGGTTTCATCTGGAGAAAATAGCACTCTTTTTATATTACTTGTTATATTTAAAACCAAATATAATTATTATATCATTATTTATATGAAAGAAAGTGATTATTAGGTTCATCAGCTAAATGATAAATTTTAATAAACACAAAATATATTGACTCTCTTTACATATTTTTAAAAAATGTGGTATTTCACTCAAATATTTATAAAAATCAAAGATACCACAAAAATAAAATAAATACATTTTCTAAAGCAAACACTTTCAATGTATTCCATCCTGAAGAGATATACACTATCATTGGTATAGAATACTTGCCAACATTATTTATTCTGCATTTTAATTGAGGTTTCAAAGTATGTGATGATTATAAAACAGGAAAAATATTAAAAATGTCATTGTTCAACTCTAGTGTCCTATGAAAGTTACACATTGCATATGATTAAAGCATTGTTATATTATCATGCACTCTAAGACATGTGCCTTTATTTCCTAAGTCTGTGGTCGGCAAACTGCAGCTTATGCCCACATGCAGCTCCTTGGCCCCTTGAGTGTGGCTCTTCCACAAAATACCACGGCCTGGGAAAGGCTATTTTAAAGAAGTGGCATTAGAAGAAGTTTAAAAATTTTGTCTCTCAAAAGAAATTCCAATTGTTGTACTGTTGATATTTGGCTCTGTTGTACTGATATTATTGTACTGTTGACTAATGCGTTTTGCCAACCACTGTCCTAAGTGAATGAGAGCTGCAAAGAGCGAAGATAGAGTTCAGGTATATATCAAGCTGAGACAGGTGTAGACAGAGTTCAGGTAAGACACACAGAGTGTACAGTAAATAAATGAAGCTCACAGAGAAGCAGGACCCCACCGTTTTATGGGATTTCATCAGATGAAGGCAGATCGTCAAGGTGTGCTGTATGAAGACATGGATACCACTACTTGACATTAATGAGAAACAAGAATGTGGGAATCAATACAATTATAAAATCTGCAATACTATGCATACATTAGTCTAAGTTTCTTCAACCAATATAGCAGTACCTTTCCTCAAATACACAATCACTAGGTCATATGTTCTCAGATGAGTCAATTTAGACTTCCATGTGTTCTCCACGAATGTCATTAATTTAGATGCTCCATGAACACAGCACATGGACATGGCTCCTGCCACCAGCTACAGCTCATAGGGTAGCCAATGGCTCAGGACCCTTAATTCAACTCAAATGGCAGTTTTTTGCTAAATTAGCACCAAATGAGGAGACTACATATTTTCTCTTCATTTCTCAAAAAAAATTCAACAGCCCTAGCTGGTTTGGCTCAGTGGATACATCATCAGTCTGTGGACTGAAGGGTCCTAGGTCTCAATTCCAATCAAGCACACATGCCCGGGTTGTAGACTCAATCCCCAGTAGGGAGCATGCACGAGGCAGCTGATCAATGATTCTCATCATTGCTGTTTCTATCTCTCTCTCCCTCTCTGAGATGAATATATATCCTATCTAAGAAAAGAGTAATATGCAAATTGACTGACACTCCAACACACAAGATGGCTGCTCCTATGTGATCAAAGATGGCTGCTCCCATGTGGACACAAAATGGCTGCCACAAGATGGCCAGTAGGGGAGGGCAGTTGGGGGAGACCAGGCCTGCAAGGGAGGGCAGTTGGGGAGGACCAGGCTGGCAGGGGAGGGCAATTAAGGGTGACCAGGCCAACAGGTGAGCAATTGGGGTGGCAGGGGAGCAGTTAGGCATCAATCAGGCTGGCAGGGGAGTGGTTAGGGTGTGATCAGGATGGCAGGCAGAAGCGGTTAGGGGCAATCAGGAAGGCAAGCAGGTGAGCATTTAGGATCCAGCAGTCCTGGATTGTTAGAGGGATGTCCAGCCACCCAATTAGGCCTGATTGCAGGCCTAAATGTGGTAGGATACGCCTAAACGGGAGGTCAGACATCCCTCAAGGTGTCACAGATTGAAGAGGGAGCAGGCTGGGCTGAGGGACACCCACCTCATGTATGAATTTCATGCACCAGGCCTCTGATCAGGCCTAAACAAGCAGTTGGACATCCCTCTTACAATCCAGGACTGCTGACTCCCAACCACTCACCTGCCTGCTTTCCTGATTGCCCCTAACCATTTCTGCCTGTCAGCCTGATTACCCCCTAATCATTCCCCTGCCAACCTGATTGATGTCTAACAGCTCCCCTGCCAGCCTGTTTGGCCCTAACTGCCCTCCTCTGCTGGCCTGGTCACCCCTATCTACCCTTCCCTGCAGGCTTGATCGCCCCCAACTGCTCTCCCTGCAGACCTGATCTCTCCAAACTGCCCTTCCCTGTGTCCACATAGGGGCAGTCATTTTGACCACATGGGGGCAGCAATCTTGTATGTTAGAGTGATGGTCTATTTGCATATTACTCTTTTATTAGATATGATAGAGGCCTGGTGCACAGGTAGGGGCCACCTGGTTTGCCCTGAAGAGTGTCCCAGATAAGGGGTGGGGATTCCCTCGGGGCATGGGGTGGCCTGGAGGAGGGGCCTGTGGTAATTTGCAGGCTTGCCATGCTCCCTGGTGACCCACGCAGAGGCTCTAGAATCTGGGATTTATTTTTCTTCTGTAATTAAAACTTTGTAGCCTTGAGTGGAGGCCTAGGCCATCCAGGGTGTGCAAAATGCTTGGCTTCCTCCATTACAGGGGAAACCCAAGCTTCCTGTCCACTCTGTGGCTGCAGCCATCTTGGTTGGGTTAATTTGCATTATTGCTCCTGATTGGCTGGTGGGTGTGGCTTGTGGGTGTATTGGAGGTATGCTCAATTTGCATATTATTCTTTTATTAGATAGGATATAAAATTCAACAAATTGCCTCAACTGTTGCTTCTCTTATGAAAGCAATGATAATGATTTAACTCTGTATTATAGCACATTTGATAATGAAATGCATAAAACGTTATCTTCTATGAGTCTAAAGAAATACAAATTCCACAAAATAGTTCCCTCATTAAAGGACTTGTTATGTGACCTCATCCCCAGTATTTTTCTTTATGACAATAATTAGAGGGTCATCTTGTCTACACTGAATTATTGTAACATGACAAAGAAAACAGCTACATTTCAGAACCAGTGAAATCTACTTTTCTTTCATTTACTTTATTTTGCAGAAAAGCACTGTCTTCCAACAATTTATGCAATGAATGGAGTATAAAGAACATAGGAAAATATCTTGATGTATGAAAAAAATTTTCATTTTATTTACAAGCCAAATATATTTCTCTATTTAGTTTTCTGAATGTATTCAAATTACTGCCATATCAACTGCTTTGTGTTCAACTGTTTTCCAATGATTTAGAATAATTTTATATTTTTATAGATTTCTATTTATGGTACTTATTACCCTTCTTTAGAAATTAGCAGTAATATGAACTCCACCAGGGAAGACTCCGTATTTCATTATTTCCTCTACACCCAGATCTTGGGATGCAACCTGCTATCGCATGGAATTGAGTGAAGTTTTCTGAGTGAATGCAGGGGGGATACTCCCATTTGCTTATTTCTCCTTCATGTCAAAGACTCTCCCAGGTAAAGATGTATAGGCATATCCCTGTCATGTGTTCTACATTCTGAATGATTGACAACATGATACCTTTCATGGAGACTCTCACACAGTGCATCACTGGGAGTGACTATGAAGGTAGAAATTAAAGGGGTAGACAAAGATATATTCTAATTGTAGATGGTAAATCAACAAGAGATCTATATATAAAACCATAGCATTTCATCCTGAATGTTTTGTGTCTTCCCTTGGTAGAACTTTGAAATGATGTTTCGTAGGCTGCACATCTATGTCATCGAAGTCACCCTTATGCATTACTCTTTGTGAGAGAAAACATCTATTTCTTATAAATTGTTACTGTGAATTAGTGCTTCAATCTTACTAAACTGACTGATTAATAAAATGATTGCTTAGAAAACCTGTTCATTAATTAAAGTTTCTATAAAAATGCAATTTATCAAGCACTCTCCTAAATGCGGGGGGATGCAAGATTGCATAACATATACTCTCTTTCCCAAGAGAGTGTACAGTGATTGGTAATATTTTTCTTGAATAAATAAAGCTTCTCCACATTTTCTCAGAACTGGAAAATCAATGAGTTGGATTCAATCTTGTTCAGGCAGTAAAATCTCCACATATCTAAGTACAATGGCTTTCACACTGTTGAGCGCACTTTCCTCTGCGGACATCTGTAAAACCCAGGCAGAGCCAGGCATTGCCTGCCCGAGTTAGAGAGGGAAACCTTCCCAAACCAAAGCCCACACCAGATGGCTGCACTGGTGCATCTCACCAAACATTTAAGCAAGAATGATCACATTTCTTCTCACTTCCAAAATCTGGATAAAGAAGAATTACTTCTAAACATATTTTACAAAGCCAGCATTGCTCTGATACCCAAGCCAGAAGAGAACAATTCAAGCAAAGAAAATTACAGGCCAATGTCCCTGATGACCATAGATGCAGGAATTCTCAGCAAAATTTTAGCAAAGCAAATTCAACAGCTCATTAAGAGGATCACATATGGCCATGAAATGGATCATCTGCCATGATCGGGTGGGAAGTATTCCCTATTCAAGGATGATTCCACATATGTAAATCAACAAATATAACATACCACATTAAGGTTAAAAATTATATGTACATCTCAATAGGTGCAGAAAAAAATAGGCAAGACTAAGAAATAAAAAACATCAAAATCAGAAAAGAAGAAGCAAAATTATCTCTGTGTGCAGATGGCATAATTTTTATATATAGAAAAACCTAAAGACTGCACCAAAAACCATCATTTTTGTGAATGAAATAAAATTGCCGGACTCCAAGTCAACATGTAAAAATCAGTTGTGATTTTATACACTAACAATAAATGATCTAAAAAAGAAATTAAAATAAGCAATCCCATTTATCATAGCATCAAAATTAATAAAATTCTTAGAAATAAATTTAATGATGATGGAAAAATATCTGTCCACTGTCCATTGTTCAACATGTGTTGAAAAAATACATGTTACCACAGCAGAAGAATGAAATTAGACCCTTCTCTGAATCCATAAATAAAATTGAACTCAAAGCAGATTGATTAAACACAAGCCCAGTAACTATAAAGCTACTAGAAAATAAAACTAGAGAAAAAGTTTCTTGACATTGGTCTTGGCAAGGATTTACTTGATCATAAGACCAAAAACACAGGCCACAAAAGCAAAAACACAAATGGGAGGCATCTAAAAACTACATAAAACTTACCTCAAAAGCAAGAAAATGGGCAAAGGACCTGGGTAGACATTTTTCCAAAGATGACATACAAATGGCCAACATGTATATAAAAATGTCTTCATTGTTCACATAAAAAAGTAACTGAGGCCAGGGTTGTGGGCTTGATCTCCAGTGGGGGGCATCCAGGAGGCAGCCAAACAGTCATTTTTTCCTCATTGATGTTTCTATATCTCTCTCCCTCTCCCTTTCTCTCTGAAAACAATAAAAACATACATATTTTAAAAAAGTAACTGAGGTTTGGTGTTTATTAGCTGGATTGTGCCAACCCTCTGCAATCTCTGCACAATGTCCACGTATATAAAAACATCAGTTGTATACCTTGTATATTTATTTATCAACAATACCTCAATAAAGCTAGGGAAAATAAGAAACAGCTGTCAAGTCTAAGCAAGTCAAAGCTCCTAAAACAAAAGAAACAACACTTATTAGAAAACCAAACCAAACCAAACCAAAACCTAATCTAATGGATTCTAAAATTCTTATCACTCACTTTCCAATCTAAACCCAAATTAATTGAAATATGAAAATCCCCCAAATAAACTTCATTCTAAGAAAAAAGAACATGAATGGATTCCAACACTGAAATGACCCCGTACTTGGAATTTAAGGAAAGAATTATAAAGCAATTCTCTAATATACTTCCAGTGGGTATAGAACAAAATATTTGCAACACAGGGGATAAATCACAGTAGAGAAATTGGATGCTAAGACAGAAGTGGCCATTGTGGCACCAAGGAATTCTTTATCTTATGTAAGTAAGTCAATGAACAGTTAGCAGCCAAATGAGATAAGAGAGAAAGAGTAAGCAAAGTTAAAGATACCAAGATTAATAAAATGCATGGACTGAAGACTAGAGAGACAACATAGAAAAAGAGATTGAACACCAATTTGGGGGGTATTTTACAATATGAAAGTAACATATAAAGGACTTAGAATCCCAGTGTGAAAGAAGAGAGAAAGAGATAGCCACAAAATGTTTTCAAAAGTAATGGTCACAATTTTCTAAAATTAATAGAAGCCATAAATTTAGAGTTTCAAGATGCGAATTAAAACCACAATAAGATTTTACTACAATGGCTAAAGTAAAAAGGCTGCAAATATGGAGTGTTGACAGAGATATGGATAAAATGAAACTCACATACTGCCTGGGAAATATAAATGACATAGTATGTTTGGGTAACAGTATGGCACTGTTTTGTAAGATTATGCATACATGGATCATACAACCCAACCGTATTCTTCAGAATTCACCCAAGACAAGTTAAAACATTTTTTTTTCTGAGAAGGACATAAAAGACAAAACATGTACCACAGTGTTGTTTTTAATAGTATTTGATAGAACTCAAATGTCTCTCAAGTGGTGAATTAAAAAATAGTAATCTATCCATACTGTGCTATTGTGCTTAGAGGTTTAACAGAGTGGAATATGGATAAACATGAATAGTTATCAGGAACATTGTGCTAAGTGAGTGAGACCCCCAAAAGGACACACTGGGTGACTTGATAATGTGAACTGTGGAAAAACAACCGGTGGGTTTTTTAAGTTGATGGGAGTGTTCTATGTTTTTTTTTAAAAATATATTTTATTGATTTTTTACAGAGAGGAAGGGAGAGAGATAGAAAGTCAGAAACATCGATGAGAGAGAGACATTGATCAGCCGCCTCCTGCACGCCCCACAGTGGAGATGTGCCCGCAAGCAAGGTACATGCCCCGGACCGGAATCAAATCGAACCTGGGACCTTTCAGTCCACAAGCCAATGCTCTATCCACTGAGCCAAACTGGTCTTGGCTGTTCTATGTTTTTATTGTGAGGAGGGTGAGATCACAGGTGCCATCATTTGTTCCATTGTATAAATAAAATAGATGAAGTTTATTTTATATAAATTGCACATCAATAAAGCTGAGGGAACCAACCCCAGCTGCCTCAGCCTAACACAAGCACACGGAAGGCAAAGAATAGGCCTCATTTCAACCCAAATTCCCCACTGTTGCCAGCACATAGTAGGTGATCACTAAAGGTTGGCCGGATGATGGAAATGCCCATGAATTGCCTTATTGCCTGTCTATATGAAGCCTATACACTGCTTGTACATAAACTTCTATAAACTTTTGAAGCCAAATATATTTGAGATCTAATAAGCTTTTATCTCCCACCAGAGAAACTCTGGGAATTGTTATGTGATCTGGCAAGGGTATGTTGCCAGTTATCGTGTTGCTTGTATTGGTGATCATTCTAACACCCTTGGCTTACTGTCCTGCAAATGAAAGAGTGAAAACAACATGCATTGCAATGGCGGTGGAAACCAAGCTAAATAACAGCATCTAAACCATTTGTTTCCTGTACTTATTCCTTTTCCACACTCCCTTTGCCAGGACAAATCTTTCTCCAACCGGGCAGGTCACACACAATGACTAAAAGAAAACGCAAATCTCATTGTAATGGAAATTCTGGTTTGGAGGAGCCTGGAGGAGCCTTAGCTTCACCTCTACCACCTCCTTCTCCTCCTTTACCCCCGCCTCCATCTGACAATAATTTCAGGTTTAAGCACCTGGGAAGAGGAAGGGAAGAGAAGGAGGTGGTGGTGGAGGTAGAGGAGGGAGTGGGTGAGGGAGAAGGGGGAAGGGAAGGTGGTGGTGGAGGTAGAGGGGGTAGAGGTGGAGGTTGGGGTGGAGGTGAAGGGGAAGGTGAAAGGGGAGGGGAGAGGGGGAGGTGGTGGTTGAAGTAGAAGAGGGGAGGCAGAGGGAGAGGGAGAGGTAGTGGTGGATATAGAGGAGGTGGAGGTGGTGGTAGAAATAGAGAAGGGGGAAGGATGGGGAGGGAGAAGTAGAGGAAGAGGTGGTAGAGGTGAAGGTAAGGATCCTCTAGGGACAATGGCCCAGTGTTGGAATCACTGTGCACAAGATGCTGTGGAACAGAAGTATGGAGAATCCCTGCACATACTTGTGAGAGCACAGAGGTGTGGCTTAATATGTCTGTGGTAGAACCCATCCCTCTTGGATAAGACTTCCCATGGGAAGGACTGAGCATATAGAAACTGGTCTGTGTGAGCAGTGAGAATGGGAGAGATGGGAGTCCTCCAGGTCTAGGGGCACCACTGGTGCAGACTGCCCTGGGCCCGCTTGCTAGGTGGTGTGCAGTCAGCAAAGGCTGGGCCATGCAAATAAGCATGGAGACAATGTTTGAAGAGTGTCAGCTGGAAACCGTATAGACATTATTGTCTGATGAATGCAAGAGAAAGAGAGATGGGAGAATCCCATAGTGCAAGCCAGCAGACAAGAAGATGAATCTGAGGGTCATTAGCAGGAAAATTGACAAGTGATCTGAGTAGAGAGGATGCAGGGACAGGAATCAACATCACAGTGAAGCAGAACCCAGAGTCCTTGGATAGAAGAGCGAGTGCTTATGCTGGAACTGTGAATTCGGAAAGCAGAATAGCCAAGCAGACAGCTGTCAAGTGGGCATCTAACAGCTGGTGTTGCTCATGTTAAACAGAGGCAGATGGAATCCTATTGGGATACATGGCACAGTGGAACCCTGGCTGCCATGTGGCCTAGAAGAGCAGCTGAAATCAAGCCCAGAGAAGCCAGGGGCCCTTTCCCAGCCAGGACAGCTTGGGCAGAGGGTGGCAGAGACCAAGGTGCCAGCGGCCAGGGCATTGCTTCAGGCTGGGAATATACAGAGATGACGCTGGGTGTCCAGAACCTTCTGGAAGCATAACGATATACAGGGAACATGTTACTCCTCCTGATGAAGTCTCGAGAGGACAGTGTTGAGGCATCTGCACATCAGATGGACTGTTCCATGTGCCTCTTCCAGAGGCTCCTGCCATGTGACTGGGCTGCAGCCCACACTCAGGAGAAATGGCTGCCTGGTTCTGTTCTTTCCCTTTGGGCGACCACCTCATACAGGTGGTCAAAGCCCCATCTTCTATGGAAACGTGCACTGGGTGGTTTGTCCTTACTCCTGCCCCCAGCACCCTGTCCTCTCTTGGCATCTCTCTACTTCTCACACTCATAGGCCACCTCCACCTCCTCTATGTCCACCACTACCTCCCCCTCTCCCACCCCTCCCTCTCCCCTACTCCTATCACCACTTCCTCCTCCTCCTCCCCCTCCCCCTTCACCTCCACCTCCACTTCCACTTCCATCTCACTCCACCACCTATACCTCCACCATCACTCACCTCCCCTTCCACTACCACCTCCTTTACCTCTACTACCACCTCCCCTTCACCCTTTTCCCTCCCCCACCCCCTTCTTTACTTCCACCATCACTTCCACCTCCACCTCCTCTACCTCCACCACCATCTCCCCATCCACTTCTACCACCTCCACTTATACTCCCTGTCCCCTCCCCCTCTACCTCTACCACCTCTCCCTCTATTTACCTCTATCTCTGCCTATTCCTCTCTCTCTCCATCTACCTCTCGCTCTGCCCCTCCATCTATATCTCCCTAGCCTCATCTCTATCCCTATCTACACACACATATCTCACGTAGATTATAACCTTAACCACTCCTCCTGTAGACTCTTTTCTGTGTGAGAGAATCAAGAAGGCAGAGTATTGCCTTCTCCACCTCAGCTCAGAGCAGGATCCCAGGATGATCACATTTTTTTTTGCTGCCCTATGCAAATCTTCAAAGGACTGTGAAAGTACTGTGTTAATACCAGTACTACAAATGAATTGTATCTGGTAGGAAACCATTAATAATAAGAATAAGCTATATATGTCTCTTCTGTAGCTCCTAATTTAATATCTGCAGCACCAGTAAAATGTGCATTTTTTCTCTAATCTTGAGTTTTCATCTCACCATTTGATGTAGCCATTAAATTAAGATAATGTATGTGGTGTGTGTGTGTGTGTGTGTGTGTGTGTGTGTGTGTGTGTGTGAGAGAGAGAGAGAGAGAGAGAGAGAGAGAGAGAGAGAGAGAGAGAG
>JAAGEH010000035.1:703314-744271 GCA_011751065.1 Lasiurus cinereus | reverse complement strand
GAGAGAGAGAGAGAGAGAGAGAGAGAGAGAGAGAGAGAGAGAGAGAGAGTTTCAGCATGGTGGTGAGGACATAAGAATCATGTTTATTAGCATAGCCAGTTGTAGATTGCTGATATAAGCCTTTTCAAAATGATCATTGGTCTGAATAATGTAACTATTCCTAGGCCTAGAATTTGATATTTAGGGAAATATCTTAAAGATGTTTTCATTTAAAACCTTTGCAGGAAGCTGAGTGAAGATTCGTGTTAGCAATGATAACGACGTCTAATGTTTTAAGTACCTACTGTACTATAGGCACTATCCTCTGCACTTCAGCTTCAAAAATATATTTTATTGACTTTTAAAGAGAGAGGAAGAGAAGCAGAAGGGAGAGGAATATCAATGTGAGAGTGAAACACTGACCAGCTGCTCCTATACAACTCCTATTAGGGATTAAGCTGGAACCTGTGCCCTGACTGGGAGTGGCAGTGGCAACCCCTCAGTGCATGGGATGTTGCCCATTAACCGACCTACACTGACTAGGCCTATATAATTTCTTTAACTCACATCAATATGCCCCCAGACCTTTCATTTTCACCTGTCAAACAGCATGGATATGGCCGGAAGGTGTGTCTTTGTAACTGGACAGCCCTACATTCTTTGGCCTACATTTTATGTAAAGCTTGAGAATATATTGTTGACAATTGTCTTTTAACATGAAGAAGGCATCTTGAATATTTCTTGAATTAATTTTTCATGTACTCATTGAACTAAACAAAACCTGAGTCTTAGAAGGGAAGGGCAGTTTAGCTTGCAGATAGAGAGCTAACTTGCTCCACTCAACAAAGAGAAAGACCCACCATCTGTCCCTGAAGTCATTAGAGAATGCAAGTCACAAGACAAGAAAAGAAGCTTTCAATCTGCAGGGACACCGGCCCTTGCAGGGAAGGGAGCACAAGGACCTGAGAATTTGCCCACCTGAAGCAGATTCTACCAGGTATTACAGAAGTAAGATTTAGCTGGAAATGTTTTCAAAATTGCTGAAGACTGAGCATCAAAAGCTCCCAGGAGTCACAGAAATAGGAACATTTACACCATCTTGAAAGCTTTTCTCCCCAAACCCCAAAGACCACAGGAAATATGAGTGTGAACCTTGCAAAAAGCTTCCTCTGTGGAGCTGGGGAGAAGTAATAGCCACTGCTAAGGGAGGCTGGAAGCTCTTTCTTTCTGCTCATAAAATAGGAGCCTTTGTTTATAGGAAGAGGGCAGAGGAGAGAGGTCGACAAGGGGCACTGGTGGAGAGCTGAAAAAAGGGGAGCCACCACTGAAAACCTGTCTTTACCTAAATCTGTCCCTGTCTATCCTATGGAACAAAAGCATCATGTGTGAGGAGGTTGGCAACAAAATGGTGACTTGTAGGAATTGGAATCGCTGTAGAAACCCATTGGAGTTGGAGAGAGAGGAAGGTGGAGAAAAGAAAGGAAGGAAAGAAGAAGAAAACAAGATAGGAAGAAGGAAAGGAGGGAAGAAGAGAAGAGAGGGAGGGAGGGAAGAAAACATTACTCTTGGAAAAGGTCAGATGTACCTTCTGGACCAAGGATTACTTCTAGAGAATGGGTAGGAACATTTGTGAAGGTCAAACTCTAAGATAAAAGTTCACAGTGCCTACTGAAGACTGAGGCTTAGTAAGTTCACCAGAGAATGACCTTCCTACCTCATACTTGCCATCGTGCTAACTATGTAAGTAAAAATAAAACCAGAATATACATAGTTGGGAAAGTTGTAAGTGACAGAGTTTCTCTGGTAAGAACCACAACGGGACAATCTAGTATTAAATGAGAAGGTGTGGAGACAATCAGAAAGTAGCATTCACATCCAGCTCAGTTGTGACGACATAAACTCTAAAATACACACTCAAGACTAACCAACAGGAATGCCCATGCACCTCTACCCACAACAGTAATACTTCTATCTCAGTGTCTTCCTATTATACCTTCCCATGTCTAGCTTTCAACAAAAATTTCTTAAGACATATAAAAGGGTAAAAAAAAGTCAGAAAAAGGAATAATTAGACTCAGGTTCAGTTATGACACAGATATTGGAACTGTAAAATAAGTACAGTAAATGTGTAAGTGACAAAATGAATAGCATAGATTAGCTCATTAGTAGGTGTAAGACAGCCAAGGAAACAAATAGTAAGCTCAAAAACAGGTTACTAGGATCACTCACATGGAGATGCAAAGAGAAATAAAATAGAGGAAAAACAGACACAGAATATCCAACAACTGTGTGACCATAGTGAGGTATCTGACATGCACATAATTGAAATCTCAGATAAAAGAAAGACAAAAAATAGAAAGAACATATTTGAAGAAATAATGGCTGACAGTTTTTTAAAGACATAGAACAACTGACAGAACCACGAATCTCAGAGAACACCAAGTGAGAAATCACACACAAAAACAAAACAAAACAAAAACCTGAACCAATTTACATCATTCCAATTTACATCAGTGCAAGGGAAAGAGAAAATATTGAAGGCAGGCAGAAAAAAATACATATTACCTAAAAAGTAATCAGGATAAACTCTAGAGCAACCTTCATATCAGAAACCATGGAAGCAAGAAGACAAGAGTGATCCCTTTAAAGCACAGAAAGAAAAAAAAAGTTTAAATCTGTCAACTGAGAATTCTATACCCAATGGAAACATTCATCAAAAAGGGTGCTTTTGAAGACCTGCTCTATTAGAAATGTTAAAAGAATTTCTTCAGTTAGAAAGAATACAATGTAGTCAGAAAAGCAGAAGTACTCAAATAAATGAAAGGTGTCAAATATGGAATGAATGAAGGTTAACCTATTTTTCACATTTTTGATTCCTCTGAAGGATAGTTTATTGTTTACAGGAAAAAGAGAAAAATTTACTGTATGTTTATAATAAAAATAAGAGTGAAATATATGGATTCAATGGCACAAATAAAATGGAATGGGAGGAATTGGAAATATACTGCACAAAAAAGTATTATAATATTACTTGATAGAAAATGCAGATTATTTAAAAATTATATTATAAGCTGTAGGAAAGCCACAAAACTTTATGAAAAAGAGATACACATAATAAATCAATAAGAAACATATAGCACAGATGAAGCAAAAGTAGCAAAAATTTAAGGAGTAAGAATAATTAAATAGTAGTAAAAAAATCAAGACTTTTAGTGAGTCCTATATCCTTTTTTAAAAATATATTTTATTGATTACAGAGAGAAAGGGAGAGGGAGAGAGAGAGAAACATCAATGAGGAGAGAGTCATTGATCAGATGTCTCATGCACACCCCACATGGGGTCAACCCCTCAACAAGGGCATATGCTCTGACTGGGAATCCAACTGTAATCTCCTAGATCATAGGTCAATGTTCAACTATTGAGCCACACCAGCAGAGCAATACTTTTGTTTTTAAAATATTTTCACATAAAAATATTTTTATGTATCTAATTAGCATGCATATTAGAGTTTTAATATTGGAATAATTTTAAAATCACTGAAATATCTTAATTATGCCTAAAATTTGGAATACTCTATGCCCTAAAGTATGATAATCTCTTGATTAACACTTTATCTAAATACTTTTTCTTTCTTTTTTTTTTTTTTACAGGCAGTGATTCAGGTCACAAATGGCTTCAGTCAGACATAATATTTTAGTTCCACATTCCATCATTTACAGGATGTGTAAACATGGACCTGTATTAGTATCTTCTGGTCACCTTTTTTCTTATTTTACATAGAGATTGATGACAGTGATGGTGATGGCAATGATGGTGATGATGATAGTGATGATAGTGATGGTGATATTAATGATGGTGATTACGGTGAGGATGATGGTGATAATGGTGATGGTGATTATGGTGATGATGATGGTGGTGATGTTGATGTTGATGATGATGGTGGTGATGGTGATGATGATGGTAATGGTGATGATGAAATCTGTTCTACAGGCTTGGAAGATTGGATGACAATATCTATAAATTGCTAAGAAGGTGTGGGATATAGTGTTGCATAAACAAAACCTAGTTCATAACCTTTAGGAATATTACCTAGCTAGGATAACTAACCAAATTTTGTCTCCCTAAGATTTGTGTGTTGAAGCCCTACCCACATTGTGGTGGCATGTGTGTATACAAGATCTGGAAAGAGGTAATTAAGGTTAAGTGAGGTCATAAGTGGGTCTCTGATCTGATAGAATTAGTATCCTTCTAAGAGACACAAGCGTGCTTGCTTTCTCTCTTCCATTCACTCACCATGGAAAAGCTGTGAGAGGACAGAGCAGGTTGACCATCTTACCAGGATCTGGCCCTGCTGGAATCATGACTTTGGACTTTCCGGCCTCCAGAACTGTGAGAGTATGATCTCCTATTGTTCAAGCCAAACTGTCTGGGATATTCTATATACCATTCCAAGCCAACTGATAAACGAAAGATAGGAATCTGTTTCTAGACTGCTTCTTGATGTTTCCACACTGTCTGAGTTACATCTTAGATTTGATACCACACTTGGAATGAGCATATCATTAGAAAAAGTGTAATGCCTAAATGAGTGATACTAAGTCCTCTATTATCAAAAAAACGAGCTGTCAGTAGACTGCCTATTATTATGATCACATTTCTGGAGTGATCATGATAAATTGTTATATCCTTACATGTGTGCATGAAGAACAACTCAATTATATGTATTACTTTATATTCTCAGTTTCTAAAAATTTGTAGCAACCTATATGCACCTTGGTAAGATTTTCAAATTAATATACTATTTCTCTTTTAAAGGCAATATTATTATTACTTTAAACATTTAAAACATTTCTTGATTGAGCTTTCATGCAAGCTTAGCAGGGTAAAACTAATCAATAATAGATATGGCAACACATTTAGAAGCTGGGACATTTGCTTTCTCAGTGCATACAGAAGTGGTATTTTGTTACAGTTTAAATTCATTACCCTCATATGCAATTTGAGATTGATTAGATGTTAATCTTTAACTAAAAATTGGAAGATAAATAAATATTGCTAGTAATAAATGACTTCTGGATAGTTGTAAATAAAAGTAAAAATGCTAAAATTAAGCATCAATATTAAAGTCTGATTCAAAATTAGTTACTTATTTATCTTGTTCAATATGTTCTTTCCATGTTCATATTAAATATGATGTGTTTGTTCATAGAATCCTTTTTTTTTTACTATTCTAAGTATCACATTTTCAAAAAATATTTAAAAATATGAGGTGGTTTTGGCTGGGACTTGTCCTCAGATTATGAGTGAGAAAACCGGGAACATGGAAAACAAATGAGCTTGATTCACCCAGAGGTTCCCTATCAGAATGCTAACTGTCTGCATTTTCCTAACCTAAATATCTGATCACTTTTCTCTGTGATTCTCCAAGCAACAGTAATGAAGTATTTGCTTAACAATATGCTTTTTTATATGAGATATGAGATATTAGTAATATATTAATTAGTGCAATATCAAATTTAAGTCATATTTTATTAAAAAAGTAATTTCCTTTTTTTAAAAAAATATTTTTTATTAATTTTTTACAGAGAGGAAGGGAGAGAGATAGAAAGTCAGAAACATCTATAAGAGAGAGAAATCGATCAGCTGCCTCCTGCATGCCCCACAGTGGAGATGTGCCCGCAAGCAAGGTACATGCCCCCAACCGGAATCAAACCTGGGACCTTTCAGTCCACAAGCCGACACTCTATCCACTGAGCCAAACCGGTCTCGGCAATAATTTCCTTTTTAATAAAGGCTAACCTTTGGGCCTTGAATTTGAAATATGCTGTCCTCATAAGCATTCCTCGCATTACCCATGCAGCATGGTAACCAGACTGAACGTATCAGACATTTTGGTGAATTGAGTAGTTTTAGGGTCTGTGTTACTTGGGCAATGCTGAAGAGCAGATTAGAGAAGACATATCCACTTGTTCATCTTATCAAATGTCTCTATGGAGAATCTGATAGAGACCCTGCAGTTAACAAAGAATGTTCTACCTCAGTAGAAACCCCTTCCACAATTAGATGCTGACAAGTTTTGAATGTGCAGGCCTTACTGGGTTTTATGTTGTGATATGCTGATATAATAGACTTATAAGAAAGACAACAGCAATTAATGTTTAGTGGCACATCCTCTTTTGGTCTCCCTCTAGCTGTCTTAGGATTCTAACAATTTCAGGGGAAAACTAAACAGGGGAAAACTAAACTTACCATGCTTAGTAGTCACAATCAATAGGGGCCCATTGCGGTTCTGTTTTTCTCTTTCATCATCAACATCGTCATTTTGCATCCTTATCATGGATGTTGCCATTTTCACCCTCATCTTCATAGATTTTTCTTTCACTGTGGGAATGGGGGAATTAGGATGTGGACAGCTCTTGGGACCATTACTCCACCTGCCACCATACTGATCACAGTTTCCCACATGCTGCCTTGATGGCCTCACTTTCACTTCCTGCTACTCCATGCCTCCGTCAAGCAGCTGAGCCACATGGCGAACTCTCTGTGGTTCCTGAAAACATGGACTTCATTCCAGGGGTGGGGACTTGAAGCCATTTCTTCCCTTTACCTTGAACAAGTAGTTTTCTCAAAGGCGCAGGCATCTTCTCTTTTGCTTTGTTCCATCTGCTGAAATATGCTGATTTCCAACAGTCTTTCCCTCACCAACTACCTCATCTAATCCCTGTCACCATCACCCCTATACTTGCCCTACTTCCCCAATAACATATATGGGTTTGTTTCTGTTATTATTGTCTTGGTCCCCCATGAGCACCATCAGGGCAGAGATTTAGTGTTTCGATTCACCCAGTACTCTGCATGTCTGAGAACGTGAGGGCAGGTAACATGTCATATAAATGGATGGATGGACAAATGCACACTCTCGTGCTCGGATCTATGGTGAGTGCTTCACATTGGATGTTTCCTTTAACACTCACCGCATCACAATGCAGTTGGTCACCATGTCTGTTTCCTAGCCAGGACAAGTATGGTTCATAGAAGTGGTGTTGTCTGAGACTCCACCAGAGCAAAGGGGGAGCCCCCTGACACATATCTACTGTCACATCCCCTGTTGTTCCCCAGCAAAGTCTCTCTTTTTCTTCCTCCCTCCCTCCCTCTCTTTCTTTTTTTAAAATATTTTTTTTATTGATTTCAGAGTGGAAAGGAAACAGACAAAGAGATAGAAACATCAATGATGAGAGAAAATCATTGATCAGCTGCCTCCTGCATGCCCCATACTAGTGATCAAACCTGAAACCCAGGCATATTCCCTTGACCAGAATTGAACCTGGGACCCTTCAGCCCATAGGCCAATACTCTATCCACTGAGCCTAACCAGCCAGGGCTAATTTTTTTTATTTTATTTTCTTTCTAAATATATATTTAATAACCCAGTCAAGTTTCCACCACTCAATCCCTCACGCGCCCTGCAGGAGTGGAAGAGGCTGGCCTAAGCCTTCAGAGCATTGCCATCTTTCTGGGCATGTAAGATGCATTTGAGGGATTAACATCAGGGCACATAATATGAGAATGAGAGAATAATAGAGTGCCTTCTACACAGCATATGCCCATAAAGATTCCTTGAACTCTAGAAGAAAGTGGGTTTTTTTACATTTCAGAGACGTGCGAAGGCCCTGGATGTTGGAGCCAGTGGCAGAGCGGCAGGAAGGAGGCAGGTGTGAAGAGGTTGGGAAAGCAAAATTCAGGCCTTTTCCCGCTGCTCTCACTCTCAGGTTCCTGGTGATGGGCAGGCAGGGGAATCTGCCGGGGGGTGGGGAGTTCCTTGAGAAAGAGCAGGGACTGTGGTGAAGACCCACCAGGGTATCCTTTAGTGTAGACATTCTCCACTCTGGCTGCAAGTTAGAGTCCCCTGGGAAGCTTAGCAAATAGTTTCCCATGGGAAATTCCTCTAATAGACGCTGAATTGGTGTCAGAACCTGTAACAGCCCTCAGTGGTGGTCATGTGCAGCCAGGATGGAGGCCACTGCCACTGTCCACATGGGCAAGAATGCTGCCAGAAGGCTGCCGAAAGCAGTGTTACTTGAGGAGCCTCAGGTCATTTTGCTGTGATACCAATTTTCTCTGAGAGACACTTCTTCCAACAGCCCTGTGAGTAAGGGATGCAACGTCAGCTCTTTTCATTAATGCTTTCTACAATGACAGTCATGGCCTGCAAAGCAGGTACATGCAGTGACAGAACACAGCCTGCCTATATTTTTAAACTATTATGTTTTAATTAGATGCCCAGTGGACTAAAATTTGTGCACTTGGGGGTCCTTCAGCTTAGCCTGTGCCCTCTTGCATGGGAGAATGGGCCTACATGGGCAGTCAGACATCCCTCTGGAAGCCCAGGAACCCTCAGGGGATATCTGACTTTGGCTTAGGCCTGCTCCCCTTGAGGGGTCCCAGATTGGAGAGGGTGCAGTCTAGCCTGAGGGACACATCCTTTCCCCCATGCACAAATTTTGTGCACTGGCCTCTAGTTCTATATAATAAAAGCCTAATATGCTAAGTGTCCAATCATCCAGTTGCATGTTCAGCCAATCAAAGTGTAATATGCTGATGATATGCTAAAGCTGCTCAACTGCTTGCTATGATGTGCACTGACCACCAAGGGTCAGGCACTCTGACAAGTAGGTTAGCTTGCTGTTGGGGTCTGGCTGATCAGGTCTGAGTGAGTGAGATGGGTTAGGAATGCCCTGGAGCTATCCCATGGTCTCTCTCTGGCTGGCCAACCTCCTGCGTCCCTCCCCAGTCCTGATCATACACCAGTAGGGTCCCTCAGCCTGGCCTGTGTTCTCTCAGAATCTGTGCTAGGGATCCTCTCCCTCTGAATGAACAAATTTCGTGCACCAGACCTCTAGCTCAGTATAAGTTCTTGTGCTTCATTGTGGCCAGTGTGTTCAGTGGATAGAGCTTTGGTCTGCAGACTGAATGGTCCTGAGTTCTATTCTGGTCTAGGGCATGTACGTGGGTTGCAGGCTTCTCCCTGGCCCAGGCCCTATTCAGCATCTGTGCAAGAGACGACCAATCAATGTGTTTCTCTCACATCCATGTTTCTCTCTCTCTAAAAATCAATGGAGGAATATCCTTGAGTGAGAATGAAAATAAATAATAAAATAAAAATAAATCCCTGCATTCCTGCAGCCTAATAGGAATGAACAAACACTCCTGCACTGCGGGTTTTCTCATTTCTGTTCTTTTCAGTGCCTCTCCACCTGCTGTTCTGTAGAGAGAGTTTTCTTGGTGCTTTTGGAGTGACGCTCAGACGACCACTTTGGGGCAGAGAGTGAGCTGGTCTGTGGGTAAGGGACCACATGGGACCAACTAAAACCCACAAAGAACTTTCTCCAAAATGGAGATGGGATGAGGCAGGGCTTGGAGAGGCTGGTGCCCTGGGACCTTTGCCATTCCACATGCTGTAAATGCTGGCTTCTCAGCAGCAGACACTGACACACAGCATCCTGTTGAGGCAGCAGAAATGCAAACACGCTGGAAACCATCGGTTCAAAGTGCAATGCAATGGCCATGGCCGTGATCCAAAACTTTGCAGCCCAGAGAAGAGGCAGAGTTGTGGGCTGGGTCTGTGACTGACAGGGTAGGCCTGGTTGCCATGGCAAAGGGAAGCAGGTGGACATTCCCAGGTAAGAGCATGTGCAGAAACCTACAGTGCCTGGAGCTACCTTGCACCTGTCCAGGGACTGTTCTCACTTCACACTTGGGAGTGGAGCCCGTGGGAGAAGGATATCTGGCCTCATTCCCTCACGCCATTCCTTCCCATGGCCTTTGTAAGGAAGACACAAACTGTCTGTATGAGCATGTCAGGCCTAGCTGTTTAGTTTAATTTAATTTTCTTCCACTCAGTGGGGGCCTCTCTCAGTACCTGAGTCACTGTGCATTCTTCTGAAAAGAAAAAAGAAAAAATTCCAACATTGTTTTTTCTTTGTTAATCCCCACCCAAGGATATTTCCCCACTCATTGATTTTTAGAGAGAGGGGGAAAGGCAGAGAGAGACACATTGATGTAAGAGAGACACAATGATTGATTGTCTCCCACAGGAGACCCACCCTAGGCAGGATTGAACCTGCAACTGAGGTACATGCCCTTGACAGGAATTGAACCCGAGAACTTTCTGTCTGTGGGCCAGATCTCTAACCACATTTCCCAGCAGGAAAGTTGAGTGGTTGTTCATTCTCAGGTCCAGTTGGTCCTGAAGTGAGCATACAAAGTTAATAGAGTCACTTAATGGTTTAATGGGAACTGGGTTAGATTTACTTAAGACTTTTCAACTGTTCATTTCCTCTTCCCTCGTCTTTTCTTCCTTCCATGTGATGCTATTCTTTTCTTACTAGTGGCTTCTTTATCCATGCCTGCCCTCCCAAATGCCCACCCAGCCGTGAAGGGGAAGGGATTCCAGAACACAGGCTGGACCTCGATTTGGGGGGCAGGGGGTCTTTGAGGGATGGCCAGCTGGGCCTCCCAATTCAGATCCCACTAAGTGCTGACTCGAGTTCCCAGTGCTTCAGAGGCAGGTCGGTGTTCACAATGAGAAAGTTCTAGAACTAGAAAGGATAGAACCCATATAAAAACATGGAGGATGCTGAAAGCTTTCTTTAATAAGATAAATTTATGAAAAGCCTAGTGCAGCTAGCCCTAACACACCTGTGCCATCATAAGCAATTCAGCTGTGTTTCATTGGTCCAGTTCCCCAATCTTAGGTATGGAATGTAAAAATATAAAAATAAAGACCATTA
This sequence comes from Lasiurus cinereus, assembly GCA_011751065.1. Classification (NCBI taxonomy): domain Eukaryota; kingdom Metazoa; phylum Chordata; class Mammalia; order Chiroptera; family Vespertilionidae; genus Lasiurus; species Lasiurus cinereus. Next base: position 733,502 of record JAAGEH010000035.1, on the reverse strand, counting down.
TGGCAACTTAAATAATTATAGGTGTTTTAGGAGAAAATGCATTCTTTTCAAATTATTTCCTCAGCAACAGAATTAATCAAAATATTAAATACTAAATTTAACGTTTTCTTGTAAGAGGCACAAATGCAATTATTTCTCTAAAATTACTATTGATTGCATACACTCTTTTATAAAAGATGGTTTCTGACACATCCTGCTCATTATCTGAGGGCCCATTATTCTCATTTGAATGGAAATGAACATTTCTTATTATGGCATATATAGAAGGATACATGATGTATCATTAAAATCCCAAAATGTACATTCAAGAAATATCAAAAATAACAACATAAGTGTATTTAATATTTTTTTCAAATATGTTAATTTATTCAAATCTTACCCCCCAACATTTTTAAGTAATTTTTATCCCTGAGGCATTTAAAATGTCTTTATGTGGGAAATGTGACAGGGATTGCTAACTGCCTATTGAAAATCCTTGTTCTTTTTCGTTAGTAACAGAAAGAGTATATTGATAGAGGCAGGAATGTATATTAGTATTCAGCTACTTCTTTTTATTTTTTAAATGTATTTTTATTGATTTCAGAGAGGAAGGGAGAGGGAGAGAAAGGGATAGAAACATCAATCATGAGAGAAAATCATGGATTGGCTGCTTCCTGCACGCCCTACAGTTGGATGGAGTCTGCAACCTGGGCATGTGCCCCTGAATGGAATCGCACATGGGACCCTTTAGTCTGCAGGCTGATCCTCTATCCACTGAACAAAATCGACCAGGGCTATGTATTCGGTTATTTAAAAAATCGCCTTTATTTCTTTGCTTCCCTTTGCAAATGTAAACAGTGAAACATCTTAGCAGTCTCCTGGTCATGGAGGGAGAGTGGGTGGTCCCTCCCTCTCCCTCCTTCTGCTCACAGAAGTGAGGCTGCGATGGATCAGTGGTTGCTCCTCCGGGATGGAGGGCGTGAAGCAAAAGGTAAGAGGAGGTGGACAGAGGTACTGAAGCTGGAACTAGACAGCTGGCAGGACACACAGCTACTGGAGTCCCACTGAGACACACCCAGCCCTAGGCCACCTGCACCACCTTGGAGGCATTGGAGGCATTTTGGTTTCAGGTCCATCTCCTTCAGGCCAGCACCCCTGCTCAGGATGCCTGCACATCCTGCCTCTGCCGCTCCAGGTGAGCTTTCCCATCAGTGCGCCCATGGTGGGCCCAAGGCCTCCCAGCTCATGCTGGACTGCCACCCCTGCCTTCCTGTGTCACCCAAAGGTCTCCTGAGAGCTCCAGGCAGGTCACAGAGCTACCAAGGGCCAAGAATTTCAGGGATGGAGTGAAGGCTGGGAGTTAGTCTTTGTAGTTAGTGATTTGAACTTGAAATACATTAATGAAAGACAGGAGAGAGCTCAGGTTAACCACTGCCTGCGACCAGGTGTTGGGGGTGGGTGTTAGGTGAACATGCATTAATGAGTAAAAGTTTAGCATGCAGACAAATAATCACACTAAGATTTATTCTGTTTTTTCAAATCTTTAAAGGGTGATTTCTCTGGAAGCCAGTTATTTTATTTTTAAACATTTTAGTATTCTTTACTATCCACCATGTGTTTTCCCATAAAAATTTTATGTTTCTCTCTAGTATCTGAGTTTTATAAGGAAAAGCATTGTATTTTGACAAATTTAAATATTCTCTTTTTAGGTTTGAAGGTACACATTTATGGGACATGGCCTTGGTCCAGCTGTCTGAGGAGTACAGACAAGCATCCTTCTGCACCTAACACCCACCCCCAACACCTGGTCGCAGGCAGTGGTTAACCTGAGCTCTCTCCTGTCTTTCAATTGCTCCCTAAAGCATGTTTCAGAATCACTATAATCTGTTGCTGTTATTTCAGAAATCTGTAATGATTCAAATGTTGATTGCAAGGATCCAAGCAGGTCTTACAGAAAGAATACAGAGGGTCTAGCAATAAAATGATGCCATCACTGATACTTGCTTTCAAATTAGTCCCAGAAATAGCAGTGAAGAAATAAATACATCTGAAAAGAACATTAGTTGTTTAATCTAAGTGATTACCGTGTGATAAAACTGTTATTTTTACTCTACTAGGAAAGTAGTTTATTCTTTACTTAAAGAATTAGATGTCCTGAGAGAGGGTGAGAAATTCTAGATGTCACAGGCCATTAGAAAGTAAGTTTCTTGGTCCCTGTTGTCACAAGGATGCGACTTGGTCATGCCTCTTTATACAGTGTTGGATATGCCTTTAAAGTGATCACACTCACTGAAATGGGCGACACTTTATCACATAAAATGAAACCATGTGACATCAAAAAGAGGCTGCAAAGAGAAGGTTTGATATTTTCCCTTGGCATGGGGACTATTCAATAATTTACAAGTAGCTATTTTTTTTTTAAGAGCCAAGGAATTGCATATCCCTGTGCGGAAATGAGCTACATTGAGATTTCTGCAGCCACATCTGACATCACACCCCGGCTCCCTGCCCAGGGCCACACGTTGACCTGGGACATCTGCGGTCCCATCGGCTTGTAACCCACACCTGCAAGGCCCTTTCCCGGCACTCAGAAGCCAAGTTTAGAAACATCGATGCGTTTATGATAAAAGCGTGGAAAGTTGTGTGTGCTAGTGCCACCTTCTGGCATGAGCCATCATATAAGGTGTTCCAGATGCTCATAACGTGTCCTCTAGTTACATGGGTTCAGTGATATGATTTCATGTCTGTTCCATATGAAAACGTCACTGAAGGTGAAATTACTTGTGCTGAATCCACAGGGGGGAAGGAAGGGTGAAAAGTGCCTTGACCTCTCTTGTGGCACTGAACTCTGGGAAAATATTTGGCCATACACAGAGAGAAGCAACACGGGCAGGGCCCACGTGGCATTAAAAGGAACCCTTATGTTTCTTATAACAGCTCCATTAACTGGATGCTGGAGTGAATTTAAATGTTATTTTTTCAGACCAAATGAATACAGAACTCATCTCCAACTGTGCTTGAATTCACTGAATTTCCCCTAGTCTTTCAATTCTTACAGAGGCCTGCGTGACCCCCTTTAGGAATGCCATTTCAATGTTGGGACATCTGGTGCAAAGTCCTTCTGCTATGCTGTCCTTATTCCCTGGGAAAACAGACACCTGGTTTCCGGGGGCTGGCGGGGGGCAGCGGGGAGACGAGGTAAGGATGGTCCCTATTTTCCAGGATAGCAGTAGCATCGAATCCTCTTGTGAGTGGATTTTGACAACAAAATGAGTGTACCCATGGACCATGCTGATCTGATCAGTGCTCAGGTTAAAGGGTGAATGTGACCCTTCTCAGGAAACCACCGAAAATGGGCGCCCAGGCGTTGCTCAGCTCCTGATGATGTTTGGCAGGATTGTCTCAGCACCAGCTTTAAACATTGCAAGTAGCTATCAGTTCTCCTGTTTGATGAGGAGCAGCATCTACTCCTGCCTGGTGTATGCCTTTGGAAATGTTTCCAGTTACTGTCACTCCCTGAGAGCTCACCCATTTCTTCATGTTAAGATTTTTTTGAGCAGTTACCCAACCTCTTCAGCATGCACTGCAGGCAACGGGAATTTATCAGCCCCCGTCCATTTGGTTAGCTGTGGGAAAGAATGCAGGGAGAGGCTCTGTCTCTCATAAGAAAACTTCTAGGAGAGAAAAACCACGTTTTGAGCAGCAAATGGAGTTTACTGAAATATTTGTTGATTTTTCTTATTCCTCTGAGGAGATATTTCAAGAGTGATGACAAGATTCCTCTCTCTCTCTCTGCCTTTCTCCCTCCCTTCCTTTCTCCTTTTTCCCTCTATCTTCCCTCCCTCCCTCTCGCCTTCCTTTCTTCCTTCTTCCCTCTCCCTCTTTTAAAAAATATCAGCAAGTCATTGTGAATGCTTTATTTAACAACTAGATGCCCCATGCATGAAATTCATGCACTAGAGGTCAGGGATCCCCTCAGCCCGGCCTGTGCCCTCACTCCTTACTGCCCGACTGCTCGCTGCTACTTAGTGCTACCTTGGAGGTAGGAGCTCTCCCACTACCACTGCTGTGCTCACTAGCCCTGAGCCTGGCTTCTGTCTGAATGGTGTTCCTGCTGTGGGAGCGCACTGACCACCAGGGGGCAGCTCCTGCATTGAGCGTCTGCCCCTGGTGCTCAGTGAGCATCATAGAAACCAATTGTTCTGGTCATTCTGCCATAAAAGTTGCTTATGCTTTTATTATATAACTATGCTGTCAACATGAACGAAGGAATGAATATTAGGCAGTTCCCTGAAGGAAGGTTCTGGAACTAGCTCCTGGGTAATCTTGAGATGTCATTGAGCTCCTCTAAGACTTCCTTTGCTCTTGTATGAAATGAGGATTTGGAACTGGTCATCCTCTCATCAGCTCTGACATTAGAGCATGAGCCCCGCCAGCCAGAGGTATACAGATGAAACAGGACTCTTTCCTGGGCCAATCTGTTTTATTCTGGCAGGGGGAGAGAGACAAGGTCAATCCCTAAAGAGGATGGACACTTCTGTGCATGGCAAGCTTCTCCTTCGTCTCATGGTCATCCTGGTGCAGCTTAGGTGTCAGGCTCAGAGAGCAGGCATTGTGCTCGCAAGATGGTCCTCACCCGAGATTTCCTGTAGGAGTCTGGCCTAAGGGTTCCTCGAGAACTGGAGGAGGGGAGGATGGGCGGCACCTCCTGGTTAAGGAAGAAGCTCCTGTCCCAGGCAGAGATGCAGTGGAGGTGGGTCTGTGATTGGCGGGAGGCTCCTCAATTGCAGGACCTGCAGCAGGTGAGTGTGCATGTGTATCTCCATGTCTGTGCACATGTATGCATGTGTGCCTATATTTGTGCACATGTGTGTGCATGTGTGTTCATTCATGTGCATGTATATAGCTATGCATATGTGTGCATGTGTGTTGACATGTTTACCTAATGAGAATTCAGGAAAATACAAAGAGCCCTGCCCAGAGCTGTGCCTGCCTGTCAAGGCTCCTGCAGCTCCAGGCAGAGAAACAGGATAGACACCATAATATTAGGCTACAGAAAAGGTTTGTCCGTATCTTCTTTTAATGCATTTACAAAGTATTTTCATTGATTTAGAGAGGGAGGAAGGGAGAGGATAGAGAGACAGAAACATCCATGTGTTGCCTCCTGCACACCCCCCACCGGGGATCAAGCCTGCTAACTGGGCATCTGCCCTGGCCAGGAATCAAATAGTGACCTCCTGGTTCACAGATTGATGCTACAACACTGAGCTACACTGGCTGGGCGCCGGTCCATATCTTAAGTCTTATGTTCTGATCGAGGTCTCTAGTCTCATTACACTTTTATGCAAAGAAGGTTTTCCATAAGCTCTGTGATGGGCTGAGTTGTAGCTCCCTTTCCAAATCCATATTCTGAGCCTTAACCCCTGTGACAGCTGGATTCAGACCCACCTTTAGGGAAGTTGTTAAAGGTAAGTGAGCTCCTAAGGACGGGGTGCCCATCCCATAGGACCATGTCCCTATGGGAAGAGGAAAAGTCTGTGAATGTTGGGAAGGATGCAGCCGGGCACAGTGAGAAGGTAGCTGTATGCATGTCAGAAAGAGAGTCCTCCTACCCCAGAAACCAGCTTTGCCTGCCCCCCAGCTTCAGACCTGCAGCCTGACCTGCAGTTACTGATGCGTAGCCCTTATGCAATAATAAGCTCAGCCCAGGTAATTAATTCAACAGGCCAAAATGTTCCAGAAAAGATAAATAGGAATTGTTTTGGCAGCAGGGAAACTGTACTTTCTATCTCTTTTGATAGTGCAATTTTATGAATTTTTTTCTATAAATACTCTCCATACTATTTTCAAATGGAAAGAGCGTTTCTCATGTTAACCCAACAATGCCCACATCGATCTGCACTGCCTGCTGTGGGCTTGTCTGTCTCCTGCACTCATTCCTTCCCAGAACTCACAGGAGGACTCAGAGAACACATCCCATCATGCCCCAAACGTCTATCTGCAGCCGAAGCTTGTCCGTGAACTTCAGACTGTAAATCCAGTTTTTCCCTCTGTTGCCCTACAAGCAACTCATGCTTAAAATGTCCAATTCTCATTCCTTTCCTGTTTTTTGTTGTAAAAACAAAAGAAAGCCCAGATTCCAACTCAGACTTTACCACTACAATTTCTGCTTCAGAAAGCTCTGCACAGCCAGTGTGTATTGCCTCCTGCCTTTCCCACACCACATGGGAGGGGTGTGGGCTGTCTCCAGGCAGTATATACAGGATGCCAGGTAAAATGCAAGTATAACCCGCGTGGTGTGGGTCAGGGTTGAGCGTCGACCTATGAACCAGGAGGTCATAGTTTAATTTCTGGTCAGGGCACATGTCTGGGTTGCAAGCTCAATCCCCAGTAGAGAGTGTGCAGAAGACATCTGATCCATGATTCTCTGTCACCATGGATGTTTCTCTCTCTCTCTCTCTCTCCTTTCCCTTCTTCTCTGAAATAAAAATGTACATATTTTTAAAAATGCAAGTACAACCATTGTTTTTCTTAAAAACATTCCCCAGTGGCCTCCCCAGGTCTTGCTCCATACTATTGACCTCGAAGTCCATCACCAGCACAATCTTGTAGATCCTCAGCCTTTGCTCAGAATCATCCCTCCACACTCTCTTTCTAACAGACGCCTTAGTGCCTCTGAGCACCCTGCCGTACCAGTGCCATTCAGGGAGCAACTGCTGTTTCCCTCTAGACCCTCAGCCCTTGGCACTGGGGTTGGTCAGTTCCTTCCTTATTACTCGTCCATTTCAAGCCTTTAAACCCCTGTGTCTTGATGCACATGTCATCAGGTCATATAACTCGGAACTGCTTATGAGGAGTCTAGTCAGGCGACATGTTATCATTGTCTAATTTCTTACTGAGTGTAGCTTCTGGCTCTTTGTGGTTTTCTCCAGCAGTAACCACATTGTGATGTTTGGAGAATTTGATAAGGAGGTGGCTCAGGCATTCAAATCGGGGGTCCTCAGACCCTTGAACTCATCTCAGCTTCCTCTGCTGGGATCAATGTCTGATGGGGTTGTTTTAGGAATGGGAGCATCCTCATTTCAGCACGCTTTTCCAATCAGCCCCTCTCCAGGCCTTCTCCAGGCTCCCTCTGGCTCTTTCACTTCCCCAGATGCTCAGCCTGTAGCTCTCCTTGGCATGGTGCCTTGCCTCTGGGACGTTGCCAGTCTCGCTGCTTTAAGGAGCATCTCTATTTTGATCAGAATCCCATATTTATATCATTACATCTTAAACTCAGACATCGTTCAAAACACTGCAATCCTGCCTCCTCCTGAACAGCCACAGATATCTCCGGCTTCGCAAGTTCAAGGCCAACTCTTGAAATTCACCCCAAACAAGCTCTGCTTGCTTCCTTCTTCTTCATAATGTTCAACGCCTGCTCTTATCCGGTGGCTGAGGCAGAAAGGGATTCACTTTGATATTTCTCATTCACATCCGTAGCTATTTCAGGACAAAATGCTCCTGACTCGTGGTCACAGCAGACGGAGAAACTGACCATGCCTCCCATCAGCCCTGGCTGCTCCCACCCAGGTGAGAGCAGCTGCCTGTCCACTAGCAGGCTCCCAGGGACCACCCTTGCCCCAGGAAGACCCTCCTGCATTCTGATATAGAGAGGTTTGTGACTTATTTCAGGAAAAATACGTTTTCTGTGTAAAATTCTTAAATGACTTTCACTCAACTTAAAATCACTGAAACTAACTGCACAGAACTTTATGCCATACGGGGCACTCCTCTAGCCTGTCCTATTCTCTCCATCAGGTTAGTTTGCATATCAACCTTAATGCTCCTTCATAAGAAAAGATGTCCCTGTAATCCCACATAGATGATGTTAACATTGTAAACCCTTTGTTATATATACTTCACTTCACTTTAATTATATATATATATATATATATTTAAATATATTTTATTGATTTTTTACAGAGAGGAAGGGAGAGGGATAGAAAGTTAGAAACATTGATGAGAGACATCGATCAGCCACCTCCTGCACGCCCCACACTGGAGATGTGCCTGCAACAAGGTACGTGCCCCCGACCAGAATCAAAACTGGGACCTTTCAGTCCGCAGGCCGATGCTCTATCCACTGAGCCAAACCGGTCTCGGGGCTTTAATAATATTTAAAAAATATATTTTTATTTATTTCAGAGAGAGGAGAGAGAAAAATCAATGAGGAGAGAGAATCATGGATCGGCTGCTTCCTGCACACCCCATACTGGGGATTGAGCCCTAACCTGGGCCTGTGCCCTGACCAGGAATTGAACTGTGACCTCCTAGTTCACAGGTTGATGCTCAACTACTGAGTTATGCTTATTGGGCACTTTAATAATTATAATTAAATAATAGCTTTATTCTTTATTTGCCTTTTTTCAATAAATATAAGTTTCATGAAAAGCAGGACCAGCCATGCTATTTTTTCTAAATGGCAATTGATAACTTGTTAAGTTACCCCAATAACTATTGGAATGTTTAAAAATGATATCCAATAATTATATATTGTATGAATTAATTTTATAGAGGGAGGTCAATGCCTTATTTATAAATGCTACTTTAGTTTCTGACATATAATCAATGATTATTTTTTCTTTGCTGATGAATATTACAAGGCATCTCAGTAATATTGATTATCAAGGATAATATTATTCATCAATTTACCACTTAAATTTGACAAGAGGTGCAATAAATTATGCAATTGTGTACATTGGTGTAAATTTCTTAAATGATCTATTGAATGGCAAATTTTAACTTGTTAAATTATTGTTTAATCTAACATGAGTTTTAAAGTCGTCTTTTCCAGTTTTGCTTGTAAAGTATCAATGGTGGAATCTATCCAGATATAGAAGCTAAGTGGCAGAGGGAAGCCATTTTTCTTTCAGAATTTATGCATTATTGCTGCAATAGCTCTGTCAATGTCACAAATCATGCCAAATCATTTATGTTTACTCTGATGTTATTATAAAGCTCAAAATTTCTGACATATGGTACATTATATTTTAGAAGGAATTATACAATATTAACTCATACTACTGTCATTCAAAATAAGCTATTTTCTTAGATTACACATAAAGAAATTCCCCAAGGATTCTGAATATATATGCAATATAGTCTCTAAAGTTAAAATAAAATAAAAAGATTTAACTAATCTAGCTTGTGAAAAGGCTCTATAATATATGCTTTTACTCATTTCAAAAAAGAAAGAAAATATACACCAACGCCACACTGCTTACTGCAATCAACATGTTCATCCTCTACTGCAGAGCAAGGCCTGTGTTTGTATGGGGCACCTACTCTTACCACCCAGGAGACTAGGCAGGAAAGCTTTGCATCAATCTCCCCAGAGCAGTCACTCCTCTCCAGCCTGAACCCGCTATAAAACATGTCTTTGCTATGAAATCCCTGTGCTAAGCAGAGCTGAAAATGCAACTCAGATTCATGTGAGAGGGCAATTTGCTCTATTTGATCAGTTTTAAAAGATTCACTTACGCTAGATAATTAGGGCAAAAGCTTTCTGTGCCTGGATTCTGCACTTAGTAATCTTTTTATATTTATGGTAAAGGAAACACGTCCTGGCCATTTTAGCCAAGCTTCATCAGAGGTCAGCATCAGAGGAGAACTTATAAGTATCAATTTAGAATAAGCATTATTCCGGAATAAATAAAATGAAAAGATAACTTTCAGCCTGGCCAGTGTGGTTCAGTGATTATCAACCTATGAACCAGGAGGTCACAGTTCCATTCCCAGTCAGAACACATGCCCAGGGTTGTGGGCTTCATCCCCAGTGGAGGGCGTGTAGGAGGCAGCTGATCCATGATTCTCTCTCATGTTGTTTCTATCTCCCTTTCCCTCTTCCCACTTCCTCTCTGAAATCAATAAAAATATATTTTTAAAAAGAAAACCTTTAAAATATTAAGCCTAAAATATATATTATCTCTAAATAGATAAAATATCTAAAATTTAGTAAAACTATATCATATTATTTTAAGAAAGTTTCACATTATCTTCTTACATCACTGTATGAGTTATATAATATTTTTAAACATTTAAATTGCTTTTTTTACAAAGTTAGGGAGAGAGTGAAACATGGATGTGAGAGAGAAACATTTATGGGTTACCTCCTCTATATACCAGGGGCCAGATCCATAACCGTTTTGGTGTATGGAACAATGCTTCAACCAACAGAACTACCCACGGAAGAGTATATATATATATATATATTTCTCTTTTTAATAAAACGGTGCCAAATATAGAATACCATAAGAGAAATAATGCTTTTTATAATCAGCATTAAGAAAACATATCAGCACCTTTTGATGTTGGGAAATCCTGTTAGAAAATTTGACTTACTGGTGGCCTCCATGCATTGACCAAAGAAAATGTTATATATATATATATAAATATATATATAAATTAAAAAAATATATAATAAAATATCTATCAGCCAGTAGTATCCAGACTTGCCTAAAATAAGTGAATCTTTTAAAACTCAGTCAAGACCAAATAGAGCAAATTGCCCTCTCACATGAATCTGAGCTGCATTTTCAGCTCTGCTTAGCACAGGGATTTCATAGCAAAGACATGTTTTATAGCGGGTTCAGGCTTGAGAGGAGTGACTGCTCTGGGGAGATTGATGCAAAGCTTTCCTGCTTAGTCTCCTGGGTGGTAAGAGTAGGTGCCCCATACAGACACGGGCCTCGCTCTGCAGTAGAGGATGAACATGTTGATTGCAGTAAGCAGTGTGGCGTTGGTGTATATTTTCTTTCTTTTTTGAAATGAGTAAAAGCATATATTATAGAGCCTTTTCACAAGCTAGATTAGTTAAATCTTTTTATTTTATTTTAACTTTAGAGACTATATTGCATATATATTCAGAATCCTTGGGGAATTTCTTTATGTGTAATCTAAGAAAATAGCTTATTTTGAATGACAGTAGTATGAGTTAATATTGTATAATTCCTTCTAAAATATAATGTACCATATGTCAGAAATTATGAGCTTTATAATAACATCAGAGTAAACATAAATGGTTTGGCATGATTTGTGACATTGACAGAGCTATTGCAGCAATAATGCATAAATTCTGAAAGAAAAATGGCTTCCCTCTGCCACTTAGCTTCTAACGCTCCTTCTTCAAAATAGACTTGCCCAGGCTGTGGTATTTTGTGGAAAAGCCACACTCAAGGGGCCAAAGAGCCGCATGTGGCTCGCAAACCACAGTTTGCCAACCACTGCATTAGATCATTTTAATGATACTGATTTATGTGAGAGCTCTGAAAAAGAGATTTAATTTTCCCAAAATTCTCTCAGCATTGTTGTTTTCATGAACTCTTCCTTCCACACTTACCTGAAAAGCAGCCATTGCTGTGCCCCAAATAAATGCATAGAATGGCTAGCTCATAAAATGGACACTGCTATTTAATCTTGCGTAAATACTCAGAAACTCTCAGGAAGTCTCCTTTCCTGGATGCATTTGCTTTATTCTGCGCGTTGCAGAACCTGGTCCCCAAAGACTGGGTCACTGCCACTGAGGTGGTGGCGGGCACTTGGGTCCTGCACAGGTGTGTCCACGGAAGAGGACCTCAGCAATGGTGCCCCTGGACTTCTGCAGCCAGGAACAGCCTCCTTCTATTTCCAGTCTTGTGGGACTTTGGTAGCATTCTACGTAGAGATACGAAGTATTTATTTCTGAATTATTTTTAGGCAAGTCATTGTTTGTATTGTTGTTGGAAGACAGATTTATTCTTCTGCCTTTAGCACTGTTCTTGCTCAAATAGAATTCATGATTGAGTTTTTGCACAGATGGGGCGATTATTGCTAGAGCTACTCACTATGAATTTTATTTGTTTTTTGCTTTTTGTTTCTATTGACATGATTGCCATACAATATCCCAATAGTTTCTGTGTACACCACCCTGATTTGATATTTACATACATTATGACATCACTCGCATAAGTCTAGTTAGCATCTGTCACCGTGCAGAATCCCTGCAGTGCCGCTGACTCTACCACTGGAAGATTTTGTCTATCAATGTGCTACGTGTTTTTCTTTATTTTTGAACTGAAATTTGTGGGTTAAGTGCACAAGCAATCAGATGCTCATTATGTCTTTTTAAAATATGTTTTTATTGATTTCAGAGAGGAAGGGATAGAGAGAGATAGAAACATCAAAGATGGGAGAGAATCATTGATTGGCTGCCTCCTGCATGGCCCCAACTGGGGATTGAGCCCGCAACCTGGACATATGCCCTTGACCTCAGTTAAACTCAGGACTCTTCAGTCCACAGGCCAATCCTTTATCCAATGAGCAAAACCAGCTAGGGCAAGTCATTCTTTTTCAAGCTTTCCCCATAGCCCTGTTCTGATAAAATGACTTTTTAAAAAATATAATTTTATTAATTTCTGAGAGGAACAAAGAGAGAGAGATAGAAACATCAATGATGAGAGGGAATCATGGATCAGCCGCCTCCTGCATGCCCCACACTGAGGATTGAGCCCACAACCCAGGCATGTGCCTGGTCAGGAATTGAATCATGACTTCCCGGTTTATAGTTGACACTGAACCACTGAGCCATACCAGTCGTGCCTAATAAGCATTTGTGTTATTCACTGACTTAAAAAAATAGCTCTCTTATCTCCCATTATATCAGAGCAATAGATAACACAGTAACACTCACACTTTATTTCCAAATGCTCATTGTGGAATGCTTTTAAATAATGCATCTGATTGTATATAATATTCATATCTTCTTTTGAAAAATATTTTGCTTCATTTTCTCCTCTCATGATGGTTAGTTTTATGTCAGAGAGTTTTCAATGGGAGCTAGCCTAAGAAGGTTCTCTCGGATCCAGCCCTGGCTTCTGGGTTTAGATGCCTGGATAAGCCTCTTCCACTAAATGAAAGAGTACAATTTGAGATGCTAGTAAAATTAATGACTAATCTTATGGGAAGTTTTGAAAACAGGTGCACACCATTTTTTCAGTGATTCTGGGAAAGCTATCTCTAGGGAAAGTTTTTTTTTTTCCATTTTATAAATTCAATCACTATTGTGTGACTACAGAAACTCATTGGTCTTCAGGTAAGTATAAGGCTGTTTCCATTTGGCCACTTGGGTCACTGACTCAGAGGATCCCCGTGTTCATTGGTCACTGTCTGGAAGTCACTAGGGGCTTGGTCCCTGGTGGCCTTATTTCACATCCTCACAGGTCCTGCTTTCACTTTAGGAGACTTTAGTAGACTTAACTAAAACATTAAGAAGTCTGAGCCCAGCCAGTGTTGCTCAGTGGTTGAGTCTTGGTTGACCTATGTGAACCAGGACATCATGGTTTGATTCTCAGTCAGGGCACATGAATGGGTTGCTGGCTGGATCCCCAGTGGGGAACATGCAGGAGGCAGCCCATTAATGATTATTTTATCATTGATGTTTCTATCTCTCTCTTCTTCTGCCTTCCTCTCTGAAATAAATATATATATTTTATGAAATAAATATATATGTATTATGCTAATTAGACCAGATGTCCTTCTGGACTACCTTCCAGATGAAGCTGCGGTTACAAGGGAAGCCCGAGTCCAGGCTAATGGAGGGAAGCTAGTGCCAGCAGCTAGTGGAAAGAAGGTCTACTCTTGCATGAATTTTGAGCATCAGGCCGCTAGTACTATATATAAAGAACTCTGATGTACTCAGAATTAGACTCAGCTCAGAACTCCCTAATCTCCACTAAAATATCCATTTCTACGTGACCCTGAAACTGGGATCAGTGAAAACTGCCCACGTAATAAGGAGCTAACACAAGAATCTCATTCACTACCATACTTCCTTTCCTTACCAGGGGCCTCCTGACCTCACCACAGCTTTCAGTCTACTGAGGGTGGGAGTCTGTCACCCACAGCCCCTCTTCATTTCCCCTCATCCCTCACCATGTCCACCTCCCTTAGTTCATCTCCATCCTTCCTGCATTCTCTTCTTCTTGCCCCCCTCCCCCTTGCCAGGTGAGACCTCGTTCTCCAATGAACCTTCAGTGCAGTTTGATGCCAACTTATCTTATGAGCATTGCTGAAGGAAAACAGGTGCCCATGCTGCCTGAGGACCACCTCTCAGACATCCCCAAACCCAGCTCCGCAGCTCGCCCCATGGGTCTTACCATCAATGGCTTCACAATTAAATCTCTTAGCAAACCTCTCACTTCCCCATGCATCCAAATCCTTAATCCACATTTAGTGACCAGCTGATCTCTTTTGTTAAAAAAATAAAAATAGATTACAATGGTCTCTTTTTCTTTGAACTAAAAGTACATACACACAGGCCTTGCCACTCTTTTCTCTCCTCTTGTAACAATAAAGATCCCTTTCTATCAAAATTCTTTATTTTTCTCTCAACAGACTATCATTTGATATCCTGTTTCTGAGTCACTGTGTGTGGCTATCTTCCTTGACCTTCACAACAGCTCTGTTACATGAAACTTCTGTCCTCTAAATTTGGCACTGATGAAACTAGGATACAAGGGGGACTCACTCCACTCAGTCCAGGACCTTGCATTTTTGCCATCAACTCCATCATTCAACCATTTCTATAACATACAAATATGATTTAGGCCCTTCACCTGAAACACACACACACACACACACACACACACACACACACACACACACACACAATAAGAACAGGTTAGTGAAGAGCATCTCTTGCACTACAGCACTACAGCTCTGTAAAGCTTCTGGTCTCTGCTCACCTTCACTTCAAAAACTGATGAAATTGTGACTCAGTTTTGTGTCTTTCATTCCCTTTTCTACTTGCTGCCACATGCTCGCTTCTCCAAACAAACCTGCCCATTCTTTCCATCTTTGCTCTGCACCATCTCTCACTATCTGACTCATAACGGTGTCCCTGACACACACCTTCTTCCACATTCCTGGACACAGTCTGCCTGCCTCCTGCCTTCCCTCTACATTGGCCCAGACTCCTGCAGGCTTGTTCTTTCTCAGCACCTTGTAGGCAGAAGAGATTCATGTGTCAGTCCAGAATAAACCAGATCTAAAACAGCGATAAAACAAAACAATACGATACATTTCCAAAATAAAAATGAGAATAAAACAGTAATAAAACAATACAACAAACTTTCAAAATAAAATATGAGATGAAAATTAAAATAACAGTAATAGATATTATCAAGCACTTGTTGTATGCAGGGTGGTGGTGGGTCACTGTGTGTGGCTGTGTTGAATGCAGGCAGTGGTGAGTCACTGTGTGTGGCTATCTTTCTTGATCTTCACAACAGCTCTGTCACATGATACTTCTGTCCCCTAAATTTGGCACTGATGAAACTAGGATACAAGGGGACTCACTCCACTCAGTCTTTTCTTCTTGCCTGTGTCTCTTCCTGTGATCTCAACCACTCACTTCGCTGGGCATAGCCTCCCCGCTTATCACTCTTAAAACCTAACAATGCACCTGGCTGGTTTGGTTCAGTGAATGGAGTGTCAGCCTGCGGATCCAAGGATCCCAGGTTTGATTTTGGTCAAGAGTACATGCCTAGGCTGTGGGCTCAGTCCAACGTGCAGGAGGCAGCCAATCAATAATTCCCTCTCATCACTGAGGTTTCTATTTCTCTCTTCCTCTCCCTTCCTCTCTGAAATCAATAAAAATATATTTAAAAAAAACCACACACAAATCTAACAATGCAACATCCACCTGTAATCACAGGTACACTTATGCGCAGATCCACTGCCCATGTGTTCTGATAACTAGAAAAGGACTTATATTCTTTTATCCAAATGGCACTAAAGCAGGACTTGGCCTGTAAGCGGAGCACATTATTGGAGCACATTTTGCATATCTGCACTGTGGGCTTTCAGGTCTAAGAGGCTGCATCAGAGCTTGGAATCAAAGAGACACTTGGCGTTGACATAAACACCATGACTTTACCAAGCAAGATCCTTCTCTTGCTGCTGCAGATGAAAACCAACAGGCCCAGAGCTGGTCATCATTGTTGAGGTAGGCTTTACAACCAAATCCGTGAGCTATTCTTTTCCATGAAAGACCATGTCCTATTTCTCGCTGTGCCTTAAGAAGGAGGAATTGCCAGAAGCAAAACCCATACTGTCACTTATCTTGCCTGGCTCTGGTCTTCAGATCCCTGGGAACTCAGCCACTGGTCACAGAACCGAGCCCCCTCTGGGGTGTTGCTTTCCAGGGACTTGATATCCACCGTCTACCCCATCAAAAACATTGATTGAGAAATTCTGGAGATAATTTACGAGATTTAAGCTGGATGCGCTTCTGAGTGGCCTGGTGAACTCTCTCCCCTGTCCATTCCTTTCTGCCCAGGATGTGGGCCATCCTGCATCTAAGGTCTCCATCCTGAGCCCAAGGACCCACCCGGCTCTCTCTCACCACTGAAGGTGTATCCTCTCACGTCATTGCAAGAAGGAAGGTGTGTGTGGCGATAAGAGGTTCTGAAACCAGCTGTTCACATGACGCTGACATAATGTGTTCTCTTCATTGCTCTACGTTATTATTTGCTGTTCATCTCTGGCTGTGCCTCCTGGATGCTTTAAGCTTTATGACATCCATTTTAGCACATACACTCTTTGGTTTATCTCTTCTCATCCCCCAACCTCACACCAAGGTATGTCAGCCTGCTTTGTTGGTACCTATTTTGTTGGTCAATTTATTCTGTGCATTAGATTCCACTGATAAGTGAGGTCAGGGGCTATTTTTCTTCCTCAAATTGGCTTATTTCACTCAGCATAATATTTTCCAGATCCATCCATTCAGGCTGTCCCAAAAAGTATATCTGTAATACTATCAGCAATAAAAATATATTTAAAAAAATAAACTTTATCATGTATTTGTATGTACAGAAAAACATGGTATATATGGGGTTTGGTACTCTATATACTAACTTTTTTAACTTAAAGTTTGATGTAAATACAATCACTTTGTAATTGAAAACCACATTATGGTTTTAGCTGAAACAACTAAAGAAATAAACTTCCCCAAATATTTGCTTTCAGATAAAAGATGACGGCATCATAATGCCTGGCTGGGATAATTTGGGGAAATAGCAGCCACAGGAGCACTCAGATACAGAGCTGAGTCTTCTATTCACTAACTCTGTTGCCTTCAAAAATGCACAGATAAACTCGAATGAGGCTAAATCACAGAACAAAAGTGAATGAATAAATGATAAGGACAGCTCCCCATTGTCTCATGTTAAAAGTTATTTTGCTTGTGACACAATCAGTTATTTTTTTAAAGTATTTTATTGATTTTTACAGAGAGGGAGAGGCATAGAGAGTTAGAAACATCAATGAGAGAGACATTCATCAGCTGCCTTTTGCACGCCCCCCTACTGAGGATGTGCCCGCAACAAAGATACATGCCCTTGACCGGAATTGAACCTGGGACCTCTCAGTCTGCAGGCCAATGCTCTATCCACTGAGCCAAACCAATTTCGGCACAATCAGTCCTTTTATGTCACACTGAGCTATCACCTTTATGCAATCAAATGTCATTGAAGACTTCCTTTTTCACAAATCCTTGCAGAACAGTCAAGTTTGGGGGGGAATCAGATCAGTAATCAACATTTGCCTGAGATCAGTGATAAGTCAATTCATTGTTTGTATTAATAATAATGATATTTGAAGCAATTATTATTTCACATCTCTTGACTAGTCAACTGGAAAACATGGAGTTAGTGTGGGGTGATTAGCTGTCCTCTGAGTCACTCTTGCAGCCTCTCTGGAGGGAAGCTCAGTCAATGTGAGTCCTCAGCAAACCCACAGAGTTCCTGCTGGCATTCATTTCTGCACAGCCCTGGCTAGTGTTTCTCAGAGGACAGAGCCTCTGCCTGCAGACTGAAAGGTCCTGGATTCAATTCTGGTCAAGGGCATATGCCCAGGTTGTAGGCTCCATTCCCAGGTTGTGAAGTGTGCTGGAGGCAGCTGATTCCTGATTCTTTCTTGTCATTGATCTTTCTCTCTCTCTCTCTCTCTCTCTCTCTCTCTCTCTCTCTCTCTCTCTCTCTCTCCCTTCTTCTCTGAAATAACATATATTGACATGCATTTCTGCACCAAGTGCTGGGCCAAACCAGGGTTGGCCACGAAAATCTGGCACCATCAACAATGTTGTATTTTTATATGGGATTCATGCTTCTTGTAGCATAACTTTAATAATTCAAAATTCATGTAATGTCCTCTGATGCATTCATTTTATAAAGTTACAGGATAAATTCATTAAAGAAAAGGAGAAAATGGGAGTGTGGTTAGAAGTTTGACTTCCATTTCTAGTCTAGTCTTAGTCCCTCCCACTTCCACTGCCTTTCACTTTCAGGGCCATGCTTTACTAACCCTGAAATGTGTGTGTATGTGTACCTGTGCATGTGTGTTTTAAACAACATTGAAGGGATTTCCAAGCTCTAATATTATATTTCTGAGAGAAACCTGACATATGAAAATTAGTAAAAGATGAAACTAAAACAATAAATCTCCAAGACATAGAAATATTATTTTTTGTATTTTAAAATGTGCCCAGGATCAAATATGTTTAATTTTATTCATATGAGAAGAGACTGCCTGAGGAAGCTTTGTCCAGCTTTGGTACCTAAATCATCACAGCTAATGCTTGTTGCCATGGCACCCAGACCTCCCACAGGTTTGCAGAGTACAGCTCTTTCTGTTACAATAATCATTGACTTTATTTCGTAAAAAATTGTTCCATTAGTCATATGTTTAAATAAATATTTAATCTATCACGTGAGATTCTGCTTGATATGCTATTTATATAATGTTTTATTTACTTATTTTTGTTTTATTTAACAACCATTCTTTTGTTAGATCTTCTTATATCACTCAGTTTTAAGTATTTCTTGAATCATTACTGGTATCAAACAAACAGTAGGGCTTCTTTCCTACCCTTAAGCTGATTTTTTTGGTTAATCACATCCAAGGATATTTTTCCACTGATTTTTAGAGTGAACAGACGGAAGGGAGAGACAAAAAGAGAGAAACATTGATGTTCTCTCACATTGACTAGTTGCCCCTGGCACACATCCCTACTCGGTGTAATCCAGGTGCATATCCTTGCCTGGAATTAAACCTGGAACCCTTCAGTCGGCAGGCCAACAATCTATCCCCTGAGCCAAACTGGCTAGAGTGAAGCTTAATTTTTAAATGCTCTCTTTTAAGATGCACATATTCTTTCCAGTTCATTTTCATAGCTGTTCCATTTGGTTGTATCATTCATTTTGACTTTTTGCTCTCTCTTTTTTGACTCTATTGTTTTGCTGAGCTAGAGAAACTCTCCAGCCCTTGTGGTCTTTACAATAAGATGCCTAGAAGCACAGCTTGCTTTCAAATGTGACTATAATTTTCTTCAATAGGATGAGCCACACATACCAGAGGCCTTCCTAAGACCATCTCCAACCTATAGCCGAGACCTCCACCACAGTTACTGTTTCTTCCTCTTAGAACGTGAATATTTTACATCCCCAGTTCATCTGATGCTGCAAATCTCTCCATTTAAAACATCTGTTTTCTCTTAAGAGAAGGAAGTATGCAGGGCACGCCTTTCTCTCCAGGCAGGGACACCACAGGCAGCAGTGTTTTAATGGTTTCAAGCTTCATCAGCTGATAAATCTCCTCCAAGAACATGGGTCTCAGCACCTCTAAAGAAATGATGCTTGTAAAAATAAAAGGAATAAGTGAAAGAAGTAGGAACTTTTGTTGTTGTTGTTATTGTTGTTGTTAATCCTCACCCAAAGATATTTTCAAATGATTTTTAGAGAGAGTGGAAGGGAGAGGGAGAGACAGAGAGATAAAGATCTATGTGAGAAAAACACATAAATTGGTTGCCTCCTGCATAACCCCCAACCAGGGACTGGGCTGAAGAGGAGCCTGCAATGGAGGTACATGCCCTTGACTGGAATCAAACCCAAGAACCTTCTGTCCGCAGGCTGACACTCCATCCACCAAGCAAACTAGCCAGGGCAATAGGAATGTTTTCTTGTGTTCATTTCTCCAGGTTTCGGGCATGTTTTTTATGGCGTCCCCTACGGTTATTGCAGTCAGAATGTGGGAGCCCTCTCTTTATTGTTTTATTTTTATTAAACTTTATTGTTGAAAGTGTTACATATGTTCCCTCCCACTCATTAACCCCCTCCAGTCTACCCCCACCCTCACATATCCCAGGCCTTCACCACCCTATTGTCTGTGTCCACAGATCATGCATAGATTCAAACAATTCTTTGGTTGATATATTCCCACCCTTCTCTCCCTCCCCTCTTTCCCTTCAAGATTCTGCACTCTGTTCCTTGCTTCCATGTCTCTGGATCCACTCTGTTCATCAGTTTACTTTGCTCATTAGAGCCCACATATGAATGAGCCATGTGGCACCTGTCTTTCTCTGACTGACTGATTTCACTCAGCCTGATGCTCTCCGGGTCCCTCCATGCTGTCTCCAAGGGTGAGAGATCCTTTTGTGAGACTTTTCTTGACAAAATGTTCTGAAAAGCTTACCCTGGTACTTCAAGTTCAGCTTAAAAATAAATACTAGATGCCTTACTTACACACTGAGCTAACCTAGTCCACATCTGTAGAAGCAGCATGTGCATAAAAATGACAATGATGGTGAAATAACCCCAAATATCTCCAGAGGCTCCGAGGAACCCCTCTCCCTGGGGTGGAAGGACGCAGTGTTCTCACCCTCCTGTGGAGCAGCTACCAAAGGGCCTCTTCTCATCTAGCATTAGCCACCTTAGCCAGGATACCAGCCAGTCCCTCTCTCTAGCTCCCAGCCCCTGGGGTCAACCTGGCAAGGTCAAGGTCAGGAAAAGTGTGCCCATGGGAATGAAGATGGTGCCAAGGTAGCCCACCACCTAAAAATCCACCACCTGCAGCTCACCTGCAGAGGTAGGGGCGGAGGGGGGAGACAGCTGGGCTGCCCCTGAACTTTCCTTTCCTCTGCCTGCCCCACCCCCCACCCCGGGTCTCTGTGTAGAGAGGCATCCAGGTTGATGCTGAGGGGACACAGGGCATTCATAGTCCTCTCCTTGGGTCCCTCCAGGCACCCTCTCTACCACTTTCTCCTGCTTCCAACACTGAACACTTGCGGCTCAGGGCTAGTCCCTTGCAATGCCTCCCTCTCATTCCCAGAGGGAACAGCCCCAAGGGGTCCAGGACAGAGATAGTCAGGGTCTTCATCTCCCATCACCCCTGCTGGGCTGCAACCTATGGCTGCTGGTCAAATATGTTTCTGGCCTTAGAAATCACACATGAAAACCAGCAGCACTAATTCCCTGCTGGCCCTGGAGTGATGGAGACCCCACAGCTGCCCCGGGGCTCTCTCCCTGCCGGGGTCCCTCCACCTGATTTTGCCTCTGTGGACATCCTCTCCTATCATGATACCTGCTGGGGCCCCCATCTGTGTCACTTGGGGACTCCGACCTTGGGGGCATTCTGCTGTGGTAGCTGAAAATCTCTCCCCAGCTGTGTCCACAGCAGCCATGGCTTCTCTGTGTGCGAGGTGGCTACCCTGGAGAAGGTAAATGAAAGTGGATTAAATAAAAATAAGGGAGAAGGCCTGGCCGGTGTGGTTCAGTGTTTGAGCATTGACTTATGAACCGGTCAGGGCACATGCCCGGGTTGTGGGCTTGATCCCCAGGGTGGAACATGCAGGTAGCAGCCAATCCATGATTCTCTCTCATCATGGATGTTTCTCTGTCTCTCTCCCTCTCACTTCCTCTCTGAAATCAATAAAAAATATTTAAAAAATAAATAGAGGGACTGATCTAAAGTAATAAAAATGATTTTCTACATCATGGTGGCCTGGATGAGAATAATACACCCATGAAGGCCTATGTCCACTCCTGGGAGGTGTATGATTCATGAAAAGGAATGGAAACTGCCCAGAAGGAAAGACCTGAGCACACAGGTCAGCAAAGGGCGTGATCAGAAGGCAGAGGTAAGTGGCCGTACACACAGGCAGAATACACAGGCAGAGATCAGGTGGGAGGAGAGGGTCCAGGCGCCGATGCCAGTGGCTGGAGGTGGTAAGATGCCTCTTCCTGGAAAGGGCTGCCAGCTCGCTCTCCATCAACAGGAACCATGAACTGTATGAGATTGAGATCACTTTTGTTTCCAGGCCATGCTCTCCTGGGGGAAGCAGAGGGCAAGTCTGGGACAGTCTCTCCCAAGAAGGGTCTGGTCCCAGGTGGAAAGATTAAGGAGCCCGTGACCTCCCTCCTGAGGTGTTCGGCTAACTTCAAAAACATAGTGACATGAGCATGGTCACGAGGGGCTGTGAAGAGCTTCTCTAGCCCCAATGCCAGCGTGATGGGGAGGAGCAGCGACTCCTCACTGTGCCATGAGACATGGGGAGCCGCTAGGCCACATCCTCAGAGGCAGGAGTGGTAACATATGCTCAGTTTGCTCATGGACTGGAGCCAACAGATGGATGTGCATCATGTGGCTCTTGGCTTTCATGGGGCGATGATACAATGGCCCGGACCTCGCATGCTCCCTACCACCTGCTCTGGGAAGTCTCAGAGCTTTCCCTTAGCCCTGGCCAAAGGGCACACTTGGCACATTAACTAAGAGGAACTTCCTTTGACATCGATGGATAGGTGATTCAAAACAAGTCAACCGCAGTTACAGAAAAAGATGAGCAACAATGCATGTCAGATTAAAGACTGAAAATTAGCCCACCCAGCATGGCTCAGCGGTTGAACATCCACCTCTGAACCAGGAAGTTATGGTTCAAATTCAGGTCAGGGCCTATACCTGGGTTGTGGGCTCGATCCCCCCTGTGTGGGGCGTGCAGGAGGCAGCCAATCAATGATTCTCTCTCATCATTGATGTTTATCTCTTTCTCTCTCTCCTTTCTTCTCTGAAATCAATAAAAATATATATATTTTTAAAAGTCTGAAAATTATAGCATGTGTGTGAGAATGTATAGTAAGTAAATATAATTACATGGAAAATATAAATATCTGGTTATATAATCAGGATTAACAGCTAAATGGAAAGTTCATATGGGACAGTGAGGTGGTAAGGTTAGCATTTCATAAATTATTTAAATCTGATTTATAACACACAAACCATCTTTGCGCTTCCTCACAGAACAGGGCGTCTTTCTGAAGCCTGCGGGAGTGGGTGATGGTTTCCATTATCTCTGTGAGTTCAAGTTCACCATCTGCCATGTCTAAGGTGTTATAAATCATTCTATTTTGCAAACCAGGTTCATGTCACCAGATGCTTATTTTTATGAAAATCAATTTCACATCATTTCTGGGGTGATTAAATTATGTGTACAATATTGTGCAAACACATACAAAGAATGATAAACTCAGAAATAGTCATGTCTGATGATTTGTAAGCCTGTCCCTAAGGGAGAAATTAAATGAATGACAGAGGAGTTAGACAGAATATTAAAGTGTTTTTAAAATTTGCTGGTTCATTTGCCATGCAGGCAACCTGACCGAGCCTCTCCCTCCTCAGACCCAGATCAGCCCAGTGCCTCTAATTGCAATCCCATCCAGCACCAGCCCATCAGGATGGCAGTTCAAACAGCAGCCTGAGGAGCAGACAGGGCCCAGCAATGGCGAGCGATTAATTTCTGTCTTGATTTCTGGAATCCATCCAAACCTTCACAACCCAGAAGAGCCAGGCCACACTTCACTCAAAATACAGGTGTCTAGCAAAGCTATTGAGCCCCTCACTGGGGAGACGTGAGATGGGTAGAATGAATACCAAGTTATCTGGTTACCATTTTAATGTATTGTGGGTATTACACATTGTGTATAGTATATTTCCGCTGGTGAAGATAGTTATTGAAAACAAGCAATCATCCCTGGCTGATGTGGCTCAGTGGATAGAGTGTCGGCCTACAGACTGAAGTTCCAGTCAAGGGCACATGCTTGGGTTGGGTTGTGGGCTTGATTCCCAGTGAGGGGCAGGCAGGAGGTAGCCAACCCATGATTCTCTCTAATCATTAATGTTTCTATCACTCTCTTTGTCTCTGAAATCAATAAAATATATTTTTAAAAAAACCCACAAAAACAAATGAACAAAACTAGTCATTGGTAAAACATACTTGGAACAGAGAAATAATCTTGATTTCAACATGGAATCAAAGTGCAACATGGCTGTGAGCAAAACCTGGGGGTTGTGGGATAGAGGTTCCCAGCTCCCTGGTCTGTTGGCTGAGCCCTCGAGGCCCCTGGATCCTTGAGATTTCACGCGGCTCCGAGAGACCCCGCAGTTCCTGCCTCAGTCATAGACACATGAAGCGGCATCAGCAAGCACTGAGGAGATGCTACTGGCCAAAGAGGGGCCTGCAGAAGGAGCCCGGCTTGGGAATGTCACGCACACTTTGCTGTGTTCCCTTAGTTACAGCTCCATCTACACTCACATCTTGGGGAGGGAGTCACACAGACAGCAGGAAGCAGCACCCCGGAGCTCCCTGAAGTTCGTCTGCCACCCATGTCTCTCTGGGGAAGCACGTGGACCTAATGTAAAAAACATACACATTTTTAAGGGATTTCAACTTATTTTTAAAATATATTTTTATCCATTTCAGAGAGGAAGAGAGAGAGAGAAACATCAATCATGAGAAAGAATTATTGATACGCTGCTTCTGTTGCGCTCCCTACTGGGTAACCAGCCTGCAATCTGGGCATGTGCCCTGACCAGGAATTGAACCCAGGACCCTTCAGTCTGCAGGACGACTCTCTACCCACTGAGCAACACCAGCCAAGGCAATGGATTTCAACTTACTAAATCTGACTCCACACAGAGCAGAAAGCAATGGAGTTAGAAGAGAAGGAACAGCCCCAGCGATAGCAATGAAGCAGCTCAGAGAGAGGCCCTGGGACTGAGTCCAGCCCCCAAGTGACTAAGCCAGGTCTGTCCCCTCCCTGATCTTTTTGCCTTTGTTGCTGCCGTCAAATGATGACAAGTTATAGGCCTCACTGGACAGAGTGAACCAACATCAAATCTCCGAGGTGAAGGGAGAGATCAGCAGATGTTCTCACTATGAAGGCCTCAGCCCCAAGTAAGTGCAGGAAATGGACCCGTGCAAGGAGCAGTCATGACCATGCAGAAGGCTGTGGGATGTCCCTCCAGCTCCAGCCTCTCTAGTATTGAAGACAAATACTAAATGGGCGACTGGCCTAAGATCCCTAAGGGGAGACAGAGTGAAGTGCTTTACCTCTCTAAGTGTAGGGTCTATTTAAAGAGAAAGATGCAAATTGATCATACCTTCACGATGCCCATCAGCCAATCAGCAGTGAGTATGCAAATCAAGCCAACGAAGATGGCAGGTTAATGTGCACATTCAGGTGCAGAGCAGCTGGGTGGAGTGGGATGCCTGCTATGAGGGGGAGGGCAGGGGACTGAGGGAGCTACAGGAGCAGCACTTAGTCCAAGAGCAAAGACTACAGGCTCCCGGGCAGCTGGGAGTGAAGCCAGGGAAGGAAGGCCTATTCTTGGATGAATCTTCATGCAACAAGCTTCTAGTTTTTAAATAGAAATGGGATTTTATTATGCCCTCCACATGGATGTTTGGATCTTATTTGGACTCATGTCATTTTATTTATTTAAGTCACCTCAAACATCTATTTTTAGTAGCTTTATTATAGATAAAGTTGGATTTTACCTCAATTAAATAACTTGCAAACTTTGAAAAGAGATCAAGGACAGAATTAAAATCTTCAGGACAGCTATGTAAACAGAGGGCATAAGTACCATCACCAAAGCAGGAAAGTGGAGATATGGAATGGAGACTCCTCCAAGTTCATGTGCAAATGTCATGCTGGGACCTCAGATCCCCATGCCAGGAATCTGTGGTCTTGCTGCAGGTCACGTTTATCTCTTGGGGGTATTCATTGGCCTTAAGTGCATTTTGTGGGTTATTTTAAAAAAGTTAAATAATACATTTTGCATTGTATAGTAACTTAGGTTAGAAGTCACTTTTGAAACATCTTTTAAGCCAGCAGAAAAAAAATCTCACTTTTTAAATCATAAAACACCTAAAATATATTGTCATTTTAAGATTTTAGGTTATTTTTCATGCTTTATCCATCTTAAAGTAGTTCTGGACTCACCTGTGTTAAAAATAACTTCTCTGTTGTTTTTCACATGGGATTTGTGTGAGTAGGATCATACTCATTCCATGGAACCTAGAGAACCTGCTAAAGTACCACTTGATGGGTTCTGTCCCATATTCCTGCCCAAATGCTAAGTCCATTTGTATTCTATCTCCCAAGAAGAATTATGTATATTCTAGAGGTCTTGTACATGAATTCATGCATGAGTGGGGTCCCTCAGCCTGGCTAGCAATTGAGGCATATAGGGAGGTTTTTCTTCCAGAGGGAGAGACCCCGGAAGATTGGCCAACTGGTCCCTTGATTAGGGCCTATCAGGGGGGCTGCCCTGCAGGAGGGAGGGACCATGAGAAGTTGGCCGGGTGGGTGGGGCAAGGGATCCTGGGAGGTTGACTGAGGAAGCACACTGATCACCAGGGGCCAGCTCCTGCATTGAGCATCTGCCCCCTGATGGTCAGTGTGTGTCATAGCAACTGATTGACCAGTTTTTCTGTTCTGGTCATTTGGTTGTAATGGTCACTTATCCTTTTATATATATAGATATAACTCTTTATATCTATCTATCTATCTATCTATCTATATGTAAATATAAAAACAATGCTCAGAAAAGAATATAGGCACAATATTTAGGTCAGAAACAGAGTGGCTGAGCAGTCTGATGAGAGAGCCTCTTCCAGTCATGATGTAATGGCCTGCAGGCTTTCCCAGAATAGATAAAAAGAAACAACATGTTTCAGGAAGGTGACTGAAAAAATCCACTTCAAATGAACTTTGATTGACCACAGAACAGATAGCCAGGTTGTTTTTTCAAATAGAAATAAGAATTCTGATTTCATAGTCGAAGTTTAATATTCTGGTGTGTATAAGCAGAAGACAATTCTAGTTTGTTATATATAATTCTAGTTCAGTGAACTGTATAACATGGTTTACTCATTCTTTTATTTTTTAATAGTAAGGACTGAAATATTCTAAATTAAGTTTTCTGCCCTCTTTGTAAGACTTTTTTTCTATGTTGTGATGGGATAAAATAGTGTCTATGTCCATGGTGCTAATTTTTATCTAACTATTCTGTGGTAGGGTCTTTTGACATAAAGATCTTTAAAAAGTAGAAATGAACCAAATAATTATGCTCTTTTTTTTTCTTCAGAAAGGAGACTCATTCTGAAGAAAATAGATGGCACAACCTGATTTACATGGAGAAATGTCCAGGTCTACCATCCCCCTCCCTGTAGAAAGGAGACGACTTAATAAAACGGGCCAGTGATGCTGGAGACTGAGCTAAGATTTAGGTATAGGGAAGGAAGGACTGGTGAAAGAAAGAGACCAGGGCAGAAAAACTTCTACCTGGCCATTCACCCCTGAATCAGTTACTCCCAATATGTTCAAAACCGACATCACAGAGCCTGCTCTCTTTCTGGCAAAGACATCTTTACTCTTGTGGTGGGCAGGCTCCAGCTAAGGGTGCTGTGCATTACAAAATACATCGTACAAACTGGTGCCTCTCTTGTTCCTCCTTCCCATGCTCTTTCTCAGAATATTAAATCAGCTCCTCAGATATGTGAAGGTACAGATTTGTACTCAGATTTAATTCCCACTGAATATTATTTAAGTGAGAAGATTCTAAACACTGGTGAAAAATCAGCTGCCCCTCATTCAGCACTGACTAAGTTTAAAACACTGTTCTGAGTGGTGTGTGTGTGTGTGTGTGTGTGTGTGTGTGTGTGTGTGTGTTTCACTCAATTCTTAAAATTTCTCTGGAAGGTATTTCTTTGCCAATTTGATTAAATAGGAATGTTGCTCAGAGTTCTCCAAGTTTACACAGCTGAAGTGGAGATTGAATTGAGGTTTCTCTAACTCCAAAGCTAGTTCTGCTAACACACACACACACACACACACACACACACACATACACACACACACACACACACACACACACCAAATCAGATACCAGGTTCCAGGACTGCATCTCCACCACTGGACCCTATGGCATTATTTTTAAGACCAAGTACATATTTTAAGCAGCACACATTATAAAGCATGGTGTTGAATTGTATAATACTAACAAAAGAAGAACCATCAAAACCCCTGAAAGAATCTGATCAGCAAGTAAAAAGCCCCTTTATCTTGCTCTGTCCTTTTGTCCCGAGATTAAATCACTATTTTGAAACTGTTGCAACCGAAATTTCCCTGCTTCTTGAGCCTCTTCCTCCTCAGCTACTGGGACTGCACTGTCTGCTGGATTTTCTATTTCCTGGGACCTTCCTTCCATTTACTTCTTTGTTACTTAACTTTATCCCATTATTCTCGGAGTTTCATCCTTAGCCTGATATCTCTACCATTTGATAACCAAATTCTGGTTAACAACACCTGTTTTCTTGGCCTTCCCTAATGATCGTTGTGTCTGTAGCAATTGTAACACAACTGGCTTTTATAGTCCTTCCAAATTATCTCCTTCAAAACTCATTCCTGCAAGAGGTTTTTATAGAGAAACTATCGTATGGCAGGCAGAGGTGGGGGTTTTGGGGACAGAAAGCCATGCACCTTCTCTCAGAAAGCCTGGTGTCCCAAGAATAGTTTTACTTCATTATGTCCCAAATCAGCTCCTTGTCAAGTTCTCCGAAATATGTGATTCCCCAGTGCTCTCCATCTCAGTGACCAACTCACCCTTCCCTTGTGCTGTTAGGTTAGACTATTGCAGTTAGCGTCATCTCACTTGATTGTCATGTTCTCTCCTGTTCTCAGTGCTGTGGG
Source organism: Lasiurus cinereus (assembly GCA_011751065.1). Lineage (NCBI taxonomy): Eukaryota > Metazoa > Chordata > Mammalia > Chiroptera > Vespertilionidae > Lasiurus > Lasiurus cinereus. Next base: position 704,640 of record JAAGEH010000035.1, on the reverse strand, counting down.
TTCTGCCACTCACTGTATCACAAACCCCTTCCATGCCCACTGCCAGCGTTCACTCATCACTTCTCTTATGGACTCAGCGGGAGAAGCTTAGAACACCTGTCAGACCCCCAGTAGCTCCTATGTGATTTAGTCCCCACAGTGATGCTGGGATGACCTTTATAAAGAGCAAATGGGATCCTGATGTGGCCCAGCTCCAAAGCTGGGTGTGCCTTCCCAAAACTCTCAGGATAAAGTTCAAACAGATTAATGCACAAAGCTTAGTCGCATTTTCTCTTTCAATTAGCTTCCTACTTACAAACAATGTTATGTGCAACCTCACACACTATAGACAGACTGCAGGTGCCAGCCCTTGCACCTGTGTGCTGGGTCATTCGATCTTTCTCCGATTACCCCAAGGGACTGACCTGGGACAGGCAGAGTTGGTGGTACAGGGGACATACCATCAACTTCTCTCAAGAAGTCTGGGAGTCCCTTTCATATTCCGACTTCACTGTGCACCATTCTCGGAGCCCGTGGTTGCTGGTGAGTTAGGGGAAACTGTGCCAGGCTTCCCTTTTCAGCCAGGGTACCTGTAGCATCAAGTTTGCTCTGTGGCAAAATTGGTTTCCCTGATTATTTTACAGTCTGAATCGGGAATGTGCTACTTATATCTGGGCTGTTGGAATGGCATCTTGACTAGTACTTGTGAACCCTGTCACACTTCATGGACCAGGGAAGGCACCACACCATATGAATGGGCTTGTAAGGACTGCCCAAACTGCTGGCCATGGTCTGGAGCAGACAAGGGTTTCGTGGGAGAGTAGAATAGACTGGACCTTAAGTACATGGCCTGTTTGGGTTGCTGATGAAAAGCGTGATTTTGATGAAAGCGACATCCTATAAAAAGGAACAGACACAAGTAAAATGTGCAAAGTGAAGGTTCTCACCTGTGTGAGAGATGGTGTGTGAGATATGGTGTGTGAAGGATGGTGTGTGAGAGATGGTGTGTGAAGGATGGTGTGTGAGAGATGGTGTGTGAGCGATCCTATGAGAGGGATGGTATGTGAGAGATGGTGTGTGAGAGATCCCGTGTGTGGGATGGTGTGTGAGGGATGCTGTGTGAGAGATGGTATATGAGAGATGGTATGTGAGAGATGGTGTGTGAGAGATGGTGTGTCAGAGATGCTGTGTGTGTAATGGTGTGTGACAGATGGTGTGTGAGAGATCCTGTGTGAGAGATGGTGTGTGAGGGATGGTGTGAGAGAGATCCTCTGTGAGAGATGGTTTGAGAGAGATCCTCTGTGAGAGATGGTGTGTGAGGGATGGTGTGTGAGAGATGGTGTGTGA